>OZ026615.1:50975949-51103449 GCA_964020975.1 Hermodice carunculata | reverse complement strand
TTTGTCAACTGTGAGTTCCCATCTGGCAGTTTTGAAGTTTGTCAAATGAGCACTGAACTCCATTTGCAGATATACAGATAAAGGCCAAATTACCTGCATACATTAAACAATGTGTTGCTCAATGTGTAATTCAGCTTGGTCACATGTGCCATTAAATATTTCAAGCAAGAAATGAAGAGGTAAGGGCTCAGAAAACAGTCTCTCTCATGCCAACGTTGGTTTAAACATATTTTATCAAAAAAGAATAACAATTAGGAAGAAGGGTTACGCCCTATATTGTTGGAAAAAGACGGAAACGCAGGACTGATGTTATAAGACGATGAAGACCTGCCCCCTCTCGAGACCAGCATGCGCGCATGGATCCGGCAGTTGGCACTGCCCAGGCTGAACAAAAAGATGGACTCCACAGTAACGCAACACAAATACAAGGGATTGTAAAGACGGTCAAAATGAAAAATAGGAAGTACAGTGTAATCAAAAATTAAGTTGGCATATCAATGTGAAACCGTTTGGTTCTTTCTATGTATTCCTGTACTGCTAAAAAAATGATAATCATGTTGTTCTCAAAATCACAGTTGCAGCTACCAGATAAAATAGTACTTAAACAAAAGGGTGCCACACAGTTGATAGTGGTATGAAGAATGTCTCGAGCAGCACTGTATCGAGGGCAAGTGAGAAAATAATGCCAAACTCTTTCAGTAACGGCTCCACACGAACAAGCTGGCGAATCTTTAATACCAATTTTGAATAAATGTTCATTCATTTGGTTGACTTAGTCCTATGCGAAATCGGGAGCGAAGCATAGACAAATATCTTGGGTACTTCACGGGACATGACAAAAGATTAGTTATTTTTCATTTGAATTGAGACAGAGACGGTATATTTCGAGTTGCTAGCCGCAGGAGATTCCATAATTTAGTTGCTGAGGGGAAAAAAGATTGGTCAAATGAGACAGTTCTGGTATCAAAAGCAGGTAGGCCTAACTCGGGCAAATTTTGACGGATTCTGAAGTGTGCCAACGTTAGAGTTGAAAACCCATGTAAACCAAATGTCATGCAGTTTTAACCATGGACCTCTCAGCAGTGTGTTTAATTCCTCCGTGATTTTAATACAGTGTTTAACGCATAGTCTCCAGAAACACTACATCATTCAAAAGCAGTTTGTATGACATGTACACATGGGTTATATAAAATGAGATGAGATAGGATAAGCTTTATTTATTGTCGGATTACATGAAACATAAAAACATGAGCACTGAGGCTCTTTGTCCACACAGGTATATAAAAGATAAAAGAGCATGCACCTTAGTACATAAAATGAAACGGACTGGGAAATAAGTTAAAAATAGACAGAACATAAAATAAAATCTGGCAGATATGAATTATACTAAAATACTTAAAACTTATACCAACTTACACTTGAAAAAAAAATCACATGAGCAAATTGACTATGTAGCAGAAAAAATACATTTGCCATCAGGACCATCACATTTTTCTCAGAGATTACTAAAATCTCTTAATATTCATCTCTTCTCTCAGCTGATCTGGGAGGTCGTCCCATATTTTACTTTGCATATATCTTAGACTTTTTAAACCATAAGTGGTAGTCCTTTAGGAAACTTAACATGTTTTTATTTTTTATTCTTGGCGTAAACATCTTGGGTTGAAACAAGTCATGAAGAGATAAGATAAAATACCTTTATTTCAGACAAGAGTCCATTTTAGAAAATTTATTCAACAATATAAAAAATTATGACGAATAAAACAGCCATATTAAGTATGTAGTGTCCAGGTTTGTACGCGGGATTCCTTGGATTTCGAACTCAGACGAGTTACTGATCAGTTGCAATGTATAATATTTCTGTCTATGAGGTCCACAGTCTGGCTGGTCAGTGCATATCACAATTAATGATAATTTGTATCATACCATTTGTTTTGTTTTGTTAAAGTGTGTGTGTCAACACACACTGTTTTGTTTTTCCTGAAATTCTTTCTTTCTTTCTTTCTTCTTTCATCTTTACCGGCAAATTTGTCCGACACTTTTCTCAAACGCTATTTTACATAGAAACTCCAAACTTGGCATGATTGTACCTCCATAGAAGGAGTTTGACCGTTTTATACAAAGGAATGAAGATGTTTAAAATTATGCAAATTAGGGGCATTTGAAATTTTAAATCTTGAATATCTTCAAAAGTATAATAGATAGAGATGTCATTCCAACTTCTCCTAGGGGGTTATTGACCATTGCACATCTAATGAATTTAAAACAAACGTTGTAGCGATTTAAATTATGCTAATTAGCAGCATTTGAAATTTTAAAACTTGACTATTATAGATAGCGATGTCATTTTAACTTCTACTGGGGGGGTTGTTGACCATTGCGCCTCTAGTGAATCTAAAACAAAAGTTGTAGCAATTTAAATTATGCTAATTAGCAGTATTCGAAATTTGCAATCTTGAATATCTTCAAAGCTATAATATATAGAGATGTCATTCCAGCTTCTACTAGGGGGTTGTTGACCATTGCGCATCTAATGAATTTAAAATAAAAGTTGTAGCAATTGAAATTATGCTAAATAGCACCATTAGAAATTTAAAATCTTGAATAACTTCAAAGCTATAATAGATAGAGATGCCATTCCAACGTCTAGTCCTGTGTTATGGAATAGTTGTACATTACCATACCAAAATGCTTTGAAGACACACACACTGATTTGCTATGCAGCAAATCATCTTTCCTAGTTTTGTTTTGTTTTTTGTGATCTGGTAGTGAACCCATATGTATTCGATCTTAGAAGTTTGGGGAAAAATTGTACATGCTTGTACGCACACATACCGTTTGCACTGCAAAGCCCTGCATATCCGAAAATCATCGCAATGAGTTATTAGAAAACACAGTCATCTTCTTCATTTCAGTTTTGGTGTATCTGCACCATATAACTCTGCTGCATACAGTGACACGCAAAAAGTTTTGAACAATGTAACTTTCTCGTCATGAGAGTAGATGTACAATTTTCGTCTGATCATGTTCAAAATTAAACTACTGGGGCTACTTGCAATTACGTAGGCGATAACACATGTTGCAGGGAAGTCTACTTGAAGTCTGTTAAGGAGCAAACAAAATGGGCCAGAAACATAAATAATGTGGCAGAAAAATATGACTTGAAAGAACCTGATGAGGTTGAAAAATGGAAAGTGTATGTTTCGAAAACAGTAATACAAGGATGGGCAGATGATTGGAACGGGGGGTTAAAGAAAAAATTACATTAAAGGCACATAAAACCAAAGAAAGGTACATGCTGGGATAGCAGTAAAGGGTCTAAACTGTTATTTCAATGTAGGGTGGGGGTAATTAACCTCGAAAAAAAAAAAGACAACAAAAATGTACAACAGGAAGCGACGGTAAATATAAAGTATGTACATAGGGGTTGATGAAACTATCGATCACTGGCTTTTTTGGTGTGAAACACATTTTCAGAAAATGGAAGAACGAAGACCAAAATTGTAAGAGCTTGAGTCGGATTCGGGGAGGGGGGGGGGGCGAGGTTCGCATGTTCGCATGTTCTTTTGTTTTTTTTTGTTTTGTTTTGTTTTGTTTTGTTTTTTGGTTTTTTGTTTTTGTTTTTTTTTGTTTTTGTTTTTGGTTTGTTTTTGTTCTGTTTTTGTTTTTTGTTTTGAATGGAAGATGATCTTCCGGCAAGTATGAAAGGAATCAAGTTTTTGCAGGATTACCTGGTGGGATGCGAGGAAAAAAGAAAAGAATGTTTGGAAGTAAGAGGGAACGCAACACAGTAGAATGGGGGAATGGAGGGGAAGGATGGTAGCCCTTTTAAAGGCTCCCTTGAATGATTGTTTATCTGTAGAATGTTCGTCAGTGCGGGAATATGACATGGGAAATGCCTGAGCCTTAGAGGTGGGAACATGTGGGATGGGAACTGAGGGAAAGTAGCTTTTTGATTTACACTTTTTTTTTTCCTTTTTTTTTCAGGTCTCCTCTCAAAACAGGACCGTGGCACACAAGCAGTGGACCACAGAAATATTATTTTTGTTGTTGTTGCTGTTTTTATTGTTATTATTATTATTATTATTATCATCATTATTATTATTATTATTATTATTATTATTATTATTATTATTATTATTATTATTATTATTATTATTATTATTATTATTATTATTATTATTATTATTATTATTATTATTATTATTATTATTATTATCATTATTATTATGTTGGTTGAAGTGCAGAGAGATCTGAATCATCGTTTAACGTCCAGGTCATCAGAAACGTTCAATATTATGTGGCCAGGATAATCAAAACGGTCTAAAAAAGTTAGTTTCTCTCCCGATACATATACAATGGGGTCGATGTCAAAAGTCGAAGCAACAGGTTTAAAACACATACACTCTGTTTTGTTTGTATTAAAAGAGAGATTATGAGCAAGAACAAATACACCACAAACACAGACCAGTTTTCCCAGGCCTTTGGCAGAGGGGCTAATAAGCACCATATCAACAGCATAGCTGAGATAATTAATAAATACTCGCTGATTGTATGTGAAGATAATCTCTACATGCATTAAACAGCAGGTGAGAGATAATCCCTCCTGTGTGCACACCGGAAGTTTGAGGTGGCAGACCCCATTTTACATATAAGTGCTGTGTTGCGAACCAGACCACAAGCAATTTAACAGTATACAATGTATATATATATATATATATATATATATATATATATATATATATATATATATATATATATATATATATATATATATATATATATATATATATATATATATATATATTACAAGTAGATACTTGCCTATAATTTACGAAGGATATGATGGGCCCAGTTGTTAATGGACATAAACCTGTTTGGTAAGACTAGAGGCTTCAGTCTATATACTGTTACATAAGGTTAATTTGCCTTAGTCGAGAGGTCTTATGATTTGTGCCTACACTTGATAGGTTATCTGCCTTTGGGGACACACAAAAATGAATTCCAATGCCCATTGTTGATTTTTAAAAAAAAAAATCTTGGTAATGCCAATGGCAGTGACCGTGTTGGTACCAATCGCGTTTTAGTCTAGAAATGCCGCAACGAAGGGCAGTGGTTAGAAAAGAATGTACGTATTTGGACAAGTTTTCACTGAAGTAAAAGCACGACAAGAGTACATGTTCCTTAACCTTTTTGGGCGCAGCATTACTTTTTGCGCCGTACAGGTTTCCCCTGTGGGGACGGTCAAGTGACAAAGTTTTTGCTGTTAGTGTTCGAAGCGCCATCTACAGGAAAATTTCAGCACACCTGTTGGGTGCCTGATGTTGGTTGAATGGTGATGTACGGTTGAATGCACCAGTAAGAGGGCCACTGTCATTTGGGTGTGTGATCGGTCTCCCGAGTGAAACCTCGTTCAGAAGCACACAAACTTAAAAACCTGGAGGATGGCGACGAACCAGCGACGCGTTGCAGTGGTTGGCGGAGGACTGGTAGGACCTTTTATCATAGCACTTTTTTGTAATCTTAGACTTTGGCTTGTGCAATGGTGGGATGGGAAAACCTCATACAAGTTATTGTTAAATTTTTATAAAGTAGAATTTTTCACGAGAAAACTTAAACGTATCAACCCATTTGTCATCAGTTCCCTGATCTTGCACTGCGAGTAATGATTAGGCTACGTAACAGCAGGGTTTTACATAATCTATTTTATAAGCCTGTAGTAGGCTGCAGCCAACCACCCATGATAGGTCTCAGAAACTCGGATAGCCATTGCAGTTAACTGGTTGTTTACTGTAAAAGATTCACGTCGTCATTGGCCTTATTATTTTATAATCTTTATTTGCTTATTTGTCAATTGTTCTCAGATGGTGAAAATATTCAATAGGACTTGTGAGTCAATATGTCAAACTTGTTATATACTGAGACCACCACTACTAGTAGTGGTCTCAGTTATATATTAGCTGTTATCCCAAAGTGATGACGTAACACCCTCAAGGGCAGATTTTGGGGGTTGAGGAGGGTGAGAGTTCAACCCTCCATTTGACCCATAAAAAGAAAGAGAAAGAAAGAGGCGAGACAGAAAGAAAAAAAAAGAAGAGAGCCTGTGAAGCAGATGCAAGTAGCATGTTCAGTAAGTAATTATTGCTCCCTACTCAAATCTAGACGAGACTCTTCAAAATCACATTTTAAAAAAGTTTCTTTTGTGGATGCATACATGTATGAAAGTTAACAATAGTTTGAAAGCTGTTAAAAGGACACATAAACCATAGTTAAAAAAGAACTAAACTATGCAAACATTATCTGTGAAAAGTATTGGAAATGAATATTTAAGTATTGATGTTGCGTTAATTAAAGCAGGATTAGGTACAGATGTGGCAAAAATAACAACAGTAAGATTAAACATGAATGAGGGGGGCTTTACTCCTGTTTTTGATGTAACCAGATTTACAAAAAAAAAAAAAAAAAAAAAACCAAAAAAAAAAAAAACCACCCCCCAAAAAAGACAAATCATGACCATAAAAGAATCATCTAAAGAAACAAAAAACAAACAAAGTGACAGTTTTAACTTTATAATTGCTTAGCCAACAAATTAATGTGGAAAAAAATAAGGTATTCTTGCTCATTAACTGTCATTTAGAAAAAAAGTCATGTGACATAATGAAGACAAGACAAAAAGTAAAAGTTGTGACTTTTGTTTATTTAACTTATAAAATGGTTACTTATGTTCAACATTTTTTATTTCAGTTATTTTTATTTATGTCACTGCAGATACTGAACAAGTGTCATTTACAAGCTACACTTGTATAACTAAAAGTAAATTTTTGCCAGTAAATTCATGTCATACATATAAAAGAAATCCAATGATACAAAAGATAATTTTACCCCTTTATCTATTTTAGGGGCATGATGCACCTTTGCAACTTTTATTACAGAAATGAAATTTCATGTCAAACTAATTTATGTATTTTATATGATTTTTAGTTAAGTCTGTACATGTGTGCTCTTATGCTTTCTGAAAGTGCTTATTTTTCATGTTGCAAGTACATTTGATATTTTTATTTGAAAAACAAATTAAATTTGGCATACTTTGCATTAAAAAACAACCTAATCAAGCTACACATTGGTTTTCAAATGCTGTCTTGAGAGGCCACCCCAAGGGCAGGCCCAAAGTTGGACTCTCATGACAGGTGGCCTCTCATTAGAGGTACAATAACATGGAAAAAATAGCAGCAGAGATCTGCCAAAAGTGGTCCTTCAAACCAGGTGGTCTCTCATTGGAGTGGCATCTCAAGACACAGACCACTGTATTGCTCTGAGGTGCTTTCAAGTTTATATTTGGGGATTATGTTTTGTCCATTGAAAAGTCAATCTCTGGTTCTGGACATTTTGTCTATATTGCATTTTCATTATGTTCATCATTCTATATCTTTTTCATTTTATGGATACTAATGAAATGAAAGAATCAAAGTTTTTTGTGCCTTTGACTCCAAATAAACTGTAATGTGTCAGGATTGTTGTCATTATTAAATTGTTTCAAGCTGCCTTGTTTGTGCATAATGTGGACAAATTTTAAACACTTTTTTATTTAGTGTCATAGGAAAATAGATGAAGATTCTGAAGGTTGAAATTTTTTACTACAATTTTCAAGGTGAACACATGTTGTCCAGCTTTTTTTCACTTCTCTGAGATGTCATGCATGGTGTCCCATTCAGTGCACACATCATGTGCTTCTCCAGATCATGTGATGAATCATGCACATCACATGGTCTGTTTTAAATGCAATTAACTGGTACCCTGTTGTTCTGGTTGAAAGTGCACTGTGGCTGTCACACAATTGTGTTATCCCATGAACCATGTATGGGGTATCTGTCAGAGACCATATGATGTCTCAATCCCCTGAAACTGCTTTTTAAGAATCTTTGCTGTCTGCTCCTGCTGGGTTACATCATTTTAATTGGCCAGCATATCATTATACAAACAGGTGCAACAGTGCCACAACCTCCCTCTAGTTCTGAACCCAAAGAAAATAACGCAATGCAATCTGTGCTCCATATCCAATCCAGTCACTGTGTGTGCCTGTTGAGCTTATTCAAATGGGCACGCTCCAGTGATTTGTCAATTTTTAGCTCAGCTGACTTGTCAGTCAGCTAAGCTTTTATGATGGTCCATCGTCCATCCATCCACAATTCACATTTTCGACTTCTCCAAAACCATCAACCAGGTTCACTTTAAACTTGGTGGGGATGTACCGTGGGTGGGTCTCTATTAAGTTGGTTCAAATGGTCATGCTTCAATGAATTTTGAATTTGTTATGTTCTTTTTTTGGGCAAATCTTAAGAAATCTTCTCCAAAAGCCAATTGCCTTGACATTGCACAAAAACAATCAATTTTTTGTTTGTTTTTGCTACTTTCAACTTCTCTGATTTTTTTCAGTTCAGGTACTTATTGGTTAATGCACCTTTACTGTTGGTTGCTATGTAAGTCAATGGGCATTCTAATGCTAATTCACATTTTGGATTTCTCTGAAGAAACTGTCCAGTTAGATCGACTTCAAACGTAATGGCAATGTACCTTTGGTGGGTCTCTACCAGGTTCGTTCAATTGGTCATGCTCCAGTGATTTTTGGAATATGTTTTTTAGTTTTTTCTTGAAAATTTTTTTAAAAGTTTTAATAGGAAAGTTTAACATGGGAATTTCTTGTAATGGTTATAACTTAAATAATTTTGACCAGATTTGTGTCAAACTTGGTAGGGATGTACCATTGATAAGTGTCTAGCTATTTTGTCCTATCCCAAGTTCACAGAACCACAAATGTACTGAATCTTTAGGTCAGTTGAGCATGGGCTGTTCAGATAGCCTTCTTGTTGGGATTTTTTATGTTTTTTTTTAAAAAATCTTTAAGAAAAGTTATAATAGGGAAGTTCGACATGAGAATTCCTTGTAAATGATTGTAACTTGAATGATTTTGGCCAGATTTGTGTCAAAGTTGGTAGGAATGTACTTTTGATAAGTGTCTACCTATTTTATGCAGATCTCATGCTCCAGTGATTTTTGGATATTTTCTAATGTTGGACCTTGATGTTGCACATGTTAGTGTGCAACATCAAGGTCCAAGATGTTCCATAGAAGATTGTTTAATGTTTTTTTTTTTTCTTTTTTGGTAAAATCTGAAAAAAAAGTCCATCAAAAGTGTGTGGCCAGTGTTTTCCTAGATTTTAACTTGTATGACAGGTGGTGCTGCAAATTTTTTAGTATTTTTTAATGTTTTTTTTATTTGTAGATTTTCTTTTCAGGCGGTTTTGACTCTTCTTTAAGATCTTCTGCTTTGAGGCAGTCGTTTCTGTATTGATGTCCCAGTCAATTTTTTGCTATGGCCAAATAATAAATTCTTTGTAGTTAAATTCTGGTGTTCTTGTTGTTCTTTATCAAGCTTAAGACAATTTTGGAGGCTTTTCAAACTTGGTGGGAATGCATCTGGACTGAATCAACATCAGCATTTGTTCAACATATGGTCGTCTTTGTGGGCCAGATATACACAGTATATGATTGACCTTGAATTCATTCTCAAGGTCACAGGGTCACTTTCATGACTTTAACTATTCACTTGCTTGCATAGCGACTGGTCACGGGGCTTCACTTACTGACTGAAGCAAAAAAGTTATTTAGCAGACAAACTTGTCACTTAATAACTTGAAAACTAGTTGAGGCAGGACTTAGACTATTCAGCCAGTACTTCCATATTCATATGTGACAGTCTTCAAGAAAATTCATGTTGACCTAATTCCAACAGTCACAGGACTACTTTATTTTGTGCATACAAGGTCAGCGTTAAACAAAAACTGTTACAATTCTCTTGTTGATAATGTACAACAGGTCATGATGTGTAACAAACAGTACAAGTTTAGTGTGCTAAAACTGGGCTATGAAAGCTACAAGAAAGTAGTTCTGGCACAATCACTGCAAAAAGGGGAAATATTAAATTTTGGTTAAGTTCAAAATGTAAATATTTGTGACATTGTGAGAACAGAAAAACTATATGATAAACTTTTGATTTGGCGGCTATCCAGGTAAATGTAACATATAAACAGGGTTTAATAGCATGCAGGTTTCATTCATGTTACACCAACACATGATGGTTCAGTGATGCATGTACCTTCATCCATTATTGAGGATGGGTAATCGTTCTAATTCTGCTCTTTCAGTGTGCTTCCTTTGATTTTTCAAGAAACTGGTTTCTCCCTTTTTTTAAAGATTGATGATACTTCTGTATAGTCTTTTCTAAATTATTATTAAGATACGGGAGAAATAACAGGATAAATTTGATTAAATTCATTTGAAACAGGCATGATATATTCTGTAACTCCTGCAAGGTAGCCTCGCAGTGCAACTGTTTCAAACACTGAAAGGCTAAACAAAAACTTTCTCCACTCCAGTTCAGGGCAGATAACTCTGTGTCTGGTCAGAAACATCAACAGTACAATTGTGCTTATAAACTGAATGCACACCAGCTGCAGAGATAACTTATTCAGCCTCAGGTTAGATCTATGTTTGCTGGCACAGGGCATAAAGAATCTTCCGTGGCTGAGAGTGTGTTACTATTTTTCTCTTACTCAGAATCATTGTTATTAGTAACAATTTGATTTTATCTGCATGTAAATGCAATACTTTTGTAACAGTGTTTAGATCGTGTGATCTGTAGTGAGTTACTACTTTTGAATTGCATGCTAGAAAATAATAATTCACCCTCAAACATAGAATAAGATAAGAGTGAGTGGAGTGTGAATACAGAAACAGTAATATCGTGTTTCCAGTTTCTAAATGACCCCATTTAACAACCCTGACTAAAAAAAAAAAAAAAAAAAAAAAAAAAATGGTCATGACAAAAACAATGAAATTAAAATCTAGCATTTCCTTATAATGTTAATCAAATGTTGATAGCAGTGTACTGATAGAGAATTGTTATGAAGACAATGATAATCTATGCTGAAGTCACTTGTTTATACTGCTGAATGGTCTTGCTTACCGAGACAAGTCACATGCCAGTCTGGTTTTGTGTTGAACAGTCCTGTATCACTGAGCTAATGGTTGTGACTCCTGGTGCACATGCTCCCTGTATCATCCTTCCTCTTTTGGGTGCCATTTCTGTCTTGCCGTTCAAGTTGGTAGCTCGGTTAACATTTGTTCACCGTCACTGTTCTAGTGCTTCACACAAGTTCCTTTTGTGAAAAATCTTTTCTTAGGGGCCCAGGACTTTTCGGAGACCTAGATAGCTGATTTCTGATCTGCCGATACCTCTGAAATAATTGGGAGTTGAGCTGGTTGTTTAACTTGAAAGATAAGTTTTCAATGTGGCGTCTTGATGGTCAGATCACTGGGGGGGGGGGGGGAGGGGGGGGGCAGTGCCTGCCAGGCAATCCCTGCTGGCAGTGTCAGTTGAGTTCTTTTTCTCAGCCTTCCTGGACTCCTCAGAGTTAAGGAGCGTTTGTATTTGACCTACAGATGCCTGGGAGAAAAGTGGAAGTACCCTGTAGAGCTGGTAAGTGTTGGCTTGAAACGTTCTTTTCTAAGATGACGTTTTGGCAGGTTAAATCACAGACAGAGGGAGGACAGTGGCACCAGGCATCGCTGCTCAACAGCGTGCTCTGTGTGTGTGTGGAACCAGAGACCACTTGTCTTTCCCATTGTTGGGTAAATGACAGAGGGAGGACTTACACAACCACATCATGGCAGCCTCGTGGGCCATGTTCACTGTTTTGGTTGTCACTAATAACTTCATCATATGTGTTTTCGTGAATACACTTATGTTTTGAGTTAGGTAGGTATCTGTAATGCCACTGGAGATGCGAAGTGAACCCATGCAGCTCGCATGCACATCCAAGTGGTCACTGCCACCAAACCTCCTTGGGGGAATGGGGGGGGGGGGGGGGGTCCAGCATAGTTGCATGGCGGGTAGCAAGGGATCACCTCATGGGGATCTTGAACACTCTACACCACATACATGTAGGTGACAACCGTGTCTTGTTGCCCAGTGATCTGGGACTCTTGTCAGTCTGAGAAACATCTGCTCCGACATAGCAGATGCTATGGATCTGATCCAGCAACTGTTTCCCTCCCCCTAGCCCACCACTTTGGATTCTTATCCAAAAAGGCAGGCTAAGCACAAGTTGGGTCTTCTTAGATTTTGGTCCCCGCAGTCCAAGTGCTTGGAGTCCAAACAGGGCAAGTTGTTGAAGCCTGAGTGGAAACCTATGGGTTCCCGTCTGGGCATCCTCTTTGGACAGAGCAGCTGGCAATCACGAGGGCTCTGGGATTCTTTGAGCCCCAGCAGGACCCCTCCTGCCTACATATTTCTCAGTCAGTGGCAGCTGTGGCTTGATCAGGTCTTGAGACCTCTAGAGACTCACGTGTTTTCGCAACTCCAGCAGGTGCCCTCTGGCCAGCAGACTCTTGGGTTGGCGGCAGGTGTGGCCCCACACCAAGTACAGTAGTACCTGCTGTTTACGACCCCCGTGGTCAACGACCACCTGCTGAAAACGACCAACTTTGCCATGCACGGACGATTTTTCAATGTTAATAACACTTTGGTGAGCGACCACCTGCGGCACGCGACCAGCGGCCAGCAAAATTTGGCCAAATCATTGTTCTAACGACCATAATTTCCTCTGGGGGAGGGGAAAAAATCCGCCCAATACGACCATCAATACGGCATGAAAGAACCCGTTGTCATCCATTCACTTATACTTATGCATATTTGAACGTTTCCATCCCTTGTGTCTTTATTGAATGGCTGGGGGAAAGAAGAAAAAACATTCGATTGCATCGTTGACTTGCATCAGATCACAGCCAGCGTGTTTAATGGGGTCATGTTCTGACTCGGATTTTTCGTATTCTGGACCTCCAACGGTCGCTAAAATATTATGAAATGATTACTTACAATGTCAACATTAAAGTTCATCTGTAGTTGTACGATAAACAACTGTCATTTCCATGCCAAAAATCAAAACACAACCCCGTAGTTGTGAACCACGCTTTACGGCCGCCATTTTGATGCCATTTGAACGCATTGCATTGTGGGAAAAAATAGCCTTCGTGCTTCATTTACATGATCGGCTTGACCTGTTTATTTTCCGAAGTTACTTCGTGGGCACGTGGCAAGTTGGATTTGTTTTTTAATAAAAGTTATTAGAAGCGTCTCCGAGTTTAACCGCAAGATAAATCTGATGATACGGTCAATTTCCAAATGAAGGCCAACTATGCTGCACGTGTACAATGGCCGTCAATGCAAGGGGCAGCGGCCTGGATACGAAGCCGCCCGTGGCCCCTGGCTTTCACCGTTCGCGGGGATAGAGCTCTGGCGCACCGGTGTACGTGCAGGCAGTCACCGCGTAGTTGGTTGATGTTTGTGACTACAGGGCTTTGTAAACGCAACAGAGTTTAAGAAAAAGGAAAGAAAAAAACCCAGACAAATTCATAAAGCAAAAGATAATGGAGAAAAAAAAAACCCAGACGATTTTAGGGTCTGAATTCACATGTTTTGACAACAAATCTCCTGACACGGGGGTCCTTTGAACTGAGTTGACCGAGCTGCTCGCATTTTGAACTATTTTTTTCTTGTTTATTCCTCTTTAAGAAAAATGTTAAGAATATATGGTGCCCATTTACTTGCTAAACTTGCAAAATGTATCTACTAATGCAGGTATTACAATGTACATGTAAATATGTTTCATACCAGTCATAGGACACATTGTCTGAATGCAGATACATGGGCACACCTGCCGTGGAAGACCACCTGCTGTATGTGACCACTTTTGCCTGGCAGAGGGGGCGGTCACATACAGCAGGTACTACTGTACTGTGAAAGCTTCACCCACCCACCCACCCACCCCCCGGGCTCCATGTGGGCTGAGCAGGTGGGGGTAGCGAGGGAGGCTGTGATGGGTTCTACAGAAGTCCTTGCTGCCCCCTTGCAGGGCCTGCTGACAGATGTTTTTCTATCACAGGCAGCTGACCCCTCACCAGCGGACAATACGTTGTTTGATAAGGCTTTGGGCATTACCGCCCCCTCTTGCTAGTCCTGAGTTTGCGGACGTTGACTCCGAGGTGAAGGATAAACTCATGTAGTTGAATTCGTCTGTCAGCTGGTCTTGTTGATCTCCAAGCCATTCACACTGTGAATGGCCAAGCCTGGTAGCATCTGTGGAACAAGCGGAACCTGCTTCAGCTCCCACAGATGCTGCTCTGGCTCTGTTCCAGGGCTTTGAGCATCTCAAGCCCTAATTCATAGCTTACTGGGACACCAAGCTGTGGTTCCAACAGAGGAGGAGAGGAGCCAGTCTCTTGCCATGTCCTGCCTGAGTTTGTCACTGGAGGATATGTGTCACAAGACCCTTATCCCTTTTTCACCCATTGTAGCTGAGTCTTATGACCAGGTCACAGCTAAGACTTGTGGTACACTGGTTCTGGTAGAAATGCCAATGTCTGGCTACCTAAAGCAAAGGTGACTACTCCCCAAGCCAGATGTACAGGTGTGATGGTATTCTGCACCGGAGCAGATCTTGCCTTCCCATCCACTGCTGGTGGATTTGGACTAAGAAGAGTTTGATGCTCGGCAGCCGAAGTCCATCATTACATCTGCCGAGGACATCAGGTGATTGGAATAGGATGGCAGGGGATCCATCCATAATGGCATCATATTCCAATGTCTTGTTGGCCACCTTGAAGTCTCTCCTGAAGGGCTTCAAGGGCTCTGTGCATATGATGGAGGCTGTGTGGGATAGGCTACACAAGGCATCACTTCTTCTGACTTCGTTGTCATTAGCAGTTGATCTCTTGGCTCGCACAGCATGCACATAGGACACTAACCTTC
Organism: Hermodice carunculata; assembly: GCA_964020975.1. Classification (NCBI taxonomy): domain Eukaryota; kingdom Metazoa; phylum Annelida; class Polychaeta; order Eunicida; family Amphinomidae; genus Hermodice; species Hermodice carunculata. The sequence continues at coordinate 51,088,583 of OZ026615.1, read as the reverse complement.
GCTTGTTGAGGAGGGATGCCTACTTCCAGGGTCAGAGGCTATCTGACCCAATATTTTGCAAAACCCAAATGGAACCACCCTTCTCAGGAACTTTGTTTGAAGGAGAGATGGCAGAAGTCATTCGCCGGGTGCTGAACCTTCAGGCCCACTCTGCCGATCAGACCCAACCCAAGGCATTGACTGGCTCTGTTGGGTCACGCTCTACCTAGGCCATTTCAGCCCTTGAACATGGCACTCAGACCACACCTACTCAACCTTCAGCTCTCACATCTTCAGTGACACAATGCCCTAGGAAGAGCGGGCAGGGATCTGAGAAGGGGAAGGGCTTCAGCAAAGCCAAGAAGTCGGGCAAGCCTTAGGGCTCCTGACTCTGGCATGCTGAACTGCCAAGTCTTAAGATTCCCCTCAGCCATGCCATCAGACTGGTACTGGTCCTGTGAAGTTGATTCGCAAAACTGCATTGGATCTATTTGTTCGCCATGTTCCACTCTTGGATGCCGGTCGCATTTGATGTTGACGAGTTCCAGAGCCCGTCCAATTTTTGTCAGAATGGATGTGCTGTCCTGTTGATATGAAAGTTGCAAAACTGATTCATTTGAATCTAAAGCTGAGAGAGAAATGTCACTTTCACCAAGGGTTTCAATGTCTGGCTAACATTATCCACTGGCACATTGGTAAATCTTGCAAATTCCGTGTCAGACTCCTCCGAACTGTCGTGAAAAAATTAATGTTTTGTTGCGACATGTCTCAAATGAAATGGCAATATCAAGTCCATATGGGCATGCCGAGATCAAAACTCGCTAAAATATGGTATAAATCCCCATAATGAAGTACGTGCACTCCGGCTGCATATGGGCTGTAGTGGCGGTAAGCAACATGGTGGCTGGAGCTGCATGTATCCCCAAGCAGACACACATGTTTGTTTGTGTCTTAAATTCAGACAGCCAGTAGGAATAGTTTGCACTCGTGACGTCAAAATAATCTCTGAACATGATTTCTAAAATAATCCCCTATTGGGCCTGCTAAATATTCCTGCGGGTTTTTATCCAATGAGAAAGCATGTTATATTACGATGTTTGGCAACTCTGAGGGAATTCTCACTGACAATTTTAGTATACCATACACTGTCATGTAAAAAGTCTGGACGCCAAATGATGGCACTCGGGACTGGAACAAACTTTTTTTGTGACGCCATATGGCGTCATTAGGGCTCTATGAGTGAAGCAGATGATCCTTAAGGCCTACGAGACTGCTCTGCAGACTCAAAGGCTTTGCCTCGTAGAGCTTGTCTCAGCTAGAGCTCACGAGGTCAAGCCTTCAATGCTTCCTGGCTTGCCTTGAGGAATGTTGTGGTTGTCGTCATCCTGCAGGCATGCAGGCGATCGTTTACAATTTTCGCCTAGCACTAATTGTGTGACATGATAGTGCTAGAGGAGGGCATGTATGCCTTTGCAGGCGTCACAGGCTCCTTTACTTAGGTTCTTGATACCTGTCCCTTAGGCTTCCGAGTCACATGAGAGTTGCCACCGTGTTCCAGTTTATCGTACTCTTGTGGTTTAGACTCAATGCAGTCAAAAGGTCGGGTCACTTCTTAGTGGGCATATTGACTTAATCTTGGACTTGTATCAGGCAGTCATTCCTGCTTTCCAGGTCAGTATGCCAGTAATGTTACACCCTGTGCCATTGTGTCTGTAAATTGGCAATGATGGTCGAGAGGTAAAGTTATGTAACTAATACGAGAAATTTTTAGTAATTTCAGTATTAGTAAGTATACTTACCTCTCGACTACCATTGCTGAGACCTCTGTGTCTGGGTCAAATGCCTAAGAAATCAAGTTGAGTTCACTCACTTGATTCCAAAAACCTGACAGTCCTGTGACACCATCTATCAGTTCCAATGGATCTGGTGGTGACTCCTGGTGAGCATGCTCCCTGTATCATTCTTCCTTTTTTGATTAGCGGCCAGTTCACATAAGCTGTGAGAAAGGAAGCAACAGGTGGCCTTCTCTGGTGGTTGAGAGGTAAGTATACTTACTAATACAGAAATTAAAAAAGCTTTCACATATTACTGTTCAGTGGCTAGATAAACGTTCACTTACTTTTTTTCTTTGTGATAGATGTGGACCCATGCAGCTACTGGTTAATAAAATATAAACTCTACCTGCATATTCTGTTCTTTTTTTTTTTTTTAATTTCGTCAGGTCACATAACCCTGATGAAGTATTGTTTTTACTTCACCATTTTGCCTTGAAATTTTTCAAGAAAATTCAGATACTTGCAGTTTTTTTCCCAGTGGTAATATGTCTGGACCAACAGTCACATTTTAAGACGTACACTTCACTCCTGCATCTAATGAACTGAATCAATACACTCAACTGGGAATCATCATCTATTTATTCTGATTTTTATGCATCTCACATTTCATGCCGAAACTTATGAACTGCCCCTAGTATCACCCATCTCGTATCATTACCTTGATTATTTGGATACATTTACGATTTAAGTGAAATAAACAATGGAAATCAACATTTATTTTCTAACTTGCAATAAAAATAAATGTCATTACTGCCTGCAAGTGTTCCATATCGGTACCACTCATCTGTTTCTGTCAAATGTTCAACACTGCTTACTTTCATTGATGGTGTTATGCAGTGAAAACTCGTTATAATGACACCATCTGTTCCCAAAGAAATGTGTTGGATAACTGAACATGTCAGATAAATGAGTCAAATAACAAAGAAAATAAACCTTTTCCCACGAAAATATGTGTTATTATATTGAATATGTCAGATATCTGAGTGTCTTTGTAATGAGGTTTCACTGTACAAAAGGGGTACCTATTTCGAGTTTGGTATATAATCTGGCTGACCCTCGGGATGTGCCTTTACACTCTAAATCACATTGTGAGACATGTGCCGGTAGGATAACCATTCAGTTTTTTTTTAGCTGTAACACATTCCCAACTGATGTGATAAATCCACAAATGGAAGAGTGTAAAAAAAACAACAACACTGACTTGTGTAATACGAGTGTCAGTGTAGTGTGCCTGTGTGTGCAGGCACTCATGTGTGCGTGAAGGGGTTATTTTCTTCAAGTGTGATAAGGAATTTTTATTTCCCGTGATTTGTGAATCTGAAAAATTAGTTCATGTGATTCATGATTGTGATCAGAACCATTTAGGGAGAAATGTCAGGCAGGCAAAGTCATTTTGAGTGAAACTTGATAAGACCTCCCCACCATTGCCAGTTCTCTTTTAGAAAGACTTAATTCATCTTGGTCTTTGAATTCTTGCCCTGTTTATCTCTGTCAAAAGAAAACGTGAAGTGAGTATGCTTCCCAGACACGTTATTCTTTTTATCATCAGTGATTAAAGCAACACATGAAAATCATTCTTGCCTTGATTATGATAGGAAGTGCAGTCTAAATCACTTCCAAATGGTCTCAAAATACACATTCCAATGACATTTTATTTATTTGGGGGAGGGAGAGCTTAATTCACATGTTGCTCTTAAGGTTGAAATAAGGGACTAAGAGAATGTTACTCAAAACCTTGATAGCACACCCCTACTGATAAAATTATTTACTTCTGCTCACTTGAATGTATTTCTAGTTTTTAGCTTGAAATTAGGAACAAACAAATTTTCTTTCAGGCCTTATGGGTCTGTCATTTGTGTTTTATGCATCTGCAATTCACATTTTTCATTTCTTCTCAAAAAGTCTATTGGTCAGATCCTCTTCAAACTTGCTGGGGATGGACTTTGGATGGCTCAGTGCTGATTAACTTGCTATTCAATAGGTCATGCTTTGGTCTTACTTTCACTTTTAGCTGAGTTAACTTGTCAGCTGCACTTATGTCATGGTTTGCCATCCATTATATACTCGCTGTCTGCAATTTATATTTTTGAAATTCCTAAAACCATTGGCCACATTCCCTTCAAACTTGGAAAACTGGGTAAAATAGGTGATGACTCTTTAACCCTTTCCCCCTTAAACTGGCCAAAACCGGCTGGTGGTCAAATGTCGTCTGCTTCAGTGTTTTCAACTAATTTCAACAGTTATGAAATGAAAAACAATTTGACTGAAAAATGTACATGAGACTTATCAAGATCACGTGCCCCAGGTCAACAACTTTCCTTGGCATGGGTTGGCCACTTATTGCCCAACCCATGCCAAGGAAAGCTGTTGACTAAGTAATAATTCAAGGGGGAAAGGGTTAATATGGCACCCTTTGGGTTGGGTGTAAGGGTGAGTCATTTTGTGATGTTCACCTAGACTTTTTATGAAAACCAAAACTACTGGTCCTTGTAATAGTGCACTTGTACTATATGTGTCATTGAGTACATAACATTTCTTAAATGTTCTTGGCCAACTGTTGCAAGTTGTGACCTACAAAGTGAAACAGAAAAAAATGTTGACCAAGTTTTAACAAAATTGAGTCCTATCGGGAGCACCATGCATGGACCAAGATGGATTGGATTGACAGATTTCTGGGTCACTGTGACTGCACATCAGTTATGCTAATGATCAACTACAACATGCATTAAATTTGTTGTGATATACTGTATGCCTAAAAATTCTTGAAAGTGATTTGTGACAAAGTATATTTAGAATGCTAGGGCAGATTTTGCTCTAATTTCGCACATAAGTAGAATCAGATGATTTTGTCAAACTGAAGGTTGTGACACCAGGGAGCTGGCAAGGCACATCTATAAAACACATATGTGCAGTTTTTCTTTTTCATTCATTAGTTGTCAATTTCATGGGTCTGAAGGAGACTGAAAGTAACCACAGATCATTATCAAGATTCAGTACATCTGGCCAGTGGATAGCTAAGCATTCTTTTAATACACATGTCATAATAAGAGTATGAAACATGATCAGCAATGAAATAAACATAGAAAATGGACCATGGTCAAGGCTTGTCATCATCCTTGGTGGGGGCAAACCTCTGGCTTAGGTTTGGTTTCTGGCACCTAGCCAAGTTTTCTCTTCTAGATTTAGTGGAATTGTGACTGCTAAATTTAAAAGATTTTCTATGGTCAGCCCTTGACTCAAATTCAACCCAAATTTCTGCATTGAGCAAGCTGCGTATTTTGTCTACTCTACTAACACGGAACGTGGTCTGCTTTGAAGGCAAGCATGTTTTCACTGGGAAGAAGCTGAACCCTGGTCATATATTATAGTTCTTGGGAGGAATCTGAGTGGAGGGACTCTGCTGAGTGTGAGCATGTAAGGTGCACATCAGAATTGTTTTTCTGATGCTGTCCGATAGGACATGTACTATTAAATGCCTCAGTGTACATTTGATTGGGATTGCTGTGTGATCATGCTCATGTAGATTCATATGCAAAGTGATAGGATGTCTGTTGTTCCATCACTGTTAATCTATTTACTAACATTTTACCCTCACTTTTACTTTTCTCTTGCATTTCCCAAAGAGCATGCATCCCCCCCCCCCCCAAAAAATCCAGATCATGGCTTGCATATTACCATTGATGTGCAATTTGTATGCATTGCATTTGTTGATTGCAGGTTGGGGCGTTGAATACTTGTTTTTTTGCACAGAGGGGCTTCCAGGTGGATCTCTATGAGTCCAGGAAAGGTGAGAAGCAATTACATGTACATATTACCTCAATTGACAACCACAAAATAGAACTACATGTATGGGTAAATGTGACATGCTTTTTCAAAAACATCACACTTTCTTGTTCGACTGAACTTGAAAATGACAATATTTGCAGACATAAATCTTTCTTTCTTTCTTTCTTTCTTTCTTTCTTTCTTTCTTTCTTTCTTTCTTTCTTTCTTTCTTTCTTTCTTTCTCTCTCTCTCTTTCTTTCTTTCTTTCTTTCTCCCTTTCTTTCCCTCTTTCTTTCTCTCTCTCTCTCTCTCCCTTTCTTTCTCTCTCTCTCTCTCTCCCTTCCTTCCTTCCTTCCTTCCTTCCTTCCTTCCTTCCTTCCTTCCTTCCTTCCTTCCTTCCTTCCTTCCTTCCTTCCTTCCTTCCTTTCTTTCTTTCTTTCTTTCTTTCTTTCTTTCTTTCTTTCTTTCTTTCTTTCTTTCTTTCTTTCTTTCTTTCTTTCTTTCTTTCTTTCTTTCTTTCTTCTTTCTTTCTTTCTTTCTTTACCAGTAAATTTGTCCCACACTTTTCTCTGACACTATTATACATGTACATAGAAACTCCAAACTTGGCATGGTTGTACCTCCATACAGGGAGTTTGACCGTTTTATACAGAGGAGTGAAGATGTTTAAAATTATGCAAATTAGGGGTGTTTGAAATTTTAATCTTGAATATCTTCAAAAGTATAATAGATAGAGATGCCATTCCAACTTCTTCTCGGGAGTTATTGACCATTGCGCATCTAATGAATTTAAAACAAAATTTATAGCAATTTAGATTATGCTAATAAGCAGCATTTGAAATTTTAAAAACTTGAATATCTTCAAAACTATTATAGATAGAGATGTCATTTCAACTTCTACTAGGGGATTATTGACTATTGCCAGTGCAATGAATCTAAAACAAAAGTTGTAGCTATTTAAATTGTGCCAAATAGCAGTATTTGAAATTTTAAATCTTGAATATCTTCAACAATTCAATAGATACAGATGTCATTCCAACTTCTACTGGGGGCTTGTTGACCATTGCGCACCTATTGAATTAAAAACAAAAGTTGTAGCGATTTAAATTATGCTAAATAGCACCATTAGAAATTTTAAATCTTGAATAACTTCAAAGCTATAATAGATAGAGATGTCATTCCAACTTCTACTCCTGTGTTATGGAATAGTTGTACATTGCCATACCAATACTCAGCTGACTTGTCAGTCAGCTGAGCTTTTTTAAGGGACCATCGTCTGTCCACAATTCACATTTTCGACTTTTTCTCCAAAACCGTTGCCAGATTCACTTCAAACTTGGTTGGGATGTGCCTTGAGTGGGTCTCGACCAACTTTGTTGCTCTAGTGATTTTTGAAAATTTTTAGCTCATCTGACTTGTCACTCAGCTGAGCTTTTTTGAGGCTCCGTCATCCGTCGTCAGTCTGTTGTCCACAATTTACATTTTTGATTTCTTCTGAAAAGCACTCAGCCAGATTCACTTCAAACTTGGTGCGGATGTACCCTGGATGAGTCTCTACCAAGTTTGTTCAGTTGGTCACGCTCCAGTGATTTTTGGATTTTTTATGAATTTTGGGGTTCTTTTTGGGGGCAAATTTTTAAATATCTTCTTCTCTGAAATAACCCACCAAATTGCTTTGATATCCCACAGGGACACTCCCGGGGACTCCTAGCTCTTAATTTTTCCACCAGGTGGTGCTGCAATTTTTGTCTATTCTTTAGCTCAGCTGATAATTCAGCTGAGCTTTTTGGAGGGTGAGGCGTAAGTCGTCCGTCTGTCATCCGTCCGTCGTCGTCTGTCGTCGTCCGTTCACATTTCACATTTTCGACTTCTTCTCAAAAACCGTCAGCCAGATCCACTTCAAGCTTGGTTTGGATGTGCCTTGGGTGGGTCTGTACCAAGTTTGTTCAAATGGTCGCGGTTAAGTAATTTTTGGATTTTAAATGAATTTTTCTGTTCACTTTTGGGGGAAATCTTAAAAAATCTTCTTCTCCGAAACCGCTCACCCAATTGCTCTGATATCCCACAGGGACACTCCTGAGGACACCTAGTTCTTAATTTGTTCACCAGAGGGCGCTGCGATTTTTTTAGCTCTGCTGACTTGTCAGTCAGCAGAGCTTATAGAATCCGTTTGCGTCCGTCGTCCGTCTGTCCGTCTGTTGTTAGACTTTTTACCTCAGCTGACTTGTCAGTCAGCTGAGGTTTTTTGAGGGTCCGTTATCCGTCTGTCGTTCGTCCGTCCGTCGTCCACAATTCACATTTTCGACTTTTTCTCAAAAACCGTCAGCCAGATTCACTTCTAACTTGGTGGAGATGTGCCTTGGGTGGGTCTCTACCAAGTTTGTTCAAATGATCACTGTCCAGTGATTATGGGATTTTTAATGAATTTTTTTGTTCTTTTTTGGGTTAATCTTAAAAAATCTTCTCTGAAACCGCTCACCCAATTGCTTTGATATCACACAGGAACACTCCCTGGGACTCTTAGTTTTTAATTTGTTCACCTGGTGGCGCTGCAATTTTTTCCTAATTTTTTGTGAATTTTTGTGTGTTGTAGCTTTTTTCGACTTCTTCTCCAGAACCGTCACTCAGATTAAACTGAACCATGGTGGATGTGTTCCTTGTAGAAGGGTCAAACAAATTTGTACACTATGTGGGAATGCTGCAGATTCCTGATTTTTAACGATTTTTTCAATTCTGGTACTTGTCGGTCAATGCAGCTTTCCTATTGATTACTATGGAAGTCAATGGGCATTCTAATGCTAATACACATTTTCGACTTCTTCTCCAAAACCGTCATCCAGATTAACTTCAAACTTGGTGACAATGTACGTTGGGTGGGTTTCTACCAATTTTGTTCAAATGTTTATGCTCCAGTGATTTTTGATTTTTAATGAATTTTTTTGTTCTTTTTTTTGGACAAATCTTAAAAGATCTTGTAAGTCAATGGGCATTCTAATGCTAATTCACAGGACAACTGACACGAAATTTACTGTTTACTTGATAACTTTAGATCTGTTTTGAGTTAGCTACACATGTTAACTATTCTGTATGAAGGTCATGGTGAGGCAGTACATGAATGACCTTGACCTTGTTTGTGGGGTCACAGTGCAACATACATGAATTTTACTCTTCATTATAACTTGAGAACTACTTGAACTTAGATGTTGCACATGTAAGTGTTCTTCTATAAAGTTCAGACATACTCAGAACATGGTGTCCTTGATCCTTTCCCAAGTTCATAGAGCTGCAAGTGTGATGAATGTCAAGATCAGCTGAGGCACGGGCTGTTCACACAGCCCTCTTGTTATATTTTCGACTTCTTCTCAAAAACCGCTACATAGAATGTTTTGATTTTGTACATGGATGATCCCCAGGTGGACCTCTACCAACTTCGCGAAGGAGATGATGATGCAATAATTTTTAGATTTTTTATGAATTTTTTAATTTATTTTTTGAAAAAAATTTAAATTTCTTCATCTTAAGAACTACCAAGCCAATTGCTTTGATATTGCACATAGGGTCATCTGGGGTCAACTAGTTCTTATTTTGGCCACCAGGTGACGCTGTGATTTTTTCCTATTTTTTTAATGAATTATTGCCTGTTAAGGCTATTTTCAACTTCTTCTCCAGAACGGCTGAACAGAATTGCTTAAATTTAATCAGAATATAGTTGGACATTAGACAATGAAAGTTTGCGAAAATAATATGGATATGTTAATTTTAGGCAAATTTATGGGATATCAAACTTCGCAACTGTAAGGAAGTGCTGCAGCTGTATATATATATTTATATATATAAATATATATATGGCAATACAGTGCATATATTACAATATTGTATTTACCCATTTTGACTTCTTCTCAAAAACAGCTGTATGGAATGTTTTAATTTTGCACAGGGATGTTGCCCAGGTGAACCTCTACCAAGTTTGCGAAGGAGATGATGATGCAATAATTTTTCTATTTTTAATGAATTTTTAATTTATTTTTTGGAAAAAAGTAAAATTTCTTCATCTCAAGAACTGCCTGGCCAATTGCTTTGATATTGCACATAGGGTCACCTTGGGTCAACTTGTTCTCATTTTGGCCACCAGGTGGCGCTGCGATGTTTTCCTATTTTTTAATGAATTTTTGCGTGTTAAGGCTATTTTTGACTTCTTCTCCAGAACAGCATGATAGAATTGCTTAAAATTTTATCAAAATATAGTTGGACATTAGACAATGAAAGTTTGTGAAAATATTGTGGATATGTTAATTTTTGACATAGTTATGCGATATTCAGACTTTGTGACTGTAAGTGAGTGCTGCCACTGTACACCGCCAGCCATTGAAACAGCAAGGTATGTCAATTGATAATACATGTACTACCATCAGCAGAGCTTATAGAATCTGTTTGCGTCCGTCCATCCGTCCGTCCTTTCGCAAAATTTATTTTAAGGACAAACTTTGCTACCACTCTACATACATGTATATAGCTGTACAAATCTAGACTGCAGTCCATGTGTTCCAATACTGTAAAAGCAGATCCCAGTCAGCAGAGCAGAGGATCATCATGATCCTCTTGTTTCTATTTTTTATGATGTTTTATGTGTTTTTGCTAATTTCGACTTCTCCAAAATGGTCACTCAGATTAAGCTGAAACGTGATGGATATGTTCCTTATAGAAGGGCCAAACAAAGGTGTTCACTATGTGGGAATGCCGCGGATTCCTGATTTTTAATGATTTTTTCAATTCGGCTCCTTTGCGTTAAATACACCTTTCCTATTGATTACCATGTAAGTCAATGGGCATTCTAATGCTAATATACATTTTCGATTTCTTCTCCAAAACTGTCATCCAGATTTACTTCAAACTTGGTGGAGATGTACATGTACCTTGGGTGGGTGTCTACCAGGTTTGTTGCAATTTTTTTTATGATTTTTTTTTCAAAAATCTTTGCAAAAGTTTTAATAGGAAAGTTTAACATGGGAATTTCTTGTAATGGTTATAACTTAAATAATTTTGGCCAGATTTACTTCAAACTTGGTGGGGATGTGCCTTGGGTGGATCTTTACCAAGTGTGTTCAAATGGTCATGCTCTATTAAATTTTGTATTTTTTATGAATTTTTTTCTTTTTTCGGGCAAACCTTAAAAACTCTTCTCCTCTGAAACCGCTCACCTGATTGCTTTTGATATCGTACATAGACATTCCTGGGGACACATAGTTCCCAATTTGTTCACCGAACGTTGTCGTACTTTAATTTGGAGTTTAATACTGTAAAGTCCCACAACTCACCGAATCCTGCAGTTTTCCATTTTGCTGAGTGTAAACTCCAGTTGATTATCTGTTGTTGTGGTAGTTTGTCTCATGCCACTGACCCATATCACATAGCCAGCACAGGCCCGTGAGGCTGCAAGCTACTGGTGTTACACTGGGGATCAATTGGGCTATGTGAATGAGATTGAAAGACAGGCCGCGCCAGCTAGGCATGAAGTCATTTATCACTAGTATACAAACCCCAATAGGATTACCGCAACACTATCTGCCCAGAGCGCTTTCAGGTGCAACAATGATTGTGAATTTAAGGGTTTTTTTTACCATTTTTTCTCCATCATGTTGAGCCGTGTGTTAGTCAACTTGAGAAAACCACCAAAATAAAGTAGGGCCTAACGGTATATAACAAGCACCCAAGGTCAAAGTAGTAGTTGCACCCGGCAGAAGTTACATCTTTGCCAACAATCTCATCCTGAACATTGGTACTTTGCTTATGTCAAAGTCTGATTCTACAAAATGTTAACAACTACAAGACTGTACTTTTGCTGGGTCCATCCCTTTTAACTGAGTGAATTTGCATGGCGTGAGTCCATCCATGGCGAAGATGTAGGTCCTTTGATAATTGAAACACGCTCACCATGGAACTTTTGGTGTTGCTGCACCTGGCATGCCTGAGTAGTCACAAAAAACGGAAATGTCCTGTATTAAAGTATGATGATGGACAGAAAGGTGCAAAAAGTGTGTCTGGTGTTGGGGTGCCTGTGGGCTTTATGAGGGTCAATTGGCAAGGCAGGGATTAGTGTGAATCCACAATGACATGACATATGGGTCAGTGCAGAAATTGACAGGGACAGAAGCATTAGCATGTTGGAGGCTGGTCTTTCCCAGAGTGAGGTTGGCAGGATGGTGGGGTGGCCTCTTTTTTTTTCTCTCACTCTCTCTACGGGAGTATAGTACCTGGATTATACATGAGGTGACCTGCATAGATAGTCTGGTAGCCTGCCAAACAAATATATAGCCACCATACTTCTACAGGGATGAAAGTCTGTTTTTTTTAATTCTCAAAAGTCAGAGAAAAAATAAAAATCTGTTTGCCACAAAGGCTCAAATCTGGTGAAAAAAGTGATGGATTGGGGTATGGTTTCTAATTCTTTTTTTTCAGCAGTCACTTTCATTCCTGTTAAGTGTTTGAGGTTGTTTGTTCAGATGTACATACTAGAATACTCACATTGAATTTGCACTTTTCCAACAGATATACGCCAGCAAGAGTTTGTGTCGGGGCGCAGTATCAACATGGCACTGTCAAGGAGAGGGCGGGATGCACTCAAGGCAGTCGGTTTAGAAGATGAAATGGTTTCTGCTGGCATTCCAATGCATGCTCGCATGATTCATAACCTTGATGGAACCTGTAGGCCTATACCTTATGGAAAAAAAGATCAGGTGACAACAGCTCTTGTGCTGCCTAAAGGCTGCTTCTATTTTAACGCTTATCCCCTGAAACCAGCAAAAACTGGTGAGAGGTAAAATGTTGTCTGCATCAATGACTTTTATCAATTTTAGTGTCACCATAAAAAAATGCATGAGAATTTTTTAAAAGCCCCATCAGACCATGTTCCTTAAGATCATGCACAGTGAAAATGGTCACAAAAGTCTGGTGGTCTTCCAAAAGAGGGGTCTTTCAAGAAAGGGTCTACTGTATAAGGTTTATATGGGTTGTGTAGTTAAACAGTAGGTGAAGCTCTGACACGGAAAGCATTGTGTGGAAGTGAGGTACCAATCTCATCCCTTTTAGCCAATCAGGGCATAGGATGTGAAACCAGATATTCCACATTGACAGATTAGTTGAGTATGTCATTTTTGGCCACTCAAACCTCTAAAAAGATGAACAAAAATGAAAGTTTTAGCTGTGAAGCTACTCAAAACACTTAACAGCTTAGGGATACTCTGGATTATTGAGGTATCAAATCTAAAAAAATTTTTTCAAATCTAAAATAGCCATAGCCAAGGTAAATCTCTTTGCACTCTCCTTTGAAGACTATTTGCTCCAGATTATTGGGGGGGGGGAGCAATGAACAAACTTTGTTTTGTTTAAGCTCTTTCGGTTTGCTTATAAAGACATTGGACTTGTGAGAAATTTATTGTCACTGTGTTGATGAAAAAACTTTGTATGTTTGGCATTTCTTCTTTCATTAGGGTTGTCTCCCAAGACAGGTACCACTGCACATATCTTATGGCATTCTTTTTTTTCAGTACATTATGTCTATTGACAGAAGGAAAATGAATGAAGTTCTGCTAACAGGTAAGCCATATGTAATTTATGCTAAATAACTAAATAGAGTGTCTGTGAAGAAGATATAGGCACATGTACATAGTCTCGTACAAATACATGCAGCAAGAATAAAAGTAGAAGAAAGTAGAAACTCAGTATATACATGTATGTGCCAATACATGTATGTGCCAATGACTTACCTATGTGTAAAACAGTTTTTCACACAAGGGTAATTATTTTTTTTACAAATATGTGCCAGTCTTTTTCACATGTACAATTTTCTATTCTGCTTTTGAGCAGACTAGACCACAGTGCGCTGGACCAGACAGTTTGTGCATCCAAGGATGATAAGACAATATATACAGGTACAATATCACAAGAAAATGCCACTGTGACACATCCACATCCAGTCACAACTGAAGACATAGTTATAAATCCTACTGGCTGGTGGGTCCAGCCAGTGATCAAACTTGGGAGCAAGTGCTCAGAGCTGTATGGCCAATAAAAGAAAATCTTGATGGATTAAATATATAAATATCTGAACTACATGTACATACGCTACTATTTTTGCAGGAGCTGAAAAGTTTGATAATGTGACGATACATTTTGAACATAAGTTGCAGTCATGCAACTTTGACACTGGGGAGGTGGTTATGACCGGGTAGGTAAAATGCAACTCATCTTAAGTCTGAAGTCTGATAATATTACAGCTGCATATGCACTGCAAGTCTAAATCTTGGCATGTGATTGATTTAAGGGGTGGTACTCATATTGTTTACCATCAGCTCAAAGTTAAGTTGGGCTCAACTCTTCTTATCTTAGTTCAGTTCAAGCTGCAGCTGAAACTCAGTTCAGCTAAGGTTGGGACTTATTTACCGTATTCATTTGTGCTGATGCAAAGATTTCCTGGAGCAGAGTTGGTTTTCGCACAGTTTTGTGATTATGATATGTCTTAATTTACAATAGCACAAGCAATTACACTTTTTATAGAATCCATATAGCATAAAATAAGAACAATGAAGCATCTTCTTTCATCAGAAGCAGTTAATTAAAAAATAAAATATAAAAATACTGAATTTTTAACAAAACCCCCAAGATTAAAAACTAAGGTGTGTGCTTCTATTAGGGCATGTGCTACAATTAGAATGAAAATGGTATGGCTGGATGTATCTGGATCAGCAGAGTATAGGCTGTTCCCACAGTCCTGTTGTATAATTTTTGTAGACAATTTTTTGGTTAATTTATTGGCAAAATCTTTAAAAATCTATCCTGAACCCTCCCCCCCCCTGGTCAATTGCTTTGAAATCGCATAGGGACATTTTGGGGGATGCCAAAACCTTAATATATCCAACAGATGGAATTTTTTATTTTCTCTTTTTTGTTGTTGTTGTTTTATTTGAAATGTCTGTTTGTAATTTTGTAGTTCGCTAAAAATACAAACTTTTCACATATGTAGGCTACAATTTCTTTGAACTTTGACTTAGTTGCTGGAATATCAAGGTCACGAGAGTCATCATAGTTTTATCCTTGCAGATGCTGTGACTTCTGAGCAAATTGAACTACTATCATGAAATTTGTACTGTAGAAGCATTTTGTTAGACACTTGGCCCAGTTTTCTGTTCAGCAACCTTGACCAATTTTAAAAGTCATCATATTTTCACCCTGGTAGAAAGGCCTTGAAGTCAATCTGATCATCATATTTATCTTTTGACTCAGTTAAATCTTACATGTGTATCACGTCTAAGACATGTCTTGTAGAATAGACAATACACGATAAGTTACTTGTTGTTCCTTGACTCAAATGCCAATGCATGTAATCTCCCATGAAAGCAACATAATCGTGTTGATCTCTCAAGAATCCAAAATGTGGGTCTCGCTCCACAGACATGAACCATATCTTGGTCAAAGTAAGCCCAAGCCAACATCTTTCTATGTAGGTTTTATCAACAAGTTTGATTTGAAATGTTTTGTATTTACAAGAAATTTAAGCAAAGACATTGACAGAAATGACATCATACATCTATAGCTGCTTTGGCTGATCATGTGATATAAACAGGAAAGGGTTTAACTATATTTCTGTAACGCAGGCCAACTGGAGAGGAAGTGCAAGCACATGCAGACCTGATAGTAGGGTGTGATGGAGCTTACTCTGCTGTGAGGCGGCAAATCATGAAGCATGCACTGCTGGATTACAGTCAGGAGTACATTCCACATGGTTATATGGAGCTGTGCATCCCTAGCACCAAAGAGGGAAAGGTGAGCCATGTTTCACCAAGAATCCAGCAGTAGATAACCTGACACAGTAGAATCTCGTGTCTCATCTCTTTCAGATTCTGATTTATTGTAGCATATTTAAGCAAAAAGTGGTTGGGAAACCATCATGTCAGTCATTTGTCAATTTCAGTTATCCAAAGTTTGACTTCTTCCATTCAGCTGTAAGTTAGTCTTTGTGTACAGGTTAAAGGCAGATATTTGATTAAATACATAAGCCAATACATATACATGTATTTGAAGCTTTTATATCCAAGTCTTTATTTTTAGCCAGTATGAATGCAATGAAACACCCCACAGGACCGCCTTTTGCCGAGACTCTCAAGTGTCGAACAGTGACAAACCCTGATTTTTTCCCATCATATGTGAACAAAATGCAACTGTCATTCATTCAATTATCATATTTCTCCTGTTTTTCAAACTTTATTTCAAATAATCGGGATTGATTTGAAGTGCATCGCAACTTGGAACATACCGGGTTCTCTTTTTGTTGGGTTGAAGTTGAACTGGCCGGCACCTTGTGCCTGTGGTTTCAAATCAAACCCAATTATTTGAAGTGAAGTTTGAAACACAGGAGAATTGTGATAATTGAATGAATGAGAGTTGCATTTTGGTCCCATATGATGGGAAAAAATCAGAGTTTGTCACTGTTTGACACTCAAGAGTTTCGGCAAAAGGCGGTCGTTTGGGTTGTTTTTTGCCAAATTTTCCCAGTCGCTGGTCCCGCTCTGCAGGTGGTTGCTCACTACAGTGCATTTAACATTTAAAAAATGTCCATGAATGGGAAAATGGTTGTTTTGAGCAGGTGGCTGCTGACCACAGGGGTTCCTGATGACATGTACTGCTGTATTTGCCTTATCTGAGATGCAGGCTTGTACTGAAGGATCCCAATGTTATCTACCTAGCACCCCCACCATTGGCTGATCAGTTACTTCTCCTTGGATTTTCCCCATGCAAAATTATTAGAAGGTGAGATTGTACAAGGCATTGTAATATCTCAAAAAAGGTGTGAAACATAAACAAAACCGCCGACATGTTGGTTGTTCATGTGATCATTGAAAATGGAGGGAGTCGACCATGTGACTGGACAAAATGGCACCTACTGCAAAGTTACTCCACAACTTACCATATTATTCATTGTTATTGGAGTCCCTTTTCAGCACATAGCATGGCTCCTCGGGCCACCTGCCAGTACTTTGGTGCCCCTATCTTCCGGCTCAAGTGGACCCTGTTGTCATTAGTATAGTATAGACACATTTGTTTTACATGGATTGTAAAAGAAGTCAAGCATTGACTTACTGCGTCACTCTCCATGGCACAGATGTTGGCGTATACTTCCTACCTTGTAAGTGGTGGAGGAAACCGCAGAACTTGGAGAAAACCACCGTGCATGGTTAAAGTGGTAGGAATTTTCTCCATATGCTTCCCAGGATGAGAATCGAACCCAGGTTGCAGTGGTGAAAGGTGAGCGTCTTACCACTCAGCCAACCGTGCACCCTCATTGAAGATGGCCAAGGGACTGTTCTTCAACTTTTTGTGTTGCCAACACAGGGTGTGGTGCCACATGTTGTTCGTGGAGAGGCATGTAGTGAGGAACAAGTTGAGCTCTTCCTGATGCTCTTCGTAGACCTTGCTGGAAATATCGGGGGAAGGGCACTTAAAAACATGCAGTACCATGACCTGCTGGACATAGTGGAGGCCCAGTAGAGCATTGATGAGGGTCATCATGTGATTGCAAACCTTGGATGCTACCAGCTGACACAGGTCATTGCCACTGACTTGCAGGATAACTTCTTGGGGATGGAAAGTCTTTACGACGGAGTACCTTGGCTGTATGTCCCAGGCGAGAGTGTTTCTAACTAAAGCACCAACCTGTCAGTGAAAAGGGATCCTAAACTGGCTCAGGTCCATCTGTAGATGTGGGGATCCTCTGTAGAAGACGAAGGGACTGTTCTCCGACCTTTTGTGTTGTCAACAAAGTGTGATGCTGTACGTCATTCATGGAGAGGCGTGCAGCAAGGAACAGGTTGAGCTCTTCCTGGCGCTCTTCATAGACCTCCCTCTAGTATATGTGGTGGAAGAGTGCTTGAAGATGTGGAGTATCACAACCTGCTGGACCTAGTGAAGGCCCGGTAGAGATGAGGGTCATCATGTGACAGTGAACCTCGGATGCTTCCAGCCGACACAGGTCATTGCCACCAACTTGCAGGATAACTACTTGGGGACAAAGTCTTTACAAACGAGTGCCTTGGCCGTATGTCCCAGTCGAGAGTCTTTCTAACTGTAGCACCAACCCGTCCGTGAAAACGGATCCTAAACTGGTTCAAGTCCATCTGTAGATGTGGGGACCCTCTGTAGAAGCAAGGAGACAAAAAATTTTAGCCTCCTTGGTGGAAGGCTGACTCAATAGAGTGGGGGAAGCCATGTCTCAAGACGAAAACTCGTGGCCGTGATCTCGATGCCATGCATTTTCCCGAGCAGGGAGCTAGCAGACTGGGTGATCAGAAATGCGGTAAATGGTAAAATTAGATGATGGTAGAAACTTTACTAGGTTTCTGGTGAAGAGTAACTTGACTCATCCACCTGATTGTAAGACTTTTGAAGATTTAAGACTTTTAAAGAAATGACTAAAGACTGGTCAAATTCTGTTAAAACTTGATGAGAAGTTTTGTGATGCTGTTCCTTGGAAAAGTGGATGATAACTGATCTCTAGATCTGAACTTCTATTTGATCCTGACAAGGCGGAAGTATATGGGTAGGCAATCAGAGCCATCCTGGGGAATTACCCATGCTTGTGCAATATGCTTATGCAACTTGTTCCATGATGCAGTCCATTGTTTTACTTAGGAACAACCAGGCTTCTCCTATGCAGACATGCTTTCCTACATAAATCTTGCTATGTCTATAGCTTTCCTGTAAGCAAAACTGTGGGACTTTCTATTAAATATCACAAGATTTTTACCTAAAGTGGAATATGGTAATTGGTTGATGTATAAACTAATCTCATACAGATACTACCTGTATGTATATTTCTACTGTATTGGGTCTTTTCATGCATGGCAACTATATATTTTATGTTCCAAAACGAGCGAGACTTGAATTTGCAACCTTTGGCACCAGTGGCCATATGCCATACACATACTCTATGTCTATACATTTTGAGTTTTCTCTGGTTTGCCATGCCTGTCAAATGTCATACAGATGGTATGTGTCTGGGTGTTGCTTTTGTAATTAGCATGCCATGCCTGTCAACTACATGTATGTTGTACAGATACTGTATGTGTACACATTTTGTGCTTTATCTGGTTTGCCATGCTAGTAAACTGTTACTACAGATATTGTATGTCTGCATGGTTATTGCCTCAGTACCCAGCATGCCATGCCTGTCATATATGTCATGCAAGTATTGTATATGTCTATGTATTTTGTGTTTCACCCAGTCTGTCATGCCTGTCAATTGTCATACAGATACTGTATGTCTGTGTATACTATTTTTGTGCTCAGCATGCCATGCCTGTCAACTACCTGCATATCTGGCCTCGCAATACATTCATGATGATCGCTCTGCCAAACCCAGACAACTCCTTCACGACCACACTGTTCATGCCTTTTGATATCTTCAACAGTATCAAAACAGGAGAAGAACTGTTTCAGTTCTTTGAGAAAACATTTCCAGACTCACTTACATTATTGGGCAGGTAAGTATGACTTTCTTGTGCATAGAATTTTGTTCCTGTCAATGTTTATTGGTTCAAGATTCTGTTGTGTAATAATGATCAAAGACATTGGATGAGTTTCTCTCTGTTGTCTGGATGAGGACATTTTTAGATATGGCAAAGGCTATAGTCTAAAAGTGAATGCTGTCCTCTCAAGAACATGACTCAGGGTCAGCAGCTTTTGTTGGCTTTTCATGTGCAATTTTGTATTTGTGTCTTTTTTTGCAGAACCACTTCCTAGTAGTCATTACCCTATTCTGCAGTCCGAACTCTTTACTCTCCATAAGCTAACCTGTCACTGTCTAACCTATATACATATTGAAGTACTATTGTCCATATTGCACATGTTCCTCTGTAGAATTTTGACATAGGCTGTATTAGCCCAAATAAATTAAAGCGCCTTCTGTGGGTAGCTACTCAGAACATGTTTTGGAGTCTA
Organism: Hermodice carunculata; assembly: GCA_964020975.1. Lineage (NCBI taxonomy): Eukaryota > Metazoa > Annelida > Polychaeta > Eunicida > Amphinomidae > Hermodice > Hermodice carunculata. The sequence continues at coordinate 51,069,015 of OZ026615.1, read as the reverse complement.
TACCCGTACATATCTCTCTGAGTAGTGGCTCCTTGTCTGAGCAAAATATTCAGCAAAGACAACCCATATAGTAATGAATAAACATGAACGTGGCAAATGATGATTTAGCTGAATACTGAAGTTTTACTTTTAAATGCAGAGTTTCATTATGAATGAAGAATACCTGATGAAGAATACCTGTCAAACCAAACATAATTACTAAATTTTTATAGTACAAGTTCAAATATGAACAATATGACTTACCACTGAACCAATATGTGCCTGTTCTAGCTGGATAGCTTCTCTTAGTTAAACCACTTGCTAGTGTATAACTGAATTAGAAACACACTGGGGCATTATATTCAGTCCCAGTGATTGTAAAATAACCAGTTGCAACTGGACCATCTGTACAAACTGAAGGAAATCCTAACAAGTACTGCAAAAATGGACATCCTGCACCAAAAATCTAAAACAAACCCAATGATGACACCTACTCCTCACTTTGAAAGTCTCCGAACGATAAAGCTCTATTTCGCTGCCAACCCTTAGTCAACGTTTCATCATAATGGTTCAGGTTTGTGACATTAGAGTAAATACTGTCAAATTTGAGTATTTTTTTTTATATTGAGTAAATGTGTACTTAGGCATGTCATAAAATGATGAAGTCATCAGCATTTTGAGCCAAAAACATGTTATCAAAACATAATTTTTCTTAAAACAGCATGATGCCAAAAGATAAGAGTAAGTATCAAAAGAGGCAAGTCTAAAATCTGTAAAATTATTGCAGGCAAATTTTCTTACAATCTGTGGATATTGACAGCAAAATTTGTAGGGCAAGTCAGAAAAGAATGAAAATAATCACTCTTTCAGTCAAGAAAATGCAATCAAAATATAATTTTTCTTAACCAGATATCAAGCACAATTATGCAAACTTGTAACTGTTGTGGGTAGTTGCTTGCTACGTATAGCCCCTGGCGGTTTGCCCTAACAGGAAACAAGTTAGCCTAAAATGTCTGAAAGGTGAATGTTAAACAGAATGATGCCAGAAGATAAAATAAAGTAACAAAACATTAAATTTTTTCACAATTTCTAGAGATTGCATTACAGTATTTATGGAAAAGATTCCTAATTGCAGTCGAACGCAGTGTTGCTTCCTTTGATAATTGTTTTGTTTTACATTTTGAAGCATCAGCTATGAATCTAGATTTAAAAGGGTTTTTATGTAATTTGGGTATCCAAAACAAAAGTGGAATAGAGGAGTCCTCTTCAGAAATTTTGATATTAAAGTTCATTTTCATCTCATCTTTATGTGTATCTATTAACTTATCAATGAATTGTTTGTATAATTTATATGCGGCATTTCCTCTGATATCTGAAATATTGTTTATACCAAGTTCATTTTCCAAAACATCCATCCAGATGCATGTAATATTTTTGGCAGATGATCCCAAAATTGTTACCTGCCTTATGGTAGTAATTACAAATCTTTCTTGTAGTTCTTTGACTACTTTGGAAACTTTAGGCTGTTTTAAAATTATCATATTGAAATTCTTAATGTGGAATTTGTAACAATAATTTTTTTTTCTAAAGACCCTTTTCAAGTTTGATAATCATTCTTCAAATTTCTGAAATTCTATTTTTTTTCTTTCTTTGCCCATTTTATAAAGTAGGAATCAAATGCATTACATGTATCCTTTAAAATACTTTCAATGTTCAACTTAGGACATATCCAAAATTTTGTACCTTTTTTCATCAATTCTTTTGGAACTGAATTTTGCATTATATACAAATTACCTGTAAATACATGTTTGTGGCATCACAAAATGTACACAATTTACTAAACCTATGCCAAGGAAAGGTGTTGACTTGGAGCATGCTGGGAGAAGTATAGCCATAAGTGTGTGCATTGGTCTCAACTCTTCTCTTCTGATATTTTGCTTGTACAGCAGGGACACACTGCATGCTGACAGCCTTTGAATATGTTGAAACTTGCTGAAGGTAACAAAAACGTTATGCTGTAAAGCAGTATTCAGTGAATGGAGCTACATTTATATCATTAACACAGAGACACACACACACACAAATCTGTATTTTATGAAAAAAGAGAAGCTTTAACGGGGAAGAGTTTTCTGATCGATTCATCTGCTTATCTTGTTTCAGGGAAGCACTGAGGGATACATTTTTCAGTTCTACGGCTTTACCTATGATATCAGTTAAGGTTTGTACCTATCCTAATTACTGGTACAGTCTTTAATAAATGAGCCTTTAAATGAGAGAGAGCGAGAGAGAGAGAGAGAGAGAGAGGGAGGGAGAGAGAGAGGGAGAGAGAGAGAGAGAGAGAGAGAGAGAGAGAGAGAGAGAGAGAGAGAGAGAGAGAGAGAGAGAGAGAGAGAGAGAGAGAGAGAGAGAGAGAGAGAGAGAGAGAGAGAGAGAGAGAGAGAGAGAGAGAGAGAGAGAGAGAGAGAGAGAGAGAGAGAGAGAGAGAGAGAGAGAGAGAGAGAGAGAGAGAGAGACTTTATCTGTTTATCAATCATATTAATGTAAGTGGTAACACATATAATAAAAACTGATTCATGATCAATGAACTGCCAAGTTATTGGGTTATTGAACTTTAGCAAGATTATTTCTTCATCATTTTCATTTGCATATGTGATCAAACAGTAGAGCTGCCTGTACGTGCAACCTGACAGTTCACTAACAGACTTACCATGTACAGCTGACCAAGTAACTTCAAAGCCTCTAGACCATGGACGTTATGTTAACAAATATATTTATTGTTCATGATGTTTTCAAGTCTGTCCACTCAAACAGTTAGACTGACAGCACATTAGGCATCAGATCCACACAGTCCTATAATTAAATATTGCCTCCAACTGTTGGCAATGTAGTGTTATTGTCCATAGCAGAAAACCAGTGCAGCTTCAGTTTCTGACTACTTACTTGTTTGTGAAAGTGGATGCTGCTCTTAGTCTCAGTTTGTCTTTACTGTTGCAGTGTAGTCCATATCATGTTAAAAACAAGGCAGTGATCATGGGGGATGCAGCACATGCCATGGTGCCTTTCTATGGGCAAGGCATGAATTGTGTAAGTACTTTTTTTTCATACCTGAAAGTGGCAGACATTATATGCATGTTATTCTTCTTTCTTTAAATTTAATCTTACAATCTTAGGTGTTAAGTTTGAATGAGAAAGCATCCTCCCGTAGTCAGTTTGCATGGTACTAAGCATTTTGCTACACTAAATTACAAAAGAAAAGAGGTATGTAATCTTTACTCAATACCTAAATACCCGCTGGTAATTCAGGACGTGTATCCACTACTGGGGCAACCTTTTCAATTGAGCTGCATCTTTGACCCAGCGGCTGCCCTTGACCCATCTACTGAGTGCTGCTACTTAATTCACAGTTGGGGCAACTTCAGTGTCAGATACAATATTCCTATGCTGGGGCCCACCTTACATTCATGCCACAAATTAAGTTATTATTCCCTTAACACAAATCACACATATTATATTTTGGATACTAGGCAAATATGACCAGGCAAGTGGCCAAGGTAGTAACAGCAAATGTGCGACACTTTCGACCTTGGATAGGTCTCATCAGGCACTGGCAGGGATTTGAAAATGCTTCCATATTTATGATAAGGAGTAACAATTGTGTTGCTACATTGTGCACCTCTATGCACATGCGCATTCTAGACTCAGAATATTGGTATATTTTATGTTCCTGTTATTTAAATTGAAAAGTAGACAAAGCATGTTGGAATTCCTTGCTTATTTAATCATTAAAAATGCTTTCCATATTCATGACTCTCCATGATAGTGCATGAGAACTAACATTGAAACATGACATATATTTTCAAGAGGAAAATACAATGTGATGAAAGCTGGCTGTCAAACATGTGAAACAGCCTACAAATCAATATTAAACATGAAGTGGAAAATTATGGAAAAGATAATGGTTTTGAAACATATGTTCACTACAGTGAAGCCTCATTATACTGACACTCCTATATCTAACAGATGTGCCTGATGACATGTTTTGAGGGACTTAAAGTTAAATTTCTTTGCTTATTAACTCATTTATCTGACAGATTCAAATGCATGACATATTTTGTGGGGAACACATGGTGTTGTCATAATGAGGTTTCACAGTATTAGCCGTTCTAGTGCATATCATGCATCCGCATGTAAAACATGCATAAAGAGTCAATAAACATCTACATAAACATGCATGTCTGTATAGAATAGCACCAGTCTAATTTGCTGTTACAGCCTACCCTGGAAAGCATTGTTTTCACTTGAGCAAAACCCCATATTTCAATATCAACAAGGACTTGCTTTATTTAACTGAAGATTACCCCAAATTAATGAAAGACAGAGGGTGCCATAAACAGTCCAAAAGGAAACCATCTTGTTTGTAAGATTGCAAAAGCAGCTTATGAATAGTCCAGCTTTGTCCCAATATTATTAGATATTTTTGACATGTTATACATGAGAAACACTATTAGGTGGACTGTTTTGGCGCAGAACCAATAGGTGGACATTTGTGACCTGGTGACATTTGGAAATATCTGGTACTGAATTGAGATAATATATATGTTTACTTAATGGTACCAATATCTCTTGAGTTGCTAATAAATAATGCCTCATGGTTACTTTTCCAGATTGTATCTCTCTAATGTTGGTGTTTACAGAGGATTTAATAATTATCCCATACCCCAGAATTATCTTTAAAGGTTTATCCATTACTGCCATGAAGATTAACATAAGTCAATTCACTGGCCTCCCTATATGATTATGGCTAACCACATGCCAGATCACACTCATCCCTTTCATGTGCATTGTGACTTTGGTGATACTTTCACAAATCTGACATTACTGACCATTGTTAACCCTTTCCTGTTAACTCAGTCTTAATTCAAGGGGGAAAGTGTTAATGCTGATGAGTTGTTTACATTTTGGAGTCAGTCCATGTGCGGACATTGTACACAGCAAGATCATGATGGACTCTGTTACTTACACTTGTTGGCTGTAGAAGAAAAAAAAAAGTTTATATGTGCGAATATTTGCTGTGCTGAACAAGTATTATGTTAAGTAGATCTGCTGTTGATTCACTTGATTCATTAGCTGCAAAGTGTTCGTTCTTGGTGTCATGGGCATAGGAGAATGCCATAAATGGTTGGGTCAAGCAGAAAGGTTTGGCACTCCTTGGCATGTTCAGAGGTGTCCAGCTTGGCAAACCTTGCAGAATGTGCCCCAAACTGTCAACTTTTGGCAAACCCGTAATCTTGTGCCAGGCCATGCAGTGATGGATTCACAACAGCCTCTTTCTGATTCGATTTTTGAGTACCGCAATACAAGCCACAATGAGATTGCACATTGTGGCTTCAGAACCAGATACTTAGTGGCTAAATTCTTTGAAGTTCAGTTTTACTCCTTGAAATGTAACCAAATCCAATTGTGCACTTTCCACACATGAAAACTTTTGCTTGGTTTATTTTATGCATTATCAAGACATGAACAAATCATAGTCTCCTTTTCATGCATTTTCTACACAGATGCCAATAACTGCCTCATTTTACACACCCTGTGTAGATGTTTTGTGCAGATGTGTAGCAAATGCTAAATTCTCATGAACATGATGACAGACATTAGACAAATGTTTCAAAATGTGTATACATACATGCTGTTCTTTACTTTTTTAAGGGGTTTGAAGATTGTCTGGTGTTTCACGACCTAATGGACAAGTTCAACAATGATTTTGGTAAGAACGCAGACGCAATGTAGTCACATAAGATATAACACACACAGACAAACTCATTTGCCTTTCATTTGAAAGTTGCAAATATGGGTGGATCAGTACATGTCATTTACTGATAGCTGATATCTGTCATGCGGATACCTCTGAAATAATTGGGAGTAGAGCTGGTCCTTTGCCTTGAATCCTAGATCTTCGAGATAGCGTCTCGACATTCAAATCGCAGAGAGCAGGAAGACTGTGCACAACAGGCAGTAGCAGCCTTTCGGCAGCGAGCCACAAGTGTTGCGATGTCCTGCTGGGGCTTATCCCTGGAGGATAAGCATCATAGGACCCCCATAATCCCTTTCTAGCTTAGTTTTTTTACCAGCTCACAGCTAAGACTCGCGGCACACAGATTAATGCAGAGCCACCGATGTATAGCTACCTTCATCAACGGCGACTCCTCTCCAAGCCAGACGTACAGAGGCGATGGTATTCTGTGCATGAGCAGATCTTCCCTTCCCATTTACTGCCGTTGGATTTGGATTGGGAGGAGTTAGATGCTCAGCAGCTGAAGTCCATCACTGCATCTGCCAAGGCCTTCAAGAGACTAGAAGAGAATGCCTGGGGGTCTGTCCTGATGGCATCTTATTCTGATGTCTCTTTGGTCGCTTTGGGGTCACTCCTGCATGACTTCAAGGGCTCTGTGCATATCATGGAGGCTGTGTGGGATTGGCTTGACCAGGCGGCACCACTTGTGACTTCATTGTTGTCAGCGGTTGACCATCAGGTCGGACCACCTGCATGTTGGAGGCAAAACTTTAGTTGTTGTGGAGGGACGCCTACCTCCAGGGTCAGAGCTGAGGCTGCCTGCCCTGATATACAGCAGAGCCGGAACGGGGCTGCTTTTCTCGGGAAATTTGTTCGGAGGAGAGATGGCTGAAGTCGTTCAGTGGGTGCAGGACCATCAGGCTCTCTCCGCCAATCAGACGTGCACAAAGGCATTGAATGACTCTGTTTGGTCACTGTTGACCTTGGCCACATCTGCCCTGAAGTGTGGCGCTCAGACCGAACCTACTTGACCTTCAGCTTGTGCATTGTCTTCGGTGACACCACACCCTAGGAAGAGTGGGCAGTGATCCGAGATGGGGAGCACTTTAGCAAAGCCAAGAAGTTGAGCAAGCCTCAGGGCTCCTGACTCTGGCATGCAGAACCACCAAGTCGCGGAATCCCCCTCTGCCATGGCTTCAAACTCCTCCCAGCAGCTGTCTTTCTATCTATCACACATAATGCCAGTGTATTACAGACAATTTGTTCATCCTAAGTATTCTGAGACATGGCTACTCACTGCCATTCTGCGAAGACAGGCCTTCATTAAGCCATGTGCCAAAGTGGTTTGCTCCTCCTGCAGCGGAACCCAATGCATAGGTGTTCCAAGAGGCGGTTCAGAAGCTTCAGAGCAAATGCGCCATAGAGCTGGTCAAGAACCATGGCTCTCCCAGCTTCTACAATCTACTCTTCCTTGTCTTCAAGTGGGACAGAGGCTGGCGCCCAGTGATAGAACTCTCGATGCTGAACACCTTCCTAGTATTCCCCTCCCTCAGGATGGAGACCCACCAGTCGGTGAAAGTGGGCCAGCAACCCATGGAGAAGATGATGTCCCTGGATCGCACTGACATGTTCTTCTACATGCCAATTGGGGAGACTTCAAGGAAGTGTCTGTGGTTTGCATTCTTGGGCCAAGTTTACCAGTTCAAGGCACTTCCATTTGCCTTTGCCATGGCCCCACTGGGTCAACGCTCCAGTGATTTTTGGGGTTTTTATTAATTTTTTTGGTTCTTTTTTTGGGTAAACCTTAATAAATCTTCTCCGGAATTGCTCAAGGAATTGCAATAATATCAGACAGGAACAATCCTAAGGAGTGCTAGTTCTTAATTTGTTCACCAGGTAGTGCTGTATATTTTTCTATTTTGTAATGATTTTTTGTCTGTTTTCACTATTTTCAACTTCCACTCCAGAACCATCACTCAGATTAAGCTGAAACTTGGTGTATATGTTTCTTGTGGAAAAGTCAAACAAAGTTGTTCACTACGTGGCACTGTTGGATTCCTGGTTTTTAACAAGTTTTAGCTCAGCTGACTAACTAGGCAGGCTGAGCTTTCTGGAGGCCAAGTCCTCCATTGTCCATACACCCATCAGTCCTTCCAAAACTACATTTTCAACCTGTTCTCCAAAACTGCCAGCCAGATTCACTTCAAACTTGGTGGCCATGTACCTTGGGTGGGTCTCTACCAAGTTTGTTCAAATGGTTGTGCTCCAGTGATTTTTGTATTTTTCATGAAGGGTAGGTCATCCGTCCGCCTTTGGTCCACAATTCACATTTGCGACTTCTCAAAAACTGTCAGCCAGATTCACTTTAAAATTTGATGGCAATGTATCTTGGGTGAATATTCCAACAAGTTTGTTCAATTGGTCACGGTCCAGTGATTTTTGGATTTTTTGGGGTTCTTTTTGGGGCAAATCTTAAAAAATCTTCTTCTCTGAAACAGCTGACCCAATTGCTTTGATATCCCACAGGGTCACTCCCGGGGACTATTAGTTCTTAATTTGGTCACCAGGTGGCGCTGTGATTTTTTTCCTTCAATTTTTTAATGATTTTTTATGTGTTATTGATATTTTCAACTTCTTCTCCAGAATCGTCACTGAGATTGAACTGAAACTTGGTGGATATGTATCTTGTGGAAGGGCCAAACAAAGTTGTTCACTAGGTGGGAATGCTGTGGATTCCTGATGTTTAACGATTTTTTTTTAATTTGGGTACTTATCGGTCAATGCAGCTTTCCTATTGATTACTATGAGCATTCTAATGCTAATTCACATTTTCAACTTCTTCTCCAAAACCATCATCCAGATTAACTTCAAAGTAGGTGGCAATGTACCTTGGGTGGGTTTCTACCAGGTTGTTCAAATGGTCATGCTCCCGTGATTCTTCGATTTTTAACGAATTTTTTAGTTCTTTTTTTGAACAAATCTTAAAAATTGTCTTCTCCGAAACCACTCACCCAATTGCTTTGATATCACACAGGAAGACACCTATGGACTCCTTGTTCATAATTTGTTTAATTTGCCCTGCAATTTTTTTCTAGTTTTTTTTTTGTGTGTTATAGATATTTTCTACTTCTTTGCCTGAACTGTCACTCAGATTAAGCTTAAACGTGTTCCTTGTAGAAGGGTCAAACAATATCGTTTACTATGTTGGAATGCTGTGGATTCCTGATGTTCAATGATTTTTTCAATTCAGCTTCTTTTCGGTAAATGCACCTTTCCTATTGATTACTATGTAAGTCAATGGGCATTTTAATGCTTATTTACGTTTTCGACTTCTTCTCCAAAACGGTCGTCCAGATTTACTTCACACTTGGTTGGGATGTACCTTGGGTGGGTGTCTACCAGGTTTGTTCCAATGGTCATGTTTCAATGATTTTTGGATTTTTTTTTCTGATTTTTTTTTCAAAAATCTTTTCAAAAGTTCTAATAGGAAAGTTTCACATGGGAATTTCTTGTAATGGTTATAACTTAAATAATTTTGGCCAGATGTACTTCAAACTTGGTCTCTACCAAGTTTGTTTAAATGGCCAGGCTCTATTGATTTTTGGATTTTTTATGATTTTTTTTTTTGGTTCTTTTTTGGGGCAAACTTTTCTCCTCTGAAACCGCTCACACAGTTGCTTTGATATTGTATATAGACACTCCCAAGGACACCTAGTTCTCAATTTGTTCAGCAGGTGGCCCATTTTTTTTTTTTTTTTAAATGAATTTTTTGGTATGGTTTTGCTATTTTTCACTAGTCTTCAGAACCGTCACTCAGAATAAGCTGAAATGTGATGGATATGTCCTGGTGGTGACTCCCAGTATGCATGCTCCCCGTATCATCCTTCCTCTTTTCCACGCTATTACTGGCTTGCTTGTTAGAGTTGGGAGCTCCTTGAACATTTTTTTTCACCATCACTGTTCAAGTGCTTCAGGTGTGTTCCCTTCTATGGAAAATATTTTCTTTGCGGTTTGGGACTCTTTGCAGACATAGATAGCTGGTTTCTGAGCTGGGGATACCTGTAAAATAATTGAGTAGAGCTGGTCATTTGGCTTCAAATCTAGGTTTTCAAGATGGCGTCTTGATATACAGATCGTAGAGAGTAGGAAGATAGTGCACATCAGGCAATTACTACCTTTGAGCAGCAAGCGATTGGTGTTGATCCAGTAACCATTCCATTCTCATCCTTGTTGGATCATGGACAGAAGCTGGACGTACAGGACCACTATATGGCAGTCTGGGATGATCATCAGCATAACCATGGTTGTGGCCTCCAGTTGGGTCAAGTTTGCTCTTGCCTGCAAACATGCAAATATTGTGAGGATTGGTGAGAAGCCAAATGGCTTCCCTTTGAGCAGGCATGGAGAAAGGGTCTTCGTGAGGCATAGGAGGCAGGCCAAAGCTGCCAAATGCCAAGCTGTTGAATCTGACTCTATTAGTCTTTGCCAGTGACTCAACTTGAGAAGCATAGATGTACTCGCGTGGTTCGTCCGCAGCATCAAGTGACACATGTCTCTACACCAGAAACCCTACAGGGGAGTAAGGAGAAAAGACATCACAGTCATAAGTTGGGCAGCAAGAGATCACCTTTAGGATGTTACTCGTGCCCTTCTGTATCCCAGACAACTCCTTCTCAAGTCACTAAACTGAAGCTTGTCCTTGCCTTGGAGTCGATGCAGATGCAGGCTGATATGTTGGGTGTGAAGGTAGCTCCCTCTCAGCCAGCGTTTTTTCTTCAGAGAACCTTTTGAAAAAGTCAGCCAAGCATAGACTAAAGCTGTTGATATCTCCGTTCCCACGGTTCAAGTGCTCGAAGCAGAATTCACACAAACTGCCACGCCGCGAATCGAAACCTTTGGGTTCCCAACTGGGTATTCCAGAACCAGTCCAAGCACTCGGACCATAAGTCCTAGAGGTCCAGAAAACCACTGGTGCCTTCACAAACTTCCCAAACTCCCAGTACAGGAAGCTCATATTGTAAGTTCAGGTATGCTGGACATAGAAGGAGGGCACCCAGGTCTGTGGTGGCACCTTTTGCTGTTAGTGGATCTTTGGCCCTGGCGGTGGTGGCCCTTCCAGTGACCCAAGTGTTGCCTTCAGTTTTTTTCTCAGCAACAGTGAAGGCTTTGCCTCCTACACCTTTGGCGGCTCCGTCCCAAAGTGATGAGCTGGCAATACCGCTTGCCCCATTGTTTGAGGTTGGTACCCTGCCTCCCTCTCTTGAGAGGCAAGTGGAACTTTAGCTCCGAAAGGAACAGTGCTTGCGGTTGGAGACTTTGTCTTCTTTTGCTGTTGCCACCACTGTTGCTGAGCCTGGGCAGACTCTGATGGCAGAGCAGCCTGCTGCTTCTGCTTTGAGTCAGCTTTCTCTCAGCCCCAAGGCTCAGGAGTACCTGGAACTCCTTCGGGCTCCATCCTGTCAGCAGATTGCTCATTTAGCGGCAGCTGTGGTTCCTGAGTCAAGTCTCCTGGAGACCCAGCAAGTTCCCTCCGGCCAGAAGACTCCCCAGTTGGCAGCTGCTGTGTCCCTTGCTACCAGTCTATGGCAACTTCCCTCTCCTGCCCCACTTGGGCTGAGCAGATGGAGGCAGCGTTTGAGGCTGTGAAGGCTTCTGCGGAAGTCTTTGCTACCCCTATACCTGGTGTGGTGACAGATCCCCTTCTGTCGAAGGTGACACCCCCCCGCCACCCATTGCCCAAGGATGATCAGTTACCAGACAAGGTTTGGGTCTCACTGCTCCTTTCGTCACACCTCAACACTGAGGCAGAGAATGAGCTTCTGTGTTCAGATGCATCCTTTAGCAGATCCTGGCTGAGGTCGAAGTTTTGACCATCATGCCATTCATGCTCTGAGTGGTGGAGCTCTTTGCTGACCTTGGGGCCTGCAGAAAAGCTTTCCACGCCTATGGACCCCACACCAGCTCTGCCACAGGGCTTGGACCATGTCAAAGCACTCATTCAGAGCCTGGTTGGTCACCAAGCTATGGTCCCACCAGATGGGGATAAGTGTGGGGCTGTTGTGCTGTCCTGTTGGGGCTTGTCTCTGGAGGACATGCGGCAACATACCCCCATTCCTATTCTGCCCATTGTAGCAGAGTTTAAAGACTAGCTTACGGCTAAGACTCTCGGCAGATGGGTTCCTGTAGAGCCACTGACGTTTGGTTACCTGAGACAGGGGCGACTCCTCCCAAAGCCAGACATTCGGGGGGGGGGGGGTGATAGTCTGCAGTGGAGCAGATACCTCCATCTTATTCACTGCTGGTGGATCTGGACTGAGAAGAGTTTGATGCTTGGCAGCGGAAGTTCATCATGACATCTGCCAAGGCCTTCAAGCGATTGGAGGAGGATGCTAAGGGATCTGTCTTTACGGTGTCATACTCCTATGTCTTGTTGGCCGGTCTGAGGTCTCTGCTGGAATACCTCATTGGCTCTGTGCACATCACAGAGGCTGTGCTGGATTGGTTAGACCAGGCTTCACTTCTTGCGACTTCTTTGTTGTGGGCTGTTGAATACCAGGTTTGGACCGTCTGTACTTTTGAGGCCAACCTTAGTTTGTTGCAGAGGGACGCCTGACTCCAGGGTCAGAATTTGCTTGACCCATTGTACTGCAGGGCCCAGGTGGGGCTGCTCTTTTCAGGAACACTGTTCGCAGAGAGAGATGGTGTAAGTCGTTTGCTGGGCACAGGACCTTGGGGTCCACTTGGCAGATCAGACCCGCACCAAGGCGTTGACCGACTTTGTTCTGTCACTTTCCTCTTTTGCTACCTCAGCCCCAAAGTGTGGCAAGTCTCAGACAGGGCCTACTCACTCCTCAGGTTGTGCCCCTTCTGGGAAAAGACGCCCTTGATAGAGCAGGCAGCGCTAAGAGAACGGGAACTGCTTCAGCCGAGGCAAGAATTTGGGCAAGCCTCAGGGCTCCTGACTCTTGCATGCTGCAGCAAACCATCTCAGGATTCTTCTCCCCCTGGTTGTTAGACTGTGCACAGTGCCCGGTCAGAGGCTGCCTCTCTGCCTGTCGCATGCAACAAGTCTTTCACGGATGATCCTTTTGTCCTCAACATCCTGAGACGTGGCTACACTCTGCCTTTTTGGCAAAACCAGGCCTCCGTTAAGCCACAAGCCCTTGTAGTTTGCGCCACCTGCTGCGGGCCCCAATGCATCAGCATTCCTAGATGTGGTCCAGATGCTTCAGAGCAAGTGCCCCATAGAGCTGATGGAGTATCAGCTTTCTCCTGGCTTTTACAGCTTACTCTTCGTGGTCCCCAAGCAGGACGGAAGATGGCACTCGGTCATAGACCTGTTGATGCTAAAATGTACCTACAAGTCCAGTTTTTTCAGATGGAGACCCCCAGTCGGTGGCAGGGGCCCTATGGCCCATGGCTTGGACAATGTCACTCCATCTCCAGGAAGTGTTCTTCCACATGCCAATCACAGAAACTTCACAGGAGTTTTTGTGGTTCGCATTCTCGGACCAAGTTTACCAGTTCAGGGTGCTTCCATTTGGCCTTGCCACGGCACTGCTGGTGTTTAACTTTGTTAATGTTGTTGCTTATCTTCATGGGTCTGCCATCTGCATTGATGTGTATCTGGATGATTGGCTTATCCAGGCCCTTCGGCGCTGGGATTCGCAGAGTCACACACAGACCATTCTGGAACTTTGCCAACTCTTGTGCCTGAGAGTGAACCTAAGCAAGTCAAGGCTTCAGCTGGAGCAGACTTTTGTCTTCCTCGGCATCCAGTTGGACCTGGTTGCTTACATCTGTCGCCCTTCGGAAGACAGATGGGAGACATTTCAGTCCCTGTTCAGAGCCTTTCTGACTTGCAAGGTCCACTCGACACAACAATGGCTCACCCTAATGGGCTCCCTGTCCACGATGGACTCCCAGGTCCCACTCAGTACCGTTTACTATGATCCCTTGCTGTAGCTCTGCAGGGCAGATGGTCTAAGGACCAGGGCTATCAGGCTGCAGTGCAGGTTCTCTTGGAGGACCATCCACACATTCTTTGGTGGACCATACAGGAGAATGTCATATTTTTGATAGACTCCTTTGTAGGCCCAGCTTACCATCTACATGGACTCTTCTCTGTCTGGGCCGGGAGCCCATGTGGAAATCCCTATGGCGTTGGGCCCTCAGCTGGTGCTGTTTGCTTCTCACCACATAAACTGGTTGGAACTGGAGGCAATACGCTTGGTGCTCCTCCACTTCGAGGACCTGGTGGAGCACAAGCATATCCTCAACATGGCCAACAACATGACTGTGATAGCCTACGTCAATGGAAGGTGGAATGCAATTCAAGAAGCTGATGGAATTAACTGGACACACCACTTGATTGTGCTCCGAACAGGATGTCTGTGCACACGTGAGGCATGTCCCAGGACATCAAAATGTCCTGGCAGATGAACTCTCGAGAAGAGGTCAGCCAGTAGGGATGGAGTGGCTGTTCCACCCACAGTTTATTCAGGCCATGTGGGCCAGATTGGGAACTCCACAAGTGGACTTGTTTGCAACAAGCAAGAATGCGAAACTGCCGGTTTATGTCTTGCCAGTCCTGGACCCCCTGGTCCTAGTGATGGATGCTCTAGCCATGGACTGGAGCAGTGTTTGAGCATATGCCTTTTCACCTCTGCAGATCCTTTTGAGGGTATGGCACAAGGTTGGGTCGCATGACTGCAATTTGATCCTCATCACCCGCTAGCAACCAAGGACAGGTTGGTCCATAGACCAATTGGAATTAAGCGTTAAGCCCCGCTAGATTTACCAGCATGGCAGATACTTCTGGTGCAACCGTGGATGAGGGTGTTCCACAGGGACCCTCAAGTGCTGAACCTCCATGCTTGGTGGTTGTTGCACAGCACATCCATGACAGAGGTTTCTTGGAATTGGTCACAGATAGAATTAAAGATAGAGGCGGGCTTCGATCCTCTTCTCTGACTGTTGACTCGGCTTGTTGGAAGGTGTTTTCAGACTGGTGCACCAGTTGGAGAACACATCCTTGGTCTCCACGCATTGCAGACATTGCTGACTTCCTGCTTTATCAGAGGGAAGTCTTTAGCAAGAGCTCAAGAACAGTATAGGAATTCGGATCAGCCATCTCCTCAAGCCCTACGAACATCCATGACATTCACATTTGAAGTGATCCATTCAGTAGGTGCTCATCATGTCCTTCTACACCGACACACCAGCAGCCAGGCAGGTCCTACCATGGTTGGACATCCCGTTGGTATTAGTCATGTTGAAAGGGGCCCTTTCAGTGCCTAGAGGACCCCCCCCCCCAGTAGGTGGACCTCTTGGGTTGGATGCAGAAAACTTGTTTTCTCTTAACACACATTTCGGGGGCTCAAAGAAGTGACATCCTTGCTTGAGCTTATGACCAAATCCAACGGTTGCTTGACGACTCCCGGGTGACACTGAGGCCTCACTTGGGATTCTTTGCAAAAAAACAAGTGGCTTGAGATTTGGCTATGGCCTTCAAGGGTTTTACCCTCCATGCCATGGATATTGCTCTCTCCGCTGAGGAAAGAGCCTTGTGTGCCATGAGACCACTGTATTTGTACCTTTCATGTAATCACGGTTTTTAGGGGTCAGAGGTCCCATCTCTTTTTACCCCTTGGCAACCCTCATAAGGAGCAAGTTTGCAGAGACACGATCTCCTTGTGGGTTAAGCAGATGATCCTTAATTCCTATGAGACTGCTCTGCAGAGGCCTGGTGCCTTAGAGCTTGTCTCAGCCAGAGCTTTTGAGGTGCGAGCCTTCAATGCCTCCAGGCACACCCTGAGGAATATCGCAATTGTTGGCATTCTGCTGTCCTGTTGCTTGAGATTGGCGAAGACTTTCACCGAGCACTACTTGTGTGACATGATAATGCTAGAGGAGGGCATGTACGCCTTTTGCGGGCATCACAGGCACCTTTACATACATTATACATTAATGACTGGTACCAAAAGCCTTTGACTGTAAGATCTCTCAGTGCATTAGTTATATGCGCTGACTGCCTAGACCTATGATGGCTATAAGCGATGTTATAAGCGTAGATAAACTATTCTAGGAACTGTCAACTCATTGTCCACACAGTCTGCATGCGTTTTTTTTTACAGCTTATTGCACAGAAAATGATGTCAATGCACCTTTAATGTGTTGGCATTCGCATTTTGCATGGAACTGTTAACTTTTAGACAAGCAGAACTCTAAGTATATTTATATCCCGACCATCAGAAAAGCCCACCTAACCGCCCCGCTTCCACTCTCATAGCTGACATCAACTAACCACTCATAAAAAGAGGAAGGACAATTGGGGAGCATGCACAGCAGGAGTCACCACCTGATGTATAGGAACTGAGAGATGGAGCCACGGGAAAGTCAGGTTTTTGGAACAATCAAGTGAGGGAACTAAACTCAATTTTCTTGGGCGTTGGGCCCAGACCCAGAGGTCTAGGCAGTGGTGGTTGAGAATAAGTATATTTACTAATACCAAAATAACTGAAAATTTCACATTTCACCCAAGCAGCAACATGCCTCTAGTTTGTGATGTAGCTAGGTCAACAGTGTTCTGTGGTGCATTTCAAAAGCAATGCACCCAAAATGTACCAAATAATTTGATGTGACCAATCCTGATTACCATCCATTGACTTGAAAGGTGCAATATATGTGATGTCATTCTGTCTTGTAGACAAGGTATTACCAGCATATACAGAACATCGCAATCCTGATGCAAAAGCAATGTGTGACCTGGCCATGTACAACTATATTGAGGTAAAGTAATCCATATTTCCAATGTTGGACCTAGCAATTGATGAAAAATGTGCATTTTTCACCATAATTTCCTAAGTTGATATGACTATATAATCATGACTGGGCAATTTATTCTTGAATACTAAGTATAAATGTACTGGGGGTGAATTTATATTGTCATGCATTATTGTTGATTGTTAAATAAACTTTAGTGATTTAACTGCCATGAAGGCGCTTAATTGCAGGTGATATTTAATTTTGGATTTTCCATAATGGTGTAAGAAACGTAAAATTAAGAACTATTCCACACGATTGTGAAGACAAATCTGCAAAATTAAGTGTGTGTTAATAAATTAAAGTGATTGTGTTAAACCGGCTACAAGCGCAAGTATCTTTACAGTTTACATGTACCGCACATGTTTTTTCTTTCAAACTACTGTCTATGCTATATTTGTAGATGTACAATTTTCCTTTGAAAAATACCAATTTCAGTTCAAATATTCTCTTTTAGAAAATGCACATAATGAAATCAATGTCAAATTGACAGTGTTGCTGATTGCTTTCAGTATTTTCATTGGCTGAACATGTCCATAATTTCATTGTAGATGAGATCACTTGTCAATTCTCAAATGTTCCTGATACGCAAGAAGCTTGACAACCTGTTACACTGCCTCATGCCAAACAGTTGGATACCTCTCTATACCATGGTATGTTAAGTACAGTCAGACCTGTCTCTATACCATGGTATGTTAAGTACAGTCAGACCTGTCTCTATACCATGGTATGTTAAGTACAGTCAGACCTGTCTCTATACCATGGTATGTTAAGTACAGTCAGACCTGTCTCTATACCATGGCATGTTAAGTACAGTCAGACCTGTCTGGAGACCCCAACCAATCATTCTGAAAAACATGTATGGAAGATTGCTCACATGATGGGCTTAATTTATGAAAGTGTTTCAAGCAGTTGCTGCCAATTATCATGTCTCTTCATAATGAACAATACTTTATACAGTAGTCCCTCCTTTGAGAGACCGCCCCTTGTGCCACCCAAAAGGCGGTCCCATAAAGCAGATGATCCCTCAAAGGAGGTATGAATAACATGAAAAGTATTATAGAAAGACCTGACAACTGGGGTCTCTCAAAGGAGGTGGTCTCCCAAAGGAGTGGTCTTTCAAAGGAGGGACTACTGTACATACCCATACATAGCTAACAAATCTGATGGGGTATTGTGGTCATCATGTCTTTGTATGCATCTGTGTGTCCATATACATTGGAAACACAATACCTTCTCACCAAATCAAGACATAATGACCAAACCTTCTCAGCATATTTATTTAAATTGTGTAGATTATACAGTGTAATCAGCTGTGAGGTGCCATGCATGTATCATAATACTGTGAAGGTACTTAATTTTAGGCATGGATACTTCAATTTGCTTACTTTCATATTGATGTTCTCATGTGTATTTAATTTTGGGAGCTTGCTATTTTATATGAGAAATATGAAGATGCAAGAGTTTTTTAAATTCTGTGTTTGTTAGACAATAGTAAACTTAAAAAATATTTCGAGGTTAAGTTAAACACTTCTACATTAGTTACAGCACTGTTGAAAATAAGGATGTCTTGTGTCTTTACACACCTTAAAACTTTATGATTCAGTCATGTGTTTCATCATAATATTGTGTTTTGGCTCGCTCTTTTCTTCCTCCCCCCCTCCCCCCCCCTCACAAGCGTCTTTACGTAAAATGATTTAGGGATCCCACGAGGGTTGAAGATGAGCAGTGGCAAAACTCTGGATGCAAGAGCATTGGCAGCCAATAGTCCCACCCAAACAAGGCAAAGGTGGGGTTCACTGCCTGCCAATGTAGTTTGTTGCAGAGTTTCACCACTGCTCACCTTCAACCTCCCTTCTATTGTAGGGAAAGCATGATAAGGATATGAATAAAAGACTGCTCAACAACCTGAAATAGAAATGATTGCCATTATTATATTGTGTCAGATGTCATAATATTGTGGTGCCATATATTGACTGCGTAGCAGTGCAGATGACATTTTCATATAATCTGGCTGCAGGAAAGTAGTGCCAACCTACTTTCAGTTTGATAAGTGAAACCCACCACAGCAAATTGTGGCAGGTTGTGAATCTATGCACCGTCTGCAACAAGGCCCCATCAATGAAATTACCCAACTACTGTGATATAATTCAGATCTTTTTGCCCCCCTCCTACCGGAGGAGGGGCATATAGTAATCGCTTTTTCCATCCATGCATCCGTGTGTCCTTCTGTCTGTCCACAATTTGTGTCCTGGCCATAATTCACTTGTCCTTCAACTTACAGTAATGAAACTTCACATATGTATATATCTTGACATAAAGGTGTGTCATGAAACAAAAGTGGGTCACTAGGTTAAGTATCTGGGTCACTGTGATACAATCATCTGCAACTACATTACACTTCATGTCTGGGCTGTAATTCTGTTGTACTCCAACTTAGATTAATGAAACTTTACACACACACAAGGTGCATCTGGACATAAGGGTATGTCATGTACCAAAAGTAGGTCACTGGGTCATGTATCTGGGTCACCATGACATATCCTTAAAAATCGTGTCTGCGCTGTCATTCCTTTACTATTGTACTTAAATTCATGAAACTTCACACACACATATATCTTGACCTGTAGAAGTGTCATGAAACAAAAACTAAGTCACCAGGTCAAGTATCTGGGTCACAGTGATACATTCATGTAAAACTACATTACACTTTATGTCCAAGCTGTAATTCTGTTGTCCTCTGACTTAAAATCATGAAACTTTACACTCAGTGTATCTGGACACAAGGTAGTGGCATGCATAAAAGTAGGTCACTGGATCAAGTATCTGGGTCACGGTGATAGCCTATTTTATGGACTACAGTCATTCCAAAATGAGACCTGTGATAAGCAAGATTATAAATGAGGTGAAGGGGGCATGGATCAAGCAATCTTTGATTGTATTCTAATTCTATGGTTGATAATGCATATTGTTGTATGCTTTTTAGGTGGCCTTCACACGCACTCGGTACCATGAATGCATTAAAAAACGCAAGTGGCAGGATAAGGTAAAGTACACAGCAATGTTATTTCATCAGTCAAGATTTGGTTTGCCAAGAATATAACAAACCTGAGTATATACGGACAAACAATTGTCTACGTCCTTATTATGAATAAAAATTACATGTTATATGTTGTAGGCAAAGATTTGGTCCTCAGTATAACTCCCTGGATATAATGGACAGACTGATACATCATTGTATCAAAGTGTAATGGAGGTATTTGGAAGGGGGTCACATAGTTGCATCTGATGTTCAGATAGAATGTTAGTTGCATGCACAATGAAGAGAAAAAAGGGTAGCTACCGCTTTCAGAAAGATAATTTTTGCAGTGTAAACAGATGTTCCAGATCTGTTTAGTAATACCCAGTACAGAATCAATATACTGTACAAGCACAATTTTCTGAAGTATTTCTGTGCATTAATTGTTCAAGTTTCCCAAGCAATTTGAATTGGTAAAATGAACACTTGGAGTAGGTATGCATGCATGTATAATGGGTGTGTGTATGATGCATATGCAGCTATGTATACCATATTCATTCCAATAGTAGCAGGCTGTGGTAATGCAAAGATGTCCTGGAACAGACGTGTTTTTCATGGAGTTTTGTGATAATGATATGTCTTAATATACAATACCACAAGCAATTACAGTTATAGTTGAATCCATATTAGCATAAAATAACAACAATGCACCACCGTCTTTCATCAGAAGCAGTTATGTTTTAAAAATACAGTATTCCCTGTCTTGAACGCCCCTCTTATGAGTGACCACCTGCTGTGAATGAACATATTTGGTGGCCAAAGTTGTTTTTTAATAGTTTACCTCTTATGGATGACCACATGTTAAACGCAACCAGCGACCATGCAAAATGAACAGACCACATAAGAAAAATTTGAGCCATGTCCGGCCACTACAGCTCAAGCTGGCCAACAAAATTCATGCACGCAACTCACCAATTGTTATGAAATTGACAGGATTCTTGTCGAATTAATTGCGTGCAAACAATAAAGGATTTCTTTCTACAGTAAATTTCCTTAAACAAGTATTGAATTAATCAATCTGTATCTATTCCTCCTTATTTCAAATTTTCATGACCGTAGGATCGTTCCATTTATTTTCATTTTTGTAATGGTACATTGGCAGTGAATGCGGCATATTCTGCATATATTGGGCCTCTCCATAGCAAATCTCAGAGGATTTCGACCACCATATTTCTTTTTCTGTATGCTGAGATATTATGGATTGTTTTCTGAAATAAACTTCACAATGATCGGCAGGAATTTACTTGTGATGGGAACTTGATTGCTCCCACTCATGATCGTTCACATCGTCCATCTTCAAATGCTTCAAATAGAAATGTGAGATGGCGGTTGCTGTAGCTGGATCTCCGGAAATGTCCGGAATAATCTTCATAGTTTCCCGGAGATTGTGGACCCACTTGGTCATCGCTTTTTTGCCTGCAAAACCTAAGCTTACCTTAGCAGCTAAGCGGAAAGCCACAAAAATATTAATATTTAATTTTCTCATTTCTAATTGAACGATGTTTGATCATAGTATATTCTATAAAATAAACAATGATAACTTTTGCTAGGTTAAAATCACATGGAACCCCGATCAATCGCTTGCTTGGTTGAGTGTGCGACCGACACTGACAAAGTGGCCGAATTTAATTTTTCCACGGTTCAGAGCGAGATAAACATGGCACAGAAAACATGTGGTGGAATCGGGAAAATGCAGAGTCTTATTTTGATCCATAATTTATGAATTATGGTTAGTTAGGGTCCACTGAACGTGCAGAATAAAGTTAAGACAGTGAGTTATATTATCAAAACAATTTTACGATTTTCAAGCTGATTACTTCACAAGTGAAGGCTCCATACAGGGCGATGGCTGATGCGTTAGGCCCGTTGATTGAGTGTAATGGGATAATGACAAAATTCAAAACCTGCAAATATTTTTTCAAGTTGGGAAACACATCTTTCAGCACCCAGACAAGAGTTCTTTATTGAAATAAACATTTTAAGGGTTGTCATTGTTAAACTTAATAAATGATTTCTTTTGATAGTACATGTAATTGATAATGAACTGGTGGTGGCAGAAATATGCGTACCTCCCTACCTGGGAAAGTTTGCCCTGGATTTGAGCTGCTGAGGTTGTGCATGTGGGGTTCCTCCAATGAGTGACCACCTGCATTATATGACCGCTTTTTCATCTGCACAAGGGATGGTCGCTCATGAGAGGGACTACTGTATTGAAAAATAATGAATTAGACCTATTAATAACACCACCAAGATTAAGATACAAAGTAAGGGGTGTGCTTCTATTAGGGCATGTGCTACAATTGGAATGAATAGGGTATGTGAATGAGAGAGAGAGAGAATAGGGTATGTGAATGAGAGAGAGAGAGAGAGAGAGAGAGAGAGAGAGAGAGAGAGAGAGAGAGAGAGAGAGAGAGAGAGAGAGAGAGAGAGAGAGAGAGAGAGAGAGAGAGAGAGAGGGAGGGAGGGAGGGAGGGAGGCTGGAACTGCTGGTGGTGGCAGTCATGTTGGAAAAGGCAGTGGCAGTGGCAAAGAAGGGGCAGCAGACCCGAGTCTGCAGCCAGCAAGCTGGCACACCTTACCATGTGCACCAGTCGGTGATAGACCTCTTCAGACTCAATATCTTCATCTTTCTCCTCAAGTAGAAGTTCAAAGTGGAGACACTGGCTTCCATAATGGCATGGGTGACTATGCAACCTCAGTGGACTTGAAAGACGTATATTTTCACATTTTGATAGCCACAGCTAGCCAGAAGTATCTTTGTTTTAAGTAACAAAGTATATAATTTTCGGGCAACTGGCTGATATGCTCTCTTTCACGTGAGGGTCTTTGGTCAAAGACAGCCCTCATACTAATGATATGTCTAGATTTGGACCTACATGTACTAGTTAATTATCCAAAGTGGAGCCTAGAACCGTTGCACGCGTTGCCAGACAGTACCTTTCATTTGCAAGTCATCGGAAGATTGCTTCAGCAGCCTTTAGATGATCCTGAAATGATTGTTGTCCAAATGAGGGGCACAGTCTGATAGGTACATTAAAATCCCTGGACTTTCAGGTCCCCATGGGAGACTTCTCCAAAAGCAAGTTCAGTGAGCCTTTCTATAATTTCATGGGATAGGATCTCTTTACAAGAAACCCTGGCGATCTCCAGTGAAGTCCATCAGTTGCTGTTGTGGTGGCACAGCAGGGACAGCACGGATGTGTTGGTGCAGGGGTAGAGGGAATACATGGGCTCAAAGACTGTACCCAGAGTCTGGCCTCTTCAATATGAGTTGGCCCATCAATTGGCTGGAACAAGAGGTGATCTGTTTGGCTTTAGAGAGTGTCCAGAAGGATCAGCCACACAAGTGTGTCCTAGTTTGCTCAGACAATCAGACAGCAGTTTCATATGTGAGCAAATGTGGGGAATTTGGTCAGCATCTCTTTTGCACTTAACCATACCCCTCCTGTTTTGGTGTGTGGACAGGGAATAAAGCTCTGCTGTGCACATATAGCAGAAGTCCTCAATGTGATCAACTGTCAAGCTGGCACCAGGTGATGAGTGGTTGCTGCACCCACTGATTGTCAGGTCTTGCACCCTCACATAAACCTCTTTGCCATAGAGACGATCACAAATTACTGACATTCATCTCTCCAATTCGGGACGATCAAGCTTGGACAGTGGACAGTCTCTCCATAAGTTTGGAGAATATGTAGGAATATGTCTATCCTCCAACTCCCCAGGTTCTGAGAGTTCTTGCAAAGGTCAGGCAGAAAATATGGAACTAATCTTGATTGCCCCTGGTGGCCCAAGAGGCCAAAGGCTGTGGAGATTTTTTAGGTCAGTCTGGAGCCTCCCAGTGTGGCTCTGTCTATTGCAACAACCCAAGTTCTGCATATTTCAACAAAGCCCAGCCATGCTTCATGCTTGGTGACTGTCACAAAGAAAGTTTCTGATGCTGGATTGTCGGACAAGGTGGTAGCGCTAGTTGCAAGAGGCAAACTTCATGCCACTTGCTTAAAATGTATGATTACAAGTGGTGTTCTAAGTAGGAACCTGAAGTAGACCCATGGAACGCCTCCATTCAGAATACAGCCAACTTTTTGATGTGCCTCTTTGACAAAGGTCTGCGCCACCATATAAATGTTTATGGTGTTTGAATTATTGTGAACCTGTATGGTGTTTTAATTACTGTGAACCAGGCTGCGCCTTGGCTCTTCTCTCTGTGTCATGTGACCTTGTCCATGCTGGATCAGAAAAGTTCAATACACCAGGTGAAACTTGACTTCTGTTCATTTACTGGCACTGGAGGTTCATACTATAGCAGTAGATCACCTTGCCCAGTTACAGCTTTTAAGCTCTACTTAAAAAGAACAGATTCCAACAGGAAAGGTGGATGCCTGTTATTTCTATGTCTGAAGAAAGAGACTTTGGTTTTGGAAAACTCTCCAGGAATCTGCATAAACTCTGTTTCTTGCTGGGTCACAAAGACAATTAAATTGGCCTATTTAGCTGCAGACAAGATCCCAGAGGTCAAGCAATAGCTGCATTCCGAGATAGGGACAATTTTGCCACCGGTGGCGCTGACTACTATGTTCCCGCGAAGTTACCGACGTTTCTCCAAGTCTCGGTGGACACTTTCAAGTCTCGCCATTTTTCCCCATTTGGTTAACACGGGAAAGTTGGTATCATTTTTTTAACGCCGGCTATTTCAATAACCTACAAGTGTAACTCCAAGAAAGCATGCCAGTGTACAACTGTAAGATACCAGGATGTACCATAGATAGCGGAAAACACGGTCACTATGAAAAATATTGACACAAAACCTGAGACAAAACCTATACAAATTGGGGCCTGCATTGTGGCACAACTAACCATGCATTAAGTCACCCTTGATTGACTCGATGAGTTCTGAGGGCGCACTTCTGCCAGTGCTCTGAAGATCCTCGCGCTTGGCTGACCACTAACCAGATTAGCTAGCGCTTGACGGGTGCAATCAGAAATTAACAGTAAAGCACCTGACCTAAATTCGCAATACACTGTCTGCAAACTTTGTTACCTGGTCACTGGCACACTGTAGGCCTTCAAGCATTTTCAGATCAGCTGTTATTATTTGTTTAATATTGGCGACATTAAACAATAAATAAATATCGAATAATTATTATTAAAGCCAGTATGGATGACCCCTTCTTCTGTGACTATTCCCCAGACCTGGTTCAGTGCCTCGCCTTGCGAGGTTGGTCTTGTACAAAGTGCCTTTACATACAAAAGTTTGCATGGAACAAAGTTCGACAGCACGTGTAACTTAACCCCATGGATGTGCCCCTGTTCCGCAAGTTGGTAGCCCCTGGATTCGTGGCACTTCTGAACATTCTTGGGTGTCCAGTCATGTTTGCTTATTAGGTAGGCAATCTTAAGAAACTTCTCAATCACGTTAATCGTCGCTCCTCTGTTGTCCGTATTTCCCACCATGTCCAATGAAACTGATCGATCACTGTTGCATGTCGATTCTCTCATGGGTTTCGCTGTCACGCTGTGTTGGTCACGGCCTGCTATTACCCCGGGAAAGCTTGACCGCGGAATTTCGTTACCAGGCATGTCGGGCATGCGCGGAGGGAAAAAATCTACCATGCGAAGCCTGATGTTAAAAAAAATCCCTAACTCGGAACGCCAGTATATGGTAGAGCAATAACTCTGCGTTCTCTCATTGACCGCCATGTGGCGCTACGGACAGCTTTCATCCAGGCATTCAATAGCGGGTCAAACTGAGTAGCGTCGCGTACTATGATGTGTTAACGCATGGTGCAAACTGAGCATTTTTCTTGGGGAATGAAATAACCAAGTGTAACTCATAATCATGATAATGTTGTCATTAATAAATACTTTTTGTAGAAAGTAATGCAATAAAGGAATCAACCCAATACACATTGTTGTGAGTTAATCACATTTGATTTTGATTTTAATTTAACTTTTAAAGCTACCTGCTGACCCTCCCCCCCCCCACACACACACATACAGTAACACTGTAAAACTTGGGGATTCATCTACAATAACATATTCTGATGAGGTTGTCTACTTGTCTTTATTTTTGACACAATGACAACACACCCGGCAAATAAAATACAATCGACTTCTTACATTGTAAGTTACAGTGTTGCCAACCCTCCCGAATTACCCGGGAGACTCCCGGAATTTTATGCTTAAAATTCTTGGAAAAAGTGTGGATTTTTGACAATTTTGAGTCACCTCCCGGAAATTCATCAATATTTCACTTCTATATCTCATATTAATTTATCAATCGTCCTTAATTTTACTTTCTATTTCCCGGATTTTAAGTTTGGCGGGTTGGCAACACGTACTGTTCTTAAAACGCGATGACCAATGTTTTATCCTACTCGCCCGCGATGAACCGGGTCACATTAAATCCTTGCAACAGGAGTCTTACGAAATCCTCATGCTGTTGAGTCCATATTATGTGCTATGTCGATAATTTGTTATATGTGATCATTGCATTATCTTAACAACTGTCGAAGAATATTCTTTATTATTGCATTTCTTTCGACCATTCACATACTCGAGTGGCGCTACGCAGGAATGTAACAAGCAGAATGCGGTTCCCGGTCACCGCGGTTCAAATGGATTTTTCAATTTTTTAACACAACATATGAACAAATGCATTCATGCTCTGCTGTAATACAATCTTGTCTTTCGTGTGTGTAAAAGTGTGTGTAAAATTTATTAGCAGATATTACGTAAAAAGGAACATTTTTTGCACTTTGATTGCCGATACGTACAATGTTATCACAGTGTTTGCACATCCGCTGAAACCAATGTTCACCCGCAGGCGAGTACCCGGATGAAAGCGATGACTCGCGCCGTGTAGTGGAGGTTTCTGGAAACTTAGGAAACTGCCCTTCCCTATTGCACCAGAGTCCAACTCCTGAGTTCAGAGCCATTGCCTCCTCCTGGGATGCCCTTAAGCAAGCTGTGTTAGCAACATGATGACATGCTGGAGTACCTGCAATGATTTCTCCCAACTTTTTTTCTGATGTTGAGGGACAACTTGTGGATCTTAAAAGCATATCAACACCCTCAATGTGTAAGCCATGATGTAGTTCAGGATCCTCAGGCTACCATATCCTCTGGGGGCTGGTTTCCTCAGTCAATACATCATTTATTTGCCCCTTTAGGGGATCTGTTTTTTGGATGGAGCACTCTGAGAAGCAATTCCTCTGTCCTGGAGTTCAAGTGATCTCCCTTCTCCATATATGGTTGGTAAATCTACCACATGTAGTGGCTAGGTAATGTATTAGGACACAAAATTGGAAATTTATTGTATTTCCACATTTGGTAGTAATATTTACTTATCCACAACATAAATAGCCCACCCTTCCAACCTGCATCAGATCATTCTGAGGTTAGTCCATTGTGAAAAATTATTGTGATTGATCAATACCAGAGGTCAAAACATGGCAAGAAGGTTAGCTGGTAGACGATGCCCTGTTGGCCTCCATCTAGAGGAACCTAAACAGTGAATAGTTTCTGATGGGATAAAGTTCTGGAGTAGAGATAATCTGAAGAGATCATATACCAAATGTAGTGGATAGGTAAGTATTGGTAACAAATATGAAAATTATAATAAATGTCTCTGTTTTGACCCCTTCTTCAAAGCCGTCTGCAAGATTCAGTTCAAACTTGGTGGGGGATGTACCTGAGATGAATCTACATTGAGTGTTTTCAAATGGTCATGCTCCAGTGGTTTCTCTCTTTTTTGATGAATGAATGATTTTTTTACATCTTCAGGTAAAATATGAAAAAGTCTCCAAAAGTGCTTAGCCAATTGCGTTGAAATTGCATAGGAAACGTCGGGAGTCCCCCAGACCTCATTTTGTTTTACAGGTGGTGCTGTAACTATTTTTTATGAAATTTTACATTTGTTCAAATTTTTTATGTCTTTCAAATTGCAGGGTGGATTCTGTTCAAACTTTGATATTGCAAAAAGTGATGATGGTCTTAAAGATAGGTGACCTTGATATTAATTTTAATCAGTCTTTGAGTCAAGCTGCAAGGAGACTGAGCCCAGGACTGTTGGAAGTCCTCCAGCTCACATAGAAGCATGGTCAATAACCTGTGTAGATGGAAATACAATGTATTTCTTCATGGTTTGGTACCATTTGCATCTCTTGCATGCATATTATTAATTAATTGTAAGATTTGCTGACTGTGAAAATCTGATCCAGGCATTGTTTCCTTTCTCTGATAAACATGCACTGAAGAAGTTTTGAGTGAGAAATAGTGCATGGCTTGAAGGACAGCTTAGTTTATGGAGTGGCTGTTGACTGACCAAAGTTGGTAAATATGTTGTTCATGACATTTTGTGCTGCCAGACAAGTCTTGCATCAGCTTCTTTTGTGGTAGTAGAGGTACACACTCTGAGGACATCTCTAATTCAGATTCGACAACATGTAATTGTATAAAGTCTTTGTACGCAAGGCATTTTCATCACCAACTCTAATTACAGTCAGTTATGTGAGAAAATGTGTCTCCAGTGTAACATAGTTGTTTGCTCCTTGACCATTTTCCAATCTAAGCCATGGCCTTTGTGTTTTATCAGCACATCTGGCTCGCTAGGTTTTTGTTTATTTTT
Source organism: Hermodice carunculata (assembly GCA_964020975.1). NCBI lineage: Eukaryota > Metazoa > Annelida > Polychaeta > Eunicida > Amphinomidae > Hermodice > Hermodice carunculata. Next base: position 51,040,716 of record OZ026615.1, on the reverse strand, counting down.
TTAATTCTGGTGTTTGGAAAGACATAAAAGCTTTCTATTGTATAAAATAAATGAATGTAACTTATTGATTTGTGCTATCCAGGTGCTGCATAAACTGATGTCTATCTTTGGTGTAGCAGCTACAGTCGGGGGAGCAATTCTCACGTGGAAGTTTATCAAAAATGGTGACAGTGCCTCACTCAAGGATATCCTTACCCACAATGTGCTCATGGACAAACTGAGCCAATGGAATATCCTCTAAGTTCCATCAAGTCTATGTAGAATGTGGAGGACAGCTCTGTTGGGAAGACTGAGTGGATATACAACCAAGAAGAGAGGTTTTGTTGGGGGTAGGGTATTTTAATTTTTGTTTGTTTTTGTTTTGTTTTCTTCTGTATTTTGTGTTTGTTTGAAAGGCAAAATAACAGTGTGTTGGTATACAGCATCACTTTAAGTCTTCCACGTATCTTGACTTGTTTTCTTTGGAGCGACTGGTGAGATTTGAACTTGTATACTTTATTGATATTTTTATGTTTAATCAAGATTTTCTAGAATAATTTAATGATAGTTGCTGCTAGCATGCTATGCTGAAATGTGAGAGCCTTCTTAGTAGAAGGGAATGAAGGATGTCTCAAGACTTTTACAGTTGAGGAAGTTTATACATTTACAGAATTCATGTAGGGAATTATATTTTATTTCATATTAGTGATGTAATAGGAAGGCATAGCTTTGCTCATGTGACCTTGTTTGCAAGATTTACGTGCAAAATGTACTAGTGCCGGCACATGTACAGTAAAATTTGTCAGGTCAGTTAGTTGCAACAGAAATAATCAATTTTCTGCCTGTTTGCCTGGTTGATCAGGCTTGGTAACCAAAGTAGACCAATTGGAAGCTGAGACCTTTTTCTTATGGCTGAAACAGTGATCATGTAAAACCAAAGGGTAGACAAAGTGTAGCAGAGAAAACATGGAGATTGGTCCATTTAGCAGTCAGTCAGCTTGTGGTAGTTCCAAGATTGTTGTGATCTCTTACCAGTGTAATGCAAACCTGTCACAAGCACAGTATTATTACAGTTTACATATTTTAAGAAGTTTATACTCAGACTTGACTTGTACTCAGATACAGGCCAGGAGGGAGACCTCATTTTAGGTCTGACATATACATGATATAGGATAAAACATTTTGATATTAAGGCACTAGTTGTTAAATATGCACTTTCTTAGGACATTTAATCATGATAACTGTAAGAGTTACACTGTAGTAAGGATATCAGTATTACTGGTTTATATACTTGTATTTTGAATTTTTGTTTGTAAGGCACTTATTTTAAATCTGTGTACATGTACACTTAGATACAGGTCAGAAGCACTTGGAAGTAAAACCTTTGGTGGTAGATGGGACATTTTTGGTGGCAGGCAGCAGTATACAGCCGTGGCCAGCGGTAGCCATGGGCGGCCGGTGGCATTCGGCGGCAACCAGCAGCACTGCCGCTCTCTGGCGCAGTCTGCTACCGAAAAGACAAGTAGGGGCCTTTTGAGATCAGGCGGCAGGCCCTTGATTACATTTCTGCCACTCAGTGCCGCCATCTGCCGCAAGTTTGGGAGTTCTTTCTTTCTTACTTCAATTTCAGAACAGAATGTCTGTATTTGCACATGGACATAATTATTGTTTCTAATAAAAGCACACGCCTTTACATTTTTAAGCAATTAACAACTTTTGGACTTTTCTTTTTCTTTTGATGTGCATGTACAGGTATTGAAAAAAAAGAATGAAAAGTCCTTTATTAATTCATTCTTTCATCCATCCATTCATTCATTTATTTATTTTTTGGGTGATAGGGGGTAGGTGTTTCAAGGTAATTCCATGATGACATCTATTACAAAGAACATATACATGTTACACATGTGTGCAAGATTGCGTTTGTGTATGCATGCATATACAAGTGCATGTGCGTGTGTAAGTTAAATTGATGTATATGTAAATAGAACTGGAAAGATAGGCCAACTGTGCTACAGTTGCAAATTATTTCATTGCATATACATGTATATGCACTACCCAAAGAATAAATGAAACCAATGTAGCTTGCATACATTGCATACATATCATACATTGGCTAATTCTGGGCTGAGATGCATCATACATGTATTTGGGTTTTTGACAGAGCTGGTATATACATGGAAACATTTGATGTAGTACTCTTTACTCTTGCCCAGTTTTTGGTTCCACCCAATTTTTCCTTTTACATGCAATAGTAGGCAGCATTCAATGACTTGTGGCAGAGAGCGGCAGATGGTGGCACAGAGCAGCAGAAATGTAGTCAAGAAAGGCCTGCCAGCAAGTGCCGCTGTCTGCTGCCGAGTGCCACTGCCCAGTGCCACTGCCTGCCACCGCCGGCTGCTGGATGACACCAGCCGCCCCTGGATGCTGCAGCCTGCTGCCGAAAGGTTTTACTAGTGAAGGGAGACCACATTTAAAGCCTGACATATAGGATAAAACATTTTGATACTAAGACACGGTTTGTTAAATGTGTACTTTATTAGGACATTTAATACCAGTAGAAGCAGTGGCACTATAGTAATGATACAGTATTACTGGTTTGTATACTTCTGTTTTGAGTCTTGTTTGTACTAGTTATTTTGAATCTGTGGGTGACTTGAAGTTGGTAAGTTAAAGACATTTGGTCAAAATTTACTGAAAATCTGCAAAATGTGGGTTTGATAATATGATTGTCGGTATACATGTACTTACTTATCATTGAAAATAAATGATAAGTTGTTACCTGAATATTTGTATCAAAATAAAGATTTATGGTATTGTGTGCTAGGCACAGTGAAAAAAAAAAACTTACACAGACAACAACAGGTTGGAATAGTTTGTTCAATGCATGCTGAAGCTATGAGCAGAACCATACTTTGAGAAATCATAATAAAATGATAGAAGTGATCTTAATAGACTTTGTTAGTGTTTGGTACAACTTGAGGTCATTGTATGAAAATTACTATTGCTCGTGACTCAAAAGACCATTGAAAATTGTATTTTATGAAAGGAAACATTTTGCCATGATACTGAACCAACAATTATTTCATAAATACAATGTAAATTGATAGCACTGAATCTTGGTAAGAATTCTAAACAATGTACACAAGGCATAAATATCATTCAAAGCAATAAAGATAAAATTTAATCCAGGTATATTGCATGTATGTCAAGTGCTGGAACTTTTTAGTATCCAAAGGCTATATCTCAAAGGGTGTCATATTTTTGTGCCTGTTTTACTACAATGTTGAAAATTAACAAATTTAAGTACAACTCTTCATCAGACCATAAGATGATTTTGCTACTGCTAGTTGTGGTGCATGGAAGAATGTGCACTCACACTCATGCTACTGCTGCTTTCTCTTTCAGTGGTTGCAAAATGTGTGTTCTTACCAATTCATAGTGTATGCACAACACAACGCTTACAAGGAGTATGTCTCTGGACTGTCCTTTCAAATGTAAATATGTTCAAGAATTGCACTAGTTTTGTTTGCTGAAATTATTTTTTTAAAGGAAGACATGTAAATGCAAACAATTTGAAATATTTGGAGAACAAGGAGGCATGCAAACACAAGACACTAATAAAAGTGGTAAACAGTTACGACTGTTACTGATGTCACATCCATATTATGGCAGCTTATAATATCCTGATGTGAAGGGTTGCTTTTAGACGCCCAACTCATCAAAACTGTATACATGTAGTTGATAATGTAACTCCAAGTGTTCAGTGGTTCTGTTCTTAACCATTTTATAGTAGGAAGGGAGAAATCCTCATTGTATGTATGTTTATTACAGGGTGCCTGTGTCATGCCAAGTATGTAAGTCAGTTTTTAGCTCTGCTGACCATAGGTCGCAGAGCTTATGCAATCACTCATGTCCAGCCAGCCATCAATCCATCCGTAAACAATTTGCTTGTCAACATGAAAGCATCAACAATTTTAAAGTTGGCTTCTTGAATTTTTTGAACATGTTCTATGAATGAAAATCTAGGTTCCTTTTGTTATCAGTGGCGCCACCTACAGGATTATGTAATACATGTACACAGGCCAACAGTGAAAAAATTCAAAACATTCTGGTGTCCAAGATTTTTTATGGATCTTTATGAAATTTGGTGGAAACATTTTTAGGCGGCTGACATGTGAATCTGAGTAGTACTGCTGGCGCCGCCTACAGGTGAATGGAAAACTTGAGCCAATATGTGTTCAGACCTATGAAAATCATTACCATGAGACATAATCAGGCTAACTAAATCAAATGTCACAGCATGTATCATGTCTGAAAGGAAAATAGTACTTACTATTGGTAATCTTGACCTACTTTCTCAAGGTCACTGAGGGAATACATTTCAGATGATATTCTTGTGATGGTCATTCTATCTTTACATGTGAACATATACAGTATTTGTCCTAATAGTAGCACACCATGCCAATGCAAAGATTTGCCAGATCTTGCAGTGTTTTCACGGGACTATGGAATAAGTACTTTTCTTGATTGAAGATTTTGAAGACTATACAGTTCATTTAGGTGTTAGATAAACATTAATATACTGCAGTGACATTAAATTTTTCATTTGGAAGTATCATCTTTACTAAATTACAGGAAAAATCTTGACTTGAATCTAGACCACTTGGATTGAAAGTGGGGGGTGCTTCTATTAGGGCATGTGATACTATTAGGATGAATACGGTATGCATTTTACTATTACAGTAATATCATACAGAAAAGAGTTTATGATGTGTGGAGTCCTGGTGGCACAATGGGTGGTTTTCAATGGAACTAAAATTATAGGTGTAAAAAACATGAAAAACACATTTAACTAGTATTATGATCATAAATAAAGGTGGAGCTTTGAAACTTACACCAACTATGCATTGGGTCAGTGGTTAACGTTTGTGAAAATTTGGATGACCTTGACCTATTTTGAAGGTCAAAATACAAATTGCATCATTGATAATTAAGAAGTACAAAATATAGATATAAGTGAGCTAGGGTTTCAAAATTGATACAAAATATGCATTGTATTACATGAGTATTGATATTTTATACTCAATGAATGACCTTTACCTAATTTTTAAAGGTCACTGATGGAATAGAATTGAAGAAAAAAAACTTATGGACATTGTATAGGGACCTTAATTTGTCATAAAACTTGTTGAAATGTGGTGAGAATGTTGGGGAGGCAAAAAATGTTGAAGTATTAGATACTGGTGGTGCCACCTGTAAATCAATACACAATATGAGGAAATGTGTCTTGAGACAAGTATTCATTATCATCAGAAAGAATGAGACTATGATGATTCTAGATGTACATGCATTATAAATGTATACCGTGTGATTTTCTTTATATTACATAATCTGGGTGACCTGGATCTTCTGTCCCAAGGTCACTGAGGACATAAAGTTAAGGACTCACTCATTGTTGTCTTGGCACATACAGCAATATCCATCATAAGAATTGCACAAATAAGCTATGATTACACTGAGAGCAAAGTGCCATCTGGTGGATGTCAGACACTAAAATCACATAAGCCTTTATATTATGTACCCATACATACTATCAGCACCACTTGAGGACTCGCAACTGTGAAGTGAAGATGTAGGTGCAATATATCCATGGTGCCAGCAGATCAAAAGGCCCATAGGCCTCTTGTTGTGTATCACTTTAAGTAGGCCAATTCATACCATGGCACTAGGGTAATATCCTCATATTCAAGACTGTGTTTAAGAATCTGTATCTTGACTAACTGTAAACTCTACGTCATGAAACATGTTTATGACTATTACTGGATACCCTTGTCATGACATTTGTACCTTTATTGAGCCCAGTATTTACTTCAGTATCATGACAGTCAGCAGGCATTCACAATGTGGTAAAAAGCAAACTGTCTGGTTTTATTTTGTCGGCTACCCCTACATCACAATTAAAATAATATGTGTTTTACATGTTTATGATGATAACTTAACAAGGTGCAAGGGGTATGCCAGAATAACTGGCAACTGGTTCCTCCTTGACTGTTTTTTCACAGGTGAAATCAAGTTCTATGTAAAACTACCGGGTATATGTACATCGACCTAATATTTGTGTGGCAGATCAAAGTGTGCAGATAGATGTCATGTGTACTGTGACTGCCTATTTGTTTGTTAAAAAGTGAATGGCCAGTTGTCGACGTCTGAGTTAACTCCAGGTTATCTGAACGTCAGGTTAACCAACAGTTAACTGAATGGTTGACGTGTAAATGTGCTCTTCCAAGTTAACCTCGAGTTACATTGTAGTTTGTTTTTAACCTTGCCCCCAGGCATGGTTAACACTGGGTTATCATTTTGTGACCTTTCTATTTCAATGCAAAAACACTTTCTGTTGGGGTATGCTCTAACTACATGCAAGTGAAGGTTTCAATGTATCATTATTCATTGGTTGTGGCCTATTATAGGGCCAGGTTGGCCGTAGGACACTTCATTGGGTGACTTTCACAGGTTATGTGGGAAGAATCATGGATCCCCATCTGGCTCACCTTCGTTTTATCGACCTGGTAGAAAGAGTTACAGGAAGAAGTCCACACCTTCAACTTAGTGAAGCAACTAGGTGCTCTGTTACTCATATACGAACCCCAATATTTGAGCTGTTTTTTACATATCTTGCAATTGACTTCTTGTTCCCACATGAATAATCTCAAACCTAAGACTGAGAGCCTTGGTCCTGTGGGCCTCCATCAGCCATGGTGTTTATTAAATAATAAGAGCCTCAATCTGGAATTTTAAAAATTCCCGCCAGTCATAATGCATTACACATGAAGAGCTATTAATGACTTATTTAGCCTATCTATCTATCTATCTATCTATCTATCTATCTATCTATCTATCTATCTATCTATCTATCTATCTATCTATCTATCTATCTGTCTGTCTGTCTGTCTGTCTGTCTGTCTGTCTGTCTGTGTCTGTCTGTCTGTCTGTCTGTCTGTCTGTCTGTCTGTCTGCTGTCTGTCTGTCTGTCCGTCCATCTGTCCATCCATCTAACTACCTATCAATCTAATCAGTTATTTATCATATTTATATATGTAAAATATGTATTATGTATCTGATATATATATATATATATATATATAATACCCGTTGATTCCACAGGGAATAGCTGTCGATCCGGGTACCCACTTTTATTTTCAGGGTGCCCGTGTACCCAACAGAGCCATAGAAGCAGCCCCTATGATGATGAGGATTTATCCTCTGCGACTTCCTTTTTGGCTTTTTTTTTTTTTTTAAGTTCTGCCAGGTGTCTTTCAGCTGTTTCTTGCTTTGCTTGTTTACTCCATGCCGGGCATTAAACTGCTGTGTTAACGTGTCCTAGGTTTTATTCTTTTTCTCAATAATTCAACCATCATTTTTTTTACTCTCCAGTACGTCTTGAAATGAGTCCACCAGCTCCAGGATGGTTTGTTATTCATGGGATGGGGGGGGGGGGGGGGTAAAATTAACTGTTAACTTTGGCCCCATGATGAACGTTTCTGCAAGACCAGTGACACAACTTACCAGGCCTAAGCATGCAAAATAAACTGGAAAAATTATTGGCTGCATGCAAATCAGTGTGTGTTTTCAAAGCTTATTGCTGCATACTAGTCCATAACATAGGAGTAGAAGTTGGAATGGCATCTCAATCTATTATAGCTTTGAAGTTATTCAAGATTTAAGATTTCCAGTGGTGCTACTTAGCATAATTTTAAATTGCTACAATTTTCCTTTTTAATTCATTAGGTGTGCAATGGCCAACAACTCCCTAGTAGAAGTTGGAATAACATCTCTATCTATTACAGTTTTGAAGATATTCAAGATTGAAAATTTCAAATGCTGCTAATTAGCATAATTTAAATTGCTGCAACTTTTGTTTTTGATTCATTAGATGCACAATGGTCAATAACCCTCTAGTAGAAGTTGAACTGACATCTCTTTGTATAATAATTTTGAAGATATTCAGGATTAAAAATTTCAAATGCTGCTAAATAGCATAATTTAAATTCCTACAACTTTTTTTTTTTAACTCATTAGATGTGCAAAGGTCAATCACTCTCTAGTACAAGCTGGAATGACATCTCTATCTATTATACTTTTGAAGATATTCAAGATTGAAAATTTCAAATGCCTCTAATTTGCATAATTTTAAACATCTTCATTCTTGTACATAAAAAGACCACACTCCTTGTATGGAGGTTCAATCATGCCAAGTTTGGAGTTTCTATGTATATTAGTGTCAGAGAAAAGTGTCGGACAAATTCACTGGTAAAAAGAAAGAACTTCAGGAAAAACAGAAAAGTGTGTGTGTCAACACACACTTTAATTATTCAATGGAAAACAACAGAACTGGGGCAGCAGGTCTCCTCAAGTAAACATGCACAATAAATGAGAGAGAAACCCACTGTTTTTGATAAGGTAGAGAGGAAGAAGACTGCTTTCATCCTGAGGTTGTGTAACCTGCACTTGACCGAACGCTGTGCAAGCCAAGTTGGATTAACCTGTGGTTTGACAACCTCCGGTTGACCGTCACATGGCCTAGAGGTCAGCGTGTTTGACTTTACATTTGGCTAGGAGAGTGTGCCGAAGGTAGTGGGTTCGAATCCCATACAGATCGACTTAAATTTATCGTATTTTGCACTCATTAACTGGGAGATAACCTTTTAGCTAACTCATACGTCTACAACTGGCCATTAGTCTATCATTTTGTGGTTTGAATATGACATGGCTTGAGAACTATTAATGGTGGAACAATGTTTAAATGACTTTGTGTAGGCAAGTAAAGCATATTGTTTATTACATTTTGCAATTTACCAAATATTTATGGTAGCCGATATCAAAATGCTCATCAAATATTTTCATGTATTATACATGCATGCCAGATGTTTTGTCGAAATATTGGGTGATGTCAGGACCAACAAAGCCTTTATTTCAAAGTTTGTCTACTGGTCAAGCTCATGTGATTTTAAATAGACATGCCACACATTCAGTCCATCATTTCTGGTGCTTTGTTTATTTCAACTCTTGGATCAAGAATATATTGGCAAATACTGAATGTGGCTGTATCTAACTGTGGGACAGCTCTAAATTAAGAGGAAAAGTGTACTTGTTTCTCAGCACCATAAACATCTTTAAGGTGGAAGATGTGAAGCTAGTGTGCAGTGAGACTGGCAATTTTGGATCAATTTTACCATTTAATTTTTTCACAAGTACATTAAACCTATATATCTTCTGATTGCTACATATCCATGGAATTGTATCCATAGGTTTTTTGTTTTGCAGGATTGAAATTTTTTGAGATTTTATAGCATTTTTTCTGACTTGGTTGGAATTTCAGATTTTTTGCACAGAAATTGCACATTTTTTTTCCAAGTTGCAATCAGAACAAATTGAAAATATATATCTACATGTATGTCCAGGATCAAATTCCATGGTGAGTCCTGAAATTGCATAAACATAAAGCTATACAATTTTTATGTTGGTCCTAACAGGTTGTTCATTTTGTTTCTCAAAATTACTCCAAAAGTCACAGAAGGGGTAGTCGGGGAAAAAAAAATCCTGGTATCCGCTCCTTGATATGATATTTTTGTTTTGATGTTTGTTGATTTTAATGTGATAGGACAATCCGTTTGTTTGTTAAGGCTAGATACAAATTGCATAGGTTGTGCAAAAAACAGTTCTGAGAAAGTTGCGTTGAAAGAAAATGTTGCCAATTCTTCTGCATTTATGGCTGTAATATGACACATACTCACTTAGTCTGTCCTGTGTTTTTATTATTGTATGGAATAAACTTGTACCTTTACCTCAGTGATGTTGTCATTAAAAAAAAAGCATATTTTGTGGCATAAAACAAGACAATTTTTCAACTTGGGAACGTCAAACCTGACCACACTTGGCTTGTTTGGGTGTGGGTTCACATGCGGTTTTCCATATTTGGGACCCATTAAGTGGATTGTGTTAATTTGTTTTCACATCAATAGAGAATTTCAAAGTAGTCAGAACAATAGTAGTGATTAGTCTGTACTAGCCCTTTCTTCTGTCCATGGCTAATGTTGAAGACATATTAAATTCAACATTTTAAGAAGGAATAAGATCAATGATACCAAATGTACCACTAATGTATATCGTATGTGAAAGTTTGATATAGCCATTTACAGATAGCCTTGACCTACTTTCTCAAGTTTACGGAGGGAATGCATTTCTGGACACAATTTTTTGCGATGGTCTTTAGATTTTAACTTGTGTACATGTACCCATATAACTTTACAGGACCATTATACAGACAGAATTCTATGACATGAAGTCAAGTTGGTGTCACTGGTGGTATTAAGAACTAATATCATTAGGTATCAGCAAGAGGTCCATGGACATAATGCTCTGTTGACATGTTATGTGATGACCATCACAGATAAGATAATTTCATGAAAGGCAATCCCTCTGTGACATAGAGAATGAAGTCCAAGGTCATCCACATTATGCAATATCAAATTTTCCCAGGATGCACAATTCTAGTACATTTAAAAGCATTAGCCTTATTCTTGCTCAACAATTTGAATTAAGTTTCCTATACTAAAGGCCATGTCCTTACTGCAAATCTTTAAAAGAAGCTGAACAAAAAAGGATACTGCATGAATGCATGACCCAAACTTTACATCATATGTTTCATCATATGTTTAATCATTCATATTTTCAATAAATTATACACACATGTGTATGTACACTTAAGTTTGATCAGTGAAGTGAACAGAAATATATAAAATAAGACCTGTTTGTAAAACATGGATGCCTCCTACCATCATAATGTGCCCCATCATTACCCTGTTGATAGTGCTAAACTCATGACTGGGAAGTGACGTGACTTTGGAAATAAGGTCAAGGTCACGTTTCTTTGAAGCTGATGTAGCCCTAATAGAAGACTGTAAACATGTACAAACTAAAAGCTCTGGTTAAGCAATTCTGCCGTTATTATGCAGAAACCAAATTCAGTAATGTGGCTCTATGTGCAATATTGAAGTCCTAACTTAAATTCTGAGTTACAATGCAGAAACCAAGTTCACTTAAGTGGCCTTGTGACCTTTGAACTTAGGTCAAGGTCACCCATCTTTGAATTTGACCCAGCCCTGGATAAGGACTATAATCCTGTGCAATATATACAGGTCCTGTCATAAAAACTTTTCCAAGTTATCGTGAGGAAACCAAAACTTACAATAGCACTTCCATGATCTTGGAAATATGAGGTCAAGGTGACCCTTCTTTGAAGCTGATTTAGCCCCAATATAAGACTATAAACATGTACAAAATAAGAGCTATGGCTCAAACAATTGTGCTGTTATTAACGAGGAACCAAACTCCGCTATGTGGAATTGACTCAAGGTCCCCCATTTCACAGTTTGAGTTTTTTTATAAGCATTGATCAATACATTCCACTTGGTATGTCACCTTGAGGACATAGGTCAAGGTTATTCACCAAGGTAACTTTGATGTTACATTAAAGGGTTGTGCAGTGGAGTATACATGTGTAATATGAAAACAAAAGAGAGAGGCTTGGAAGTTATGGTCAAATAACCAATTACAAAAGCTCAGCATTTTGACAGTATCTGAGCATGTAAAATTCTCAAAGGAATCGTGCCATCATCCTAATCCTGTGTTTTTCATTAGAGTCCTGACTCCATTGTAAAGTTTATTGCACAGCATTTAAAAACTATCCTTACCTTTCCATCTTTAAATGGCCATATCTCGAAAAAGAGTAGATAGTTTTTAAATCATCCAGTTCTTGAAGAATTGCTGCAATCATTCTGGTATTAATATCTTAATATCAAGATCTGAATATGGCCTGAAACCTCTACCCTAGGTCTCCTAGGCCTGGTTATTGAGTTGCCTGGCTTATGTTCCACATGAAAGCATATACCTCTATATACAGTCATGTGACATTGGAGCAAGAAGGTGCAGAAATGTATTGAAAATCATCAGCACATAATATCTCAGCTAGTAGTTGGCAGATACTTATGTTTGTTTGTTTATCATGTAACATTACATACATCCATGCATATATGAAATAGGTTCAGCAGTCTGGTGTGCAGCTGAATTATGTCAAAACTAGATGTACATGTAAATTGGTTGATTTCTTGGCATTTGAAGAATAAGGAAAAAACTGTTGAGGAACAAATGACCTTAACCTTTGACAATCAGAGGAAATATGAATTAGGGAATTGTGTCCTGTGACCAGATTTATAATATGAACCCAAGTTTATTAAAATTGAATGTTTGAGTCATGAGCCTTTTGATGAATAATGGACAATCTTCTGAGGAACAAATGGCAATGACTTTGACCTTTAGAGATCACGTGAATCAGGAAATTTTGCCCTGTGACAAGACCTACAATATCAGCCCAGCTTTGTCAAAATTGGATGAAAACTGGTTGAGTTATGGGCCTTTCAAGAATTGGTAGAAATTTTTCTGTGAGCCACTGACCTTGACCTTTGACTTTATATCTTTTCAAAATTGTTTCTTGCAGTAAAACCCATTATCTAATTCCAACTTTGTCAAAACAGATAAAAGTTGTTCATTGGATCCTTCTTGAGATATTATGGTAACGCCCTCCCCTTGTGCACCACTCGGATGGCTTTGAAGATAGACACTTTAAAGTTTCATAAAAAGGTTTATAAAAATACAAAGAGGAAGCTTGTTTTAAATAGGAACCTGTTCCATCATAAGATGCATCTCTGACAAAAATGAAGTAATGATGTGGTCAATATGTTTGAGATATCGCGGTAACGGTGTCAGGATTGATGCCACTTAGACAGCCTTCAAATAAATACATTAAACGTTTCATAAAAAAAGTTATAAAATCATCAGAGGTAGCTGGTTTTAAATAGGAACTTGGTCCATCATAAGATACATCTCTGACAGAAATTTGGTAAAGCTGCAGTCAATATGTTTTGAGATATTGCGGTGACGTCGTCAGGGTTGAGGGCATTCAGACACCCTTCAAATAAATACATTAAAGTTTGATAAAAAAGGTTAAAAAATAATCAGAGGAAGCTGGTTTTCATTAGGAAGTTGCTTCATCATAAGGTCCTTTCCTGACGGAAATTTGATACATCTACGGTGAATATTTTTTGAGATATCGTGGTAACGTTGACAAGACGGACGGACGGACGACCCAGGGGACGACAATATCCTCTCGCACTTTTTGCGCCGAGGGTAAAAAGTAGCTGACAGTACTGTGAACCTATAAGCTGCATGTTTACAATACAGATTGCTTCATCGGCTGAGGGTAAAAAGTAGCTGACAGTACTGTGAACCTATAAGCTGCATGTTTACAATACAGATTGCTTCATCGGCTACTGCAACTGCTTACCTGTAAGAAAAACAAAACTTTTTTGTCCGTCACTACCGTTTCACCTGCAAACAAATCAAGCATGATTTACCATATTATGAAAATTCATAAGTGTCATAGTAGAGGAACACTTTTTTGTGTTTGTTTTGTGCCATCTATTTGGAGGTAAGAAATCATTCAATTATTAGTTTGAATGATTATTTTGAAATATATTGTCAGTGTGTGGTGAAAAAAAAGCAAATATGCTGTAGGGGAGGGCTAAATGAATAACTATCAATATTTCAAAATGCCCAAGGGTGACCCGGCATTTTTTGACTTTGTGTAACCCAGTAGTCATAAATGAAGCAAAAAAGACAAAAAGAAAAAAAGAAAAGAAAAAAAAAAAAAAGGTGAACCCAAACTTCTGCCGGACTATTGGTGGGATATGAGGAGATACGGGTTGGTACCTGTGGGGACAAGCAGGATATAACTGATATTTTGGAAATAAAGAATACTGATTACAGACAGATGGAAATCTTCCCTTATATATGGCTCGGGAGGAACTAGATGAATGCCAGTCAGCATTTGTGAATTTGAATTTCTCAAAAAAAAAAAAAAAGAAAAAAAGAAAAAAAACCCCGCTAATTTTGTGAGAAATGAACACATGGCCCTGTTTGTGACAGTGATGTGACCCGCACGTCCCCCGTGATCGCCTTGCGTCAAACCCGTACTTTGTGGCGGGAAATTAATTTGCATACGGCGTATGCATATTAATTACCCACCACAAGGCACTGTCCAGGACTTGGTGATCGCTTTCCCAGTATATGCCATACTCAGATGCAATTGGGATTCTATACGTTCAACTGTGACATTTTCAAGGTCAACATTATTTCCAGCCCTATGTACGATTGTCCCGACGCTGTACCACGATTCTCTCTCTCTCTCTCTCTCTCTCTCTCTCTCTCTCTCTCTCTCTCCAGGTGCGAAAGTTGTAGGCTTTTAATTGATGCAAATTAGACAAATACTGAAAATTAAGATCTTTAATAGCTTCAAAACTATTGAACAGTGGTGCCATTCAAACTTCAGTTTATAAGTGTTTGACGTGGGCCGTGGCCACATCCAATCCTCTGGTTTATTCCTCCATGATGATCGTTAATGTCGACTCATGATTGGGGTTTTAACTTCATGCGGAGAAATGGTACATGCACTTGCGTCAGTATTTATTTTTATTGCACGTTCATGACGTTGGAAAATAAATGTTGATTTCCGTTGTTTATTTGCCTTAAGTAGTAAATATATCCAATAATCAGGATATTGGTACAAGGTGGGCGATAGTAGAGGCAGCTAGTTGGCAGTGACAGCTTAAAATGGGACATGCATAGAAATCTAAATAAATACATAAGGACTCCCAGTAAATTAAGTGCATTGATTAAGTTCATTAGATGCAGGGGAGCGGCGGACCTCTGAAAATATATGTGTCGGGTCCATACATATTACCAGTAAGAAGAATTTGGGAGGAATATGAATAGAAGAAATTCATAAGTCACTGCGGAACTGTTCTTGCTAATTATGTTGCTAGGCAACAGATCTATGCCTCCACCATGATGAGGGCACTTGCAGCAATTTTGTTACTGAAAGATCTGAAAGTCACATTTTTTCTGCTATACCAAAGAAACATTCTGAATATTTTAAGCAACATTTTATGGTCTGAACTACGTGAAGGACTTTTCTTTGGCTTTTGCTTTCTCGGATTGCTACATTTTATCACCAGAACACATTTTGCCCTGCTAAATACATGACTGTACCCTCCTTCCTGTCAAGTTCCTTGTTGAAGCATAGGGGGCAGCAGATGACCACAATTACTTATGAATACCTCCAATTTGTTGCAGCTGCGCTTTGTTCCAGCTGCGAGGAGCCCGGTGAGGAGAGGAGAGCTGAATGAATTCAGTATGGATGCGTGGGGGTCACCCCCGCATCTATGAGAAGCACTAAAGTTATTGCAGCGAAATAATATCGAATTACAGTTCTAAGCACAGTCAGTTTGCTGCCAGGGTCACACATTGAATTTAAACAATTGAACACATCATCTTCTGAAACCTGGACTGGAGGATGGCGACGAGGCAAAAACGCATTGCAGTGGTTGGCGGAGGACTGGTACGACTTTATATATTATCCAGTAACTGTAGCTGCATGTATTGGTGGCAAATAGGGAGTGGCGGATAATCCTATCCATATCGTCACAGTGCAAAGGTCAGGATAGCCAGGGTGGGTTCCATGGTGCTGCTTTGATACAGCGGAAACGGATAGGGAACCAGTTACTGACCACGGATAATCTTAAACGACAAAAACCAGCAGCATAGAACATACTGTCACACAGACTGGCCCTGTGCAAGCACTCAGCCAGTCTGGTGACTTGTTTAATGATGTCTGGGCAGTGGGTGCGCACCCAGACATTTTGTTTTTCCAAGAATTATTTCTTCTTTACGACCAAATTTGTCCGGAGTTTCTCTCGTACACTATTATTCCGAGAACCATCAAACTTACCATAGCATGGTGACTGACCTACCAGTGAAATTGTGCATATCTCTTGGAATAGTCATGATGTTAAAAATTACGCAAATAAGCGGCAATTAAAATTTTGAAAGCTCCATGTCTTTAAAAACCATTGCAGATAGACACAAAATTTCAATGTCCATGTATGGGTTTGTGACACCTGCCAATATAATGGACAGTTAATGAAAGTTATAGAATTTTAAATTATGCTAATTAGCAAGGGGCATTGGGAAATTAAAAGTTGAATATCTCCAAAACTATTATACATAGCGATGTCATTCCAATTTCAATTAATCGGTTTGTGCCAAAGCCACATCCAATGAACCATGAACTAGAGTTATAGGATTTTAATTTATGCAAATTAGACGAATATGCAAAATTTAAATCTTGAATAGCTTCAAAGCTATTATAGATAAAGGTGCTGTTCCAACTTTACTTCATAGGTTTGTGACATAGATGCATCCAATGAACCATGAAGCAAAGCTGTACGATTTTAGTTTATGCAAATAAGGTGAATATCCAAAATCTAAATCTTGAATAACCTCAAAACTATTATATATAAAGGTACCTTTCCAACTTCAACTTGTAGTTTTGTGACATAACCACATCTAATCAACCAAGAACCAAAGTTCTAGGCTTTTAATATAAGCAAATACACAAAATTAAGATCTTAAATGGCTTCAAAACTATTATAGATTGTGGAAGCATAACTTCTTTTCTAGTTCACATGGCTGGTTATACTATTATCTTTATGGCAAGCCATTCATTTAATCCTATTTGGCGATATCACCAAATTTTAGCAATACCGATTTCTAAATCTTTTAGGGATTATCAGTAAATGATACCATTTCGCAATATCGCTAAATGATTTGACGTGTCACTAAATGGTCTTATTTACTGATAGGCCTCTCCCTAAATCATTTAGTAATATCCCAAAATGGTTTTGAGCTATCCCCAAATGATTTAGCGATTTCGCTAAATGATTTACAGATATTGCTAAATAAGAAGCCGCTATCGCTAAATGATTCAGGTTTATTTGTATTTTTGCTAAGTGAAGAATCTGACATTCCTGTCCCACCATCTCTTGGGTCCCTTTGAACCTGGTGGTGACTCCTGGTATGCAGGCTCCCCTTGTACTTTCTTTCTGCTTGGGTGCCTAACGGTGTGATGGTATCTGAGTTGGAAGGTCTGTGAACTTTGTTCACAAACACTGTTTAGTGCTTCATGCATGCGCCCTTCTGCAGAAAATCTTTTCTGAGTGGTCCAGTACTCTTTAGAGGCTAGGATAGCTTGTATTTGATCTACAATTACCTGTGAAAACGTGGAAGTACAGCTGGTTGTTTTGACTTGAACGCGAGGTTTTCAAGATGGCATTTCAAGGATCAGGTTGCACAGAAACAGAGGACAGTGGCCATCTAGCAATTTCTGCTTGGCAGCAAGCCATAGACTTTGATCCAGTGACCATTTCTACCGAAGAGGGTATCCAAGTCTGTGGTGGCGGCCTCTACCTGTAGTGAGCATAGTTGGCTCCTGATGTGGCAGCCCCTTCTGTGACCCAAGTGTTATCTCTGATAACTCTGGCTCTTCTGTCAGCACCGTCGCCTGCTTCCCAGTGTTCATCCCAGACAGAGCCACTAGTGGTACCACTGCAACCTGAGTTTTAGCCAGGCACCCTGTCTCCCTTTTTTGAGAGGCAAGAGGAGCTCAAGCTCTTCGAGGAGTAGCAGTTGTTGGAGGGGACTTTTTCTTCATCTGAGTCAGCTCTCACTTGGCCCTCAGTTTCAGGAGCTTTAGCAGCTCCAGCAGGCTACCTCTGGCTAGCAGGCCCTCAGATTAGCGAGAGCTGTGGAGCAATCACCCAGCCTACCAGAGACTGGGGAGTTCTCACAACTCCAGCAGGCGCCCTTCCAGCAGCAGACTTCTGAGTCAACGTCAGTTGTGGCTCCTGCACCGAGTCCCTGAAAAGTGCCGCTTGCTAGTCCCACTTGTGAAGAGCAAGTGCAGGTGGCGATGGAGGAGGGAACGAATTCCGCAGAAGTCATTGCTACCCCATCACAAGACATGGTGACAGAAGGCTTGCTTCTGTCACAAGCAGCTGCCCCATCACCATTGGACTAACAGTTGTTCAATGAAGCTGTAGGCATTACCCCACTCATGGTTGCCGAGTCTTCAGACATCAGCATTGACGAGCTCCTTTTAGATGCTCACCCTGTGGCTATCCCTCTGAGAGGCTGATCTCCATGGCTTTGATAGCACTGGTCAGTCCTTTTTCTTACACCATGGATACCACCCCAGCTCCGCCCCAGGGCTTGGAACATCTGAAAGCTCTTATTTATGGCCTCATTGTGAGCAGGCAGTTGTCCCCACAATGTCGCGATGTCCTGCTGGGGCTTATCTTAGGAGGATGCACGTTATAGGATCACCATAATCTTACTGGCCCTTTATAGTTGAGTTCTTGGACCAGCTAATGGCCAAGATACAAGGCACTCAGTTTCCTATGGAGGTCCCGACTGCTGGCTCTCTCTGCCAAGGGTGACTCCTCCCCCGGCCAGACGTTCAGGGGAAGCAGTACTCTGCACCAGAGCAGATATTTTCCTCACCTCCAGTCCCTGAGGATTTAGACTGGGAAGAATTTGATGCTCTGCTGCTGAGGTCCATTGCTGTGTCTGCTGAGGCCTTCAAGAGACTGGAAGAAGACACCAGGGGCTCTGTCGTTGCGGCATCTTATTCCGAAGTCTCTTTGGCCACCCTGAGGTCTTTCCTGGAGGACCTCCAGCATATGCCCAGATCAAAGAGGCAGTGCAGGACTGGCTTGGCCAGGTGTCATTGCTTGCAGCTTTGTTATCCTGAGTGATTGAACACCAGGTTAGGACAGCCTGTATACTCAAGGCAATCCTGTGTTTGTTAGGCAGGCATGCCTACCTCCAGGACTCTCAGGCCTGCTCCGCAGAGCAAACATGGACAAAGACATTGACCGACTCTGTTTGGTCACTTTCTTTCATGGCTGCTTCTGCCCTGAAGCATGGCTTGGAACTGCTGAGATCTTTGTCTCTCTCTGCATCCAGATCGATCTGGTGGCTTTCATCTGTTGCCATTAGAAAGACAGGTAAGAGAGACTTCAGCTGATGCTCAAAGCATTACTAACACAAGTTTCCCTTGACTCATCAGTGGCAAGCCCTGTTAGGCTTCCCGGAGTGTCCTCAATGGACTCCCAGTTCCTCCAGGGTTGCCTTCATCATCATCCCTTGCAGCAGGCCCTGTGGGACAGATGGTTGAGAGACCATGGCTACCAAGCCCTGGTGGGGACCACTCGGGTAAAAGTCATGACATTGCAACTTACCATGTATACAGACTCTTCTCAGTCAAGATGGGCAGCCCATGTGGAGAGCTGGACAGCATTGGACCTCTGACCTGAGGAGACCGCATCACACCACGTAAACTGGGTTGAACGGGAGGCCATGCTTCTTGCGCTCCTCCATTTCCAAGACCTGGAGCACAAACACATCATTGTAATGTGCAACAACAGGACTGGGATAGCCTACCTCAACTGGCAAGGCAGATGGTGCTCCCGAAAGCTGACAGACCTGGCTGGGCACATCAGATGATGGTGTTCTAAACACAACATCCGCAGGCACGTGAGGCATGTCCTGGGACTACTAGATGTCCTGGCCGACCAACTCTTAAGAAGAGATCAGCTGGTATGGATGGAGTGGTCACTCCATCCATGGGTCATTCAGGCCATGTTGCCAGGTTGGGTACCCCACATGTGGACAAAACTTTCCAGTTTGCCCTTTCTGGATCCCCATGCCCTGGTGGTGGATGATCTGTAGCTGTTGACTGTAGCAACCTTTGGGGGTATGCCTTTGCACCTCTGCAGATTCTCCCTAGGGTACTGTGGAAGGTTTGGTCTGATTACTGCAATTTTATCCTGGTTGCCAGGGAGTGACCAAGGACAGATTGGTCCACAGAACTTCTGGAATTAAGTCTCGATCCGCCACTATGTTTAGCAGTATGACCCAAGCCTCTGGTGCAACCACAGATGGGCATGTACCTCAGGAACCCTCGAGTACTCAATCTCCATGCTTGGCGATTGTTGCACAGTTCATCCATGACAGAGGATTTTTGGAGTTAGTCGCACATAGAATTGCAAGAGGGGGGCTTCAATCTTCTGCTCTATTGGTTAACTCGGTTTGCTGGAAAGTTTTTTTTTCTGAGTGGTGCACAACTCAGGAAATACATCCTTGGTATCCATGCATTGAGGAAATTGCTGATTTCCTGCTATACCAGGGGGAAGTGCTCGGTAAGAGCTTGAGAGCTGTGGAGGGATTTTGATCAGCCATCTCCTCAACCCTGGCGAATGTGTTTGACTTACGCATTGGGAGTGATCCTCATCTGTAGGCGATCATCATATCCTTCTTCACCGATAGACCTGTGGCCAGGCAGGTCCCACCGTTGGTTTTAGTCATGTTGAAGAAGTGACCCTTTGAGTGTCTAGAGGACCCCCAGACAGGTGGACCTCAAATAGTGGACGTGGAAAACCTGTTTTCTATTCACACTAGCTTTGGGACAAGAAGAAGCAAGATCCAAGCTCTAGCACACAACCGAATCCAATAGTTACCTGACCAGTCCCAGGTAAGCCTTAGGCCTCACTTGGCTTTCCTGTAATTAAAAGAACCAAGTGGCTTGAGATCCTTCTATGTCCTTAAAGGGTTTAACCCTCAGTTCTATGGATACGGCTCTTTCAGTGGCAGAAAGAGCCTTGTGTCTGCTGGGAGCACTATGCTGGTACATCTCTAACATAAACGGTACCAGGGGTCAGAGTTCTGCCCTCTTTTTGCCCCTCAGTAACCCTCATAAAGAGCAAGCTTGCCGAAACACAATCTCTTTGTGGATTAAGCAGATGATGCTGAAAGCTTACAAGAACAGTTTGAATAGGCCAGCAGCCTCAAAGCCGGTCTTGGCTAGAGCTTACAAGATGTAAGCCTGCAATGCCTCCTGTCTTGCCCTGAGGAATGTTGCTGTTGTTGATATCCTGAGGGCCTGCCATTGGTGATCTTAAGGAATGGGAAATGCAGTCTAGAGCCATTTAATTAAAGATATTGTTAAATATTGAGGGAAAAAATGGTTTTACAATAAAACCTGGATCAGCCTTCTGAACCCATGTCATTAGTTTACTGACATTGCACTCTAACCATGTAAGTTATGTTCCAGCAGGATTTTACATTATGAATGTTTTACATGTGTATAAGGTCACAGGTACCAAATGCCAATCAGTGGGCCATTGGTGTTGGTTTAGGCCTTAAGCCTGAAGCCAGCTTTAGGCTATAGTCATATACTAATAGGGTTGGTTGGATGCCTATTTTTCTTAGCTAATAAAGGATTAAGATTCAACAGAACTCTTCAATCAGCATGACAAAATTAGTACAGTATTTGACATGGTGATATGGGCATAATGGCATGACACAGATACTTCTTTTTTGGGGTGGGGGGTAATTTAAAATAACATTATATGATCGGTGGTCCTTCCTCCACTGTATGAAAGCAAAAATTAAATTATGATATATTGGATTATTATCTTTTACCATTTATGTGCATCATATTTGTGTATTGCAGGTTGGGGCATTGAATACTTGCTTTTTTGCAAAGAGAGGCTTTCAAGTAGATCTCTATGAGTCCAGGAAAGGTGAGAAGCAAAATAGAACTACATATAAATAAATATCATTTCCAAGCACCATGGTAACATTCAATTTACCACCCTACTTTGAACATAGATAAAATACTGTGAACAAGATCATTAAATGCAGAACATCTTGGTTTGATTTTGTTGTCCTTTAGATTCCAAGGAAGTAGCAGGCCCTTATTGGGAGGAATATGGTAGAGTATTGTGAGCACTAATTCTAATTCCGTGTATCAATCATATATGTTAAACACCAGCCTGGAAATGTCACCAAATTTGTCTAACATTTGGTCAGTTTATTTGGAAGAGGAACAGGAGGACAAAATGGTATACATGTACTCTTGTTCTATTTGACCATAGAGCCACCGTAAGTTTGAGTTTGAGTTGCATGTACATGACATCAGACTTTCATGTTTGACCAGCATGTTGCGCAAGTGTAATCTGATGAGTACTACACATTTTGTTACTGAAATTTAATAGCAATTTGAGTTGTGAATTGGCATGCAAATCTGGCTTTATTGTGCCTTGATGCATAAATTTCATAAATATCAATTTTATTTGTGTGATATAAATAAAGTGTTCAATTAGGGATCCACATCAGATGTAAGTCCATACCAGCCGGCATGCTTGTTAATTTTTTGGCTGTATTGTAAATATCAAAGTCCAAGTTCTCATCAAAACCAGGCCACTGTGGAGTGGACAATGGTACAAATTAGAATCTATTGAAATAAGCAAATGTTACAAGGCAAGTATAGCTGCAGTGAGGGAGAGTTGTCTGATATGAGCCTGTGCAGGGTCAGCAATTGGAAAGCTGCTTGCATCTATTCAAATATGGTCCGCCATGGCAAACATCTGTGCATTGGCACATGCTTTATCAAAAACAATACACTTTCTTGTTTTTTCCAACTTGAAAATATTTATATTTGCTAGACATAACACAGTCTGCAGAAAGCATGATCTTTGTACTTCTTATTTATTTAGTTTTTTTGGGTGCAGGATTTTCAAAAATTCATGCTCAAGGTTGCTATGTAATTTTTTAAGCACTTTGCTTGGAAGTACATGTAAGTAGGGTATTTGCAAAATATCTGACGGCTAGTCTTGCTTTTAAAGACCTTTTCTTAGTTCATTTGCTATAAAACAAAATAGCTGATGAATATTATAAAAATATATGATGGGGCAGTCTTAGCATTGAGCCCGAATGAGCCAGGCCATGAAGGGGCCCTAGTGAAGACTGAGTGAAAAACACAATCCTCGCCAGGGCTGCTTTGTGGCCTCAGGCTATTACTGCCCCATCATATAATTGTATAATATTCATTCGTTTTTTTTTCTTTTTAATGAAT
Source organism: Hermodice carunculata (assembly GCA_964020975.1). Lineage (NCBI taxonomy): Eukaryota > Metazoa > Annelida > Polychaeta > Eunicida > Amphinomidae > Hermodice > Hermodice carunculata. The sequence continues at coordinate 51,017,810 of OZ026615.1, read as the reverse complement.
TAACTAAGAAAGGGTTTTGAGCAAGACTACATGACAGCAATGCTCAACAAAACATGAGGACACTCAGGTACGGGGTGGGGGTGGGGGTAGGGAACAACCATGGAATAAAGGTAAAAAAGTGAAAGAAAAATAATGTGTCCTTGATACACAATTATAGTCATTGAGTCATTGAATGTTATGCTTGAAGATTGTAATTCTGTTAACTTTGCCATCTGGTTGAGCCATCATTGCAACAGTCCTGAAAATTACATGCCTCGTGATGAAAAATGTTTTGTGACGTACATTTGTAACTTATATGGCTTGTCAGTCAGACGTGTATGTCTTGCAGCCACTCTGCCAGTCATAGTCTGTCAGCAATTTCATGTTTTACACTTCTGAAAAACTGCTGGATGGATCCTTTTTAAACTTGATTGATTGCAATGTACTTCAGGTAAGTCTATGTCAAACTTGTGAAAATGGTCATGCTGTTGTGATTTAGGATTTTCTAAAGAATATACTGTTCATTTTGGGGAAAAATCATGGCCAACTACTTCAAAATTGAATTAATATGATGTAATGATCAATTAGAGTAGATGTTAGCATGGTTACTACAGAGATACTGGTGCATGCACGTGTATGTGGGTACATGTATTTCCAAAACTGTACATCAGATCTACTTCAAACATGGAAGGCATGCACCTTGGGTGGAGTTCTTTGGAAGACTGCCAATAGCTCTTGCTTCAATGATATTTTGATTTTTTAAAAAGTGTTTGGTCCACTTTTTGAAAAAAACAGTTTCTTTAATAAAAATGCATGCCATATTGCTTTGAAATTTAATTCATAAGAACAATTCTGGATAACAAGTAGTGCTGCTAAGGTTTTTTTTCTTTTTTGCAAGACGCAATATATATAGCTACGCGCCCGGTTTTCGACCATGCTTATTTTTCGACCAATTCCGAAATATCGCGATATTTTCTTCATGGCGTCTGCTCTATATCGCTGCTTGTACATCTGAACTTGTGAGTTGTTTCTTCCTATGGACATTAACTCCTGGTATTATATTTTGATGCATATATGAAGATTTACTTTGAGACAAAACTGCGATAGCCAAACAAAAGCTTAAGTGGTCGAAAACTGGGCCCCCCATCCTATATGTATGTATATATATATACATATATATATATATATATATATATATATATATATATATATATATATATATATATATATATATATACATATATATACATATATACATGTATGTATATATATATATGTATATATATATATATGTATATATATATATATATATATATATATATATATATATATATATATATATATATATATGAACTATTACCCATCTGTGTTGGCAAACCCTGTATCAACCATGGCAAGACATACTGTTGTTGCCAAACTACATAGCAACCTGGATAAAATTCACTATTTCAAAAATCTTGTTTTTCTGACACACACAAAGCTTGATGTAAGTGGTCCTATGTCTTGAATGAGTATTCTTTATGCCCACACATGTTAATAACACACCTTGGTGTCGTATGATAGTGGTTGATCCCCTTGTGACAAGGTGATATATTTTGGCAAGAAATTTTGCATATCATGTATTTTTAGCTGAGCTCACTCATCAGTCAACTGAGATTATCTTATGGCCCTTCATCTGTTGTCATCTGTCTATCCATCAACAATATTTCACATTTTCAACTGCTTCTCCAAACCTGGATTTACTTAAAACTTGGTTTGGCCCTCTCATGGGTTTGTTTGATTGTTCATGCTCCACTGATTTTTATGTCTGGGTGCTCACCCAGACAATTTGTTTTTGCATGAGTTCTTTATTCTTTCTTGGTTTCTTAATACCTTTTCACCACATTTCGTGATGCAGTTTTCTCAGCCATTATACAAGTTACAACATTGAAATTTTACATACTATGAGACCCCTAGCTGAAATTGTGCACCTGGTGTGGATTTATTGATATGTTATAAATTATTAAAGATATGGGTAAAAAATTAAAAAAAATCCTATTCAGCTATTGGCTGAAAAAACAATGGTTGTTGTATCAGCCAATCACATTTTGCATCAATTGACAATACACCTGTTGCCTGGTTACTCTACTACTGCTGTTCAGCAGATTGAACCTGATGAATCATGATTGATGATGTCACAAAACAATATTGGAGGGTGTTTCAAAACAAGCTCCAATTGGCACCCAGACAGATTTGCTTACAAATCTATCCATTATGTAATTTTTTGTTAATTTTTGGCAATTTAAAAAAAAAAATCTTTTACCTGAAAGTGCTTGACTTATTGCTTCAAAATTGCACGGGGACACTTCTGGGTTCCCCTTGATTTTAATTTGTACAACAGATTGCACTGCAATCTTGTCTATTATTTTGAATGAGTTTTTGTTTGTTCTGGCTATTTTTTACTTCTCTTAAACTGTGTGCTGGATTCTCATCAACTTGGTGGAAATTTACCATGACTTGATCTGCCCTATATATTTACACTACATGAAGCTGCTGTTTTTTCCTAATTTTTAACAATTTTTTTAAATTAGGAATTATCAGCAAGGGTACATGTACATTTTAGCATTGGTACTATAGGGTTACTAGCAAAGCTCAAATGTTGACTTACATTATGGTAATGGCAGTCTATGAAGCTTGACTCCATGTCCATCAAACATGTACATTCAGTAGAGCTACTATCATTTCTTGATTCTTAACAAAGTTCAAAATTATGTAATTATGTAATGAGAGATAAGAATACATGTTAGCATGATCCATATTGGAATACCAATGAATATATATGTGCACATGTGATTTTGTGCTTAATTGTACACCAGATCCATTTCAAACTTTGGGATAGCTGGATCTGAGCTGCTGTTTTTGTTTTGATTCAGCTTAGCATATGCTGTTAGCATAGCTTTTTCATTTTGGCATGTTATCTAATGGGGCCTTGAAAATTGAGCAGGGGATATGGAAATATAGGTACCGTATTTATCAATTGTAAAATGTCATCCATCTGTCTGCCATTTTGACAAAGCTCAATCGTCTGGGCCATATTTCCTATGCTGGAGTACATACAGCTGCTAATTTTGGTGTGTGGACATTTCATAAGAGGAGGGTATGTCACATACCAAAATTATGTCACTATGACCCAGAAAATGCTTGTCTGGGCCTTACATTTCCCATATTGTAGTACCTGCAGATAACAAACTTAGTATGTGGACACTTTTTGGGATAGGGATGACTGTTGCATACCAAAATTAAGTCACTGTGACCTTGATCTTTGACCTTCAAACCTGTCATAAAAAAAACTTGTGTAGGTGGTTTTTCCTAGAACACAATACTTACCAAATTTGGTGTGTGGATACATGTACGTTTTACCATAGGAGTGTGTCACATACCACTGTGACCTTGACCTTTGATCCCACTATATAAGATGCTTGTGTAGGTCATATTTCCTATCCATGATACTTAGAGATGCCCAAATTGGTGTGTAGATACTTCTTAAATGTGGTTAAAATTTATAAATTAAATATCTAAACAGTCATTTTCAATAGGGTATTAATCACTTTGTTTGATTATCTTTCAGACCTAAATTATATTTATGTCTGTGCGCCAACACACACATGACATTCCATTTTTTCTTTCTTTCTTTCTTTTTCTTTCTTTCTTTCTTTCTTTCTTTCTTTCTTTCTTTCTTTCTTTCTTTCTCTCTCTCTTTCTTTCTTTCTTTGTTCTTTACTACCAAATTTTGTTCGTCAATTTTCTTGAACACTATACACTCAGAAACTTCAAATTTGTTATGATTATAGGTCTGTACATGAATTTGTGCCTTTTAATATAAAGGAGAAAATATGTTGAAGATTATGCAAATTAGGGACATTTGAAATTTTAAATCTAGAATATCTTCCGATTTTAGATCATGCCGAGGTAAAAGGTCACACCAAAGGTCATGTCAAGGTCAAAGGTCTTGTCAGGGTCAAATATTATGTGATTTCTGTAATGTGACATGTGACCTCTAAAGGTCAAAGCTAAAGGTCATTTGGACTTTTGAAATTTCCTTCTAGCCATAAGTCGGGTAATTTTAATCTGTTTTCGACCATGTTGTCTCAAATTGTAGATATTGTGACACTGCATATTTTTGTACCCTACGTGTGACCTCTGAAGGTCAAAGGTCGAGGTCATCTGGCCCTTTGAAATTTTCATCTGGCCCTAACTTGGTTAATTTTATCTGACTTGGTTCATGCTAGGTTCAAATTGTACATATTGCAACACTGCCCATTTTGGTTATTTACATGTAACCTCTAAAGGTCAAAGGTCAAGGTCATTTGGACTTTGAAATGTTCATCTAGTTATATTTACAACTTTTGAAGGTACACAGACAGATGCCTTGAAGCAAATCTTCTTTCTAGTGCTTCCCTGTTCTTTAATGCAACTAGCTATCTGTTCTTTACTGAGGCACTATATGTGTCACTATGCAATACTTGATTTCTTTGTTGATATTGGTCTTTGTTGAAAAAAGAGGTGGTACTGATCATTCTTTAGCTTTGTAAGTTTGTACTGTGAAGACTGTTATCATTTTAAATTGAGAAAAATCTAACTTGAACAGTGTCATGATCTTCAGGTTTGAAGCAGGAATTTTAACATTGGCACAGCAAGCTACTATTAGAATGAATATGGGTAAATGGCACAACCAGGTTAATGCAGCAAAACACAGGACAAAAGGCATGCTGTGTGTGAAACAAATGTCAAGAAAATTATAGCTGCACCAGCTGGACATAGCAGGTGGATAACACATGTATGACCTGCATGAACAGTTTGGTAGCGGGCCAGTGCATGATAAACAAGTATATCGTGCCACCTTACTTCCAAATGTTGGAAGTTTTTGAAAAGATGCACATAGTAGAATGTTCACATGAGAATATGTGGTTTCTTGAACAGATCCACGCCAGCAAAAATTTGTGTCCGGTCGCAGTATCAATATGGCACTGTCAAGGAGAGGTCTGGATGCACTCAAGGCAGTTGGTTTAGAAGATGGCATAATTTCCATTGGCATTCCCATGTACGCTCGCATGATTCATGACCTTGATGGAACCTGTAGGTCAATACCATATGGAAAAATAGATCAGGTGACAACAGCTCTTGTACTGTATCAGGATTACTTCTCTCCTAACCCTTGTCTCCCTAAACACAACCAAAACTGGCCACATGTAAAAGTTGTATGCATCAATGATTTTTATTGATTTCAGAGTGACTAAAAAAATTGTATGGAAATTGTTGATGAGCCCAATCAAAACAGATTGCTTTAGGTCAAAAACTTTCCATGGGTTACATGTTCCAAGGTTGGATGCTTCATGCCCAACCCACATCAAGGAAACCAGTTCACTTGGTCCCAATTTAAGGATGGAAAGGGTTAAAGAAAAAAAAAGTTATACACCTTTGAAGCGGCTGGATCTCGAGTTACTTTCAATGTAATACTATTTTTTTTGAAGATTTACCTTATGAATATTTGTATGTTTTTTCTATTTGGTAAAGTTTTTACATGACAATCATGGAGATAAATGGAAATAAAAAGTCTTCATTGCTCAATGAAGACACACACACAGGAGAGTGGAGGTATACTATATCTCATCTCATTACCACCTTTTTACTAGCATGCAAGCCGATCATCTGTTTCCAAATTGAAAGTTATTATATAACAAACTTTGCATCTTAATTTCACACTTAAGTCTTTTCAACTGTTTAATTTATTGGTAAATAGAAAATGTTACAGAATGGAGTACCGTACATATATGCTTACACAGATGCATGCATACATACATACATACATACAGACAGACAGACAGACAGACAGACAGACAGACAGACAGACAGACAGACAGACATATGTGTTACATACATATTCAATTTTTGCTGTGGTTTGGGGACAAAACACCCAGAGGGAAGGAATTCTTCAAGGCCAATGACATTATGACCATTGTGGCTAATGGCATTTGTTTTCTGTGAAACAAAACATTCTCAGCTTCTTATGGTGATTTATAGGTGAATAGACTCACTTGCCAAATCTTTAATGTTCTGAGTATATCAACCATTACCTAACCTCCAGTCAACCTTGATTTAAGTTGACTTGGAACACTGTAAAGCTTTGTTGAAATCTAGCTTTCATTCTGATGCATGAGAAATATTCCGTCCCAGTCTTGTATGAATATTGATTTCCATTTCAAGGTTCAAACAGGCATACAAGGGTCAGTATGACCCGTGTGTGTTTCTGGCAACCAAGGCCTGGTTACCCCATGCGTGATGTCCTCATGTTTGTGACATGTCAATCCAACCTGTTGGGTTGGACAGTTGACTAATGGGGGGGGGGGGATACTCCAACTATAGTGGTAGGTATATAGGCTCTGCGGGAATGATCCTCCCTGTTTTCCACTACATGTAGAGCTTTGACACCCATTTTATGAACTTGGGTTCAAATATTGACCCCTCTTTTTTCAAAAGTGAGAAAAATTACCGGATTTTCTTCATGCAAAGGTTGAAAAATGCTAATTTTGACTGATTTTTGTCTTGTAATTGTGGAAAATGAGCATTTCTCAAATGAAAATATCAAATTTTGACCCGCATTTGCTGGCAAAATGTCGAATTTTGACCCCCATTTTTTGGGGCAAAAATGTCAACTTTGGACCCCTATCTTGGGATAAAAATCGCACGCAGAAGATAGGGTTTTACCCTTTCAGGATGCCTACATATCCTGTTCGAGACCAAGTAACCCTGCACCCCGGACTGATAGTTAGTTCTGCTTGTGTTGTGATGTGATATATTGACACGCTCCTGGGCTTCCCTTATGCAGCCAAAGTCTGTGTTTTGTTGCAACAAACGGGTTCAAATGAAACTCACAGCTTAAAAATTCCATTCATTTATTCACAGTGGTTTCCAGTTATCCTTAAGAGGGCCATAAAGAAAATGGTGATTTAAATTTGAAAAATAATCATTGTTTTCTCCAGTATAATTTCTTGTTGCTGTGTTCGGTCCTAAAGTTCTATCTTGCTGTATTTCCAATGATGGCTAAACCTCCAATCAAATCCAAAACTGAAACCTACCCTCTTACTGGCAAGCAGGGCCTTTGATACTTGTGGGTCTGCATGCTTTTCTCTTTAGTGCATGCTAAGAGTGTATCCCAAGGGTGAAACAAACTGTATGTTGAGAGTGTAGCAAACTGCATGCTCAGGTTACAAAATGCATGCTCTGTGTGTTACAAACTGCACACTCAGAGTGTAACACAATGCATGCTCTGGGTGTTAGAAACTGTATGTTGAGAGTGTGGCAAACTGCACACTCAGGGTGTAACAAAATGCATGCTCAGGATGCAAAAACGTTCATATTAAGAAACAGGAAACTATTTGTCCTGGCCTAGTTGAATGCTGTCACAAAGAAGGAAATATACATATTTATGACCGGCCCATACAGTCGTGACAAGGTCTGTGTTTAAGTGATTTGTTGCATCACAGCAAGTCAGCATGTCATACCCCACAACAAAACTTGTACTCTTTTTTTTTTTTCTTTTGTGTTTTAGTGCTTGGTAGTTTTAACCGTCCTTTTGATGAAAAAGAATCATTTACGAGAAAGTGTAAACACGCTCGGAACTCATCACTATGACCATTTTGAGATTTAGCTTATGGTGTATAGCAACGTTACCACTGCGTATATAAGCAGCAGTACATCTGACCCTGACTGCCACTGATGAGAATTGCTTAATTTGAAGCCAATCTGGCACTCTCCCCCTAGGTTTTTGTCTGTTACAGATCTTGCCTGCATGGTCTTATTTACACGTGGCATTTTGGAGTATTCCATGATTATAAACATTGACACAGACAGGAAATAAATTTGCGCTCAGAGACAAAAGCCAAAAGGTTAATACCACTGGAAAGTAAACATTTGAAAGTATTCAGATTTTTTTGATTTTTGTGATGTAGAGCATCTGATGTTCAATTTGTGAAACCATTTGCATTTCCGTGTCATGACATTTTGTGGAATGTGGACGCTAATGCCATGCTGATAAAAAATTAATTATGCAATTCCAATTATATTTTTCACCTTTTAGGGGGAAGGGCAAAAACTACTGCTTCGATCCCATGTACATGTACCCATACATCAATTTGTCAGAACCATACTCATTGGCAGACTTCAAATGTTTGCAAGCGCTGCTTATACTGTGGTAAATGCATTTCGTTTTTTAAATGCAAATGTGCAGTGGACTCTGTCTTGAGAGAGTGCCCAAAGGGTGCTGGCGCAAGTCTAAAACAGGTCCCCTTAAAAACAAGGACAATGGAATCTCTCGATAAACAAAATATGTGAATAAGATGGAGAAGATAGTGCTAGTGTCTTGATAAATATTGTCTCACATATATAGGTGCTTTCTCAAGATGGGACCACTACAAATATATTATGACATGACATTCTTTTTTTTCAGTACATTTTGGCTATTAGCAGAAAGAAATTGAATGAAGTTCTCCTAATAGGTAAGCCACGTGTAACTTATGTAAAATATTCACATAAAAGAGTGGTCATGTGTGTGAAGAAGATATCAGTGCATGAACATGTTCTATAAATACATGTAGCTAGAATAAAACTAGAAAATAGAAACTCATGTTTATAACAGTTTATGTTTGAAAGTCATTGTAACAAGTGAGAGCAAGCTTCTTCATGTGTTTTGCATAGTTTTCATGCATTTTCAGTTAGGTTATTTGTATATGATTCAGTAAATTGACAGCTGAAGCTTTCATATGAAAAGAAGACCCAGATACAATTGGTCTTGCAGGAAAAGCACTAACTCATTGTACCGTTTATGGGTGGGCACATATTTAGCTCTATTGCATTTTTTTTAATGTGTCTTCAGCAAATTTGTTCAAAAGGTATCGGGGAATCTTGCTATTTAATTTGCATGGCCCAATATATTAAATTGCAGCAAAAATGCCAAGAAGCATGGGAAAATAGTTTTATTTAGAATACTTTGATTTATGTGAAAAAAAGTCTAAAAATATTAAACATGTTATGTCATTATCTTTAAAAATTATTTGAAAAAAATGCCAGGGATTATATACTATTTCTCCCCCCCCCGCATAAAAGGACCAATTTCAAATTGTATTATAGTTTACTTTGTTCCCAAAGATACAAGCTCTTATTTTTACAGCCTGTCTCTTCTGTATGAATCAATATTTTATAAATTGTTAAGATGTGTTTAGTATCTAGAAAAAAAATATATAAAGTTGTGTGTTTTTTTGGCCTAAAAATTTTCATTTGTTCAGTTCTTCACTAGTTTCCACACAGAAATTGATTTCATGTCAGTGACCCTGACTATGAGGATACTCAGGTGACATAAATACAATCTCAACATAGGTCTGTTCTGTATATTAATACCAAGTTTTTTAAAGTTTTGTGAAGGTCTTCGAGATCTATCACACAGAAAGCAACCAAAAGAAGAAGAATAGGAGGAAGAAATTATAAGGTGGATCACCACTACATTTGAAAAGGATCTGATCAACACTTTGGGGGAAAAAAGATGGAACAGGGAATTGTGGACAGACAACAGATTGACAAGTGACCATCCTGTAACCTTAGCTGAGAAAATCTTTATGATACTTGGTAGGATAATGTGTATAGGTTACTTTGACCTATTTCTAAAGGTCACAGGGTCACTTATGTGAAATTGGTTTTCATGTGATTACTACTGGTAGTGGATAACTTAGCCAAGATTGGTAAAACTTTGTAGGAATATGTAATTGGATGAGACCTAGGTTGGAATTTTAGCTGGGTGACCTTGACTTATTTCTCAAGGTCACAGGGCCACTTATTTGAAATGCATATCTGTGCAATAACTGCTAAACAACTGAGCAAAACATGAAACTTGGAAGGACTATGTGTCTGGGTGGGAGACTTGTGCTGGGATTGTATCAGGTCACCTTGACCAAATTCTCAGGGTTACAGGGTCACATGTGAAATTGGTAATGTGTGCTAACTACTGAAGAACTTAATTTTTTTTTTTAACTTTGGGATGATTGTGTTTTTGGGTGAGACGTAAGTTGGGATCATAACAGGTTTATCTAGACCTAATTTTCACAGTGAGGGTCACTTTTGTTAAATTGGCTTACCATGCAGTAACTACTGAATAACTGAACAAAACTTATTGAAACTTGGTAAGATTATGTATCTGGGTGAGACCTAGTTTAGGATTGTATCATGCATGGTCACCTTGACCAAGAACTTTACAAAACTGCAAACTTGGTAACATTATGTATCAGAGTCCTAAGTTGGGATTGTATTTGTGTCTCCTGGACCAATTAAATTCTCAAACTCACAGGGTCACTTATGTGAATTTGATTTGCAATAATATCAGTTATCTTTTTCAGAGACAAAATGTTACCTAAGAAGACATTTGATTTTGTCTTGCATAGTCAACAAGTTCTTGTTTTACTGTAAATTAAAAATAATTCCAGTGTAGCCATTGTGTTTTTCATATTTATTTCATTTACTTATTTTCTTTTGTTTAGTTCTCATTGCTGGAAAAAATGTGTACATCCAGATATGATAAAACATAATATATACAAGTACAATAATTTAATAAAACTGTACTATCACATGTTCCACAGCCAGTGATCACTGAAAATAAAGTTATATATGCTTCTGGCCAACACAGTTGTGTGCACATGCTTTGAGCTCCATGGTTTCATTCAGATTTTCATGATGGATTAAATATGTAAATATCTGAACTACATGTGTCACTGTCATTGCAGGAGCTGAAAAGTTTGATAATGTGATGATACACTTTGAGCATAAGCTTCAATCTTGTAACTTTGATACTGGTGAGATGGTTATGACTGGGTAAGTATATATGCCTGTTTGCTTGCCTTATTTGATATGGACTTATATGCTTAAAAAGTCAAATGGCAGAGGCATACAGCCCACAATATAGGTCACACCTACCTATCCTACATAGTCAAATACCCTGCTACGTTTCCATCTCATCAATACCTGGAAGCTGTTTAGCCATGTAAGTAATTTTACTGACCTTTAAGGAGTGAATGTTGACTCACAGGTCATACATGAAGTATAAGTATAGTAACAATGTAATGCACATGAGGTACAGTTCTCACAACACACAGTAGAATAATAAAAATAACAGTATGCTACATCATTAGAGTGGGCAATTAACTTCCAGTGGCATAGTCTATCCAAAGACACCATTGCATGTCTTAGATTGAACATTTTAGTGCACATAGACAGAAATAAAAGAGACTTCATTGTGTAAGTAGGATAGTTCCACAGCACCTGATACTAGTATACTGTGATTATAAATACAATAAAATCACCTAAAGTAGTTCAATACTAGAGAAGTTCATAGAGTACCAATATAAGAGGACCAGGGGAACCTACCAGTAATGTACCCTATGGTACCCAAGGCTAATGCATTCTACACATAAAATGACTGGGGGAAACTAGTGTATCCTATGGTACCCATGACTAATGCTTTCTATGTATACATAAAGCACCAATATAATGACTACTGGAAACTAATGTACCCTATGGTACCCAAGGCTAATGCATTCTACATATAAAATGTATAGAATGACCCCAGAGGGAAAACTAGTGTACCCTATGGTACTCATGACTAATGCTTTTATGTATAAAATGTACATGTTTTTAATCTTTGCTTTGTATCCCATGTCACAGTAATAGTTATATCTCAGGGTAGTTTCGTTCAAGCACACCTGAACATGGTCATACAAATAATATCTTAAGTGTTTCACATCTTGGTTATGAATTGTACAATACAAGTGGACATTCAGGCAATATTTAATTTGATTGTGAATAAGCATAATCATTGCTGTCTGGTGCCACATACAAACAACCTGCAATAAACAGACATGTGGTTTTATTGAGATAGACAAATAAGACAGAGTTACACTTTGTTCAGCAGTTTGCTCCTAATTGCAGATTTCTAAATCAGATCTGCTTTGGAAGACACCTGTGTAAAAACTAGATATTAATATCTGTACATGACATAATTGCAACAAATGTCACTATTACATCCATTTCCATGAAATTTGGAAAAGAAGATCTGTGCTTTTTCAAGCAATTCATTGCATTCATCCACAAAAACTAAGCATTGTATAGTCTTGTCATCCACTACTCCAAGATGACACCATAGACAGAGGTGGTCTGTGACAGGAGGGTTAGGTTTGGCATGATGTCTAAGTTCTATTTTCAAGTTGTGAGAGCCCAATCTAAGCCTGGCAATGTATGATACACTCCTTGTCCATTGCTGTCTTTGCCAGTTTCTGATGAACTCTGACTTCCTGATTCAACACACATATTGTCACCCCAGAATAAGCTCCATTAACATTAAAGTAGAACAGTTTCAGCAAAAATAACACTACAATTGCTGCTTTGATACACTCTAATCTGCACTGAGTGTGACATCAATACTTTTGCACATAAGCTTGCAGGCCTGTTTCTTTGATGTGATACCCCTTCATATGCTGCGCCACTCATCATAGTACTCTGAGTGGCATTGTCTACATGCAATAACTTCAGTTGACTTGACATGCAGAACTGGAGTGTGATATATGATACCAAAAAATTTGCAATAAATTTTGATGATATGTTCCCTCAATGATTTCCTGTAGAGACTGTTGTATTTGGCATACACATAGCACTTGACAAATGCAATACATTCCTTTATTAATCAATTCCTCATATGATTCTATACAGTCATTATAGATAAGTACAATGTATTGGATATCATGACAGGACATCAGATTGATAAAATCTTGCAAATTATTGCAATGAATAATTAGAATTTTACTTTGTCCCCTGAGATCCTTTAAGTCAATGTCAAATCAAGAAGCATCTAATCAGTTTGTTTCAGTTGCTTTTTATTTTACACCAATTTGTGGTTAACTAAACATGTTAAGATCAATTAATAATTCTCCCAGTCACTTTTTGTAGGAAGCCATCGCCGTGCATGTACAATTCCTGGCAATGTTGTAGCTAGTTCAATGACAGTTCAGCAACATTTTTAGTAAATTCCATTTTGGCAATTAATATAACAATTTTTGACAAAAATATAATCATACTTTATTTTTACCATACTTCCTGTTATCAATGAGTACAACATGACAGAGTTTTCATTCACAATTAATGTAGATTTGGATAATATGACTTACAAACTTCAATTTCTATGTTTAACATCTTCTCAAAAACTGTTTGCAAAGGTCTTCTCAAATTTGGTGATGAGATACCATTGGTGGCTCTCAACCAAGTTTATGGTCATGCTCCATTGCTTTTTTCATTTTTAAACATTTCTTTCTTCTTTTTTTTTTGGAAAATCTTTAAAAAAACATTATCATAACTGCTTGCCCAATTGGTTTGAAATTTCATTGGAACACTTCTGAAGAACCATAGACCTTAATTGTTTAGCAAGTGGTGCTGTGATTTTGTTCCATACATGTTTTTTTTTTTTTTTTTAAATGACTTTTTAAATGTGTTAAAGCTATTTTTGACTTCTTCAAAACTTTGTTCTGATTAAGGAAATGTACTGGACATGATCTTCACTGAAGTTTGTCATTACATGATGCTGCTGGCATTTCCTGATTTATTGGATTTAGGAACCATCAGAAAGGGTACATGGAACTATCAGAAAGGCTACATGTACATTTTTGTATTCTCACAACAGAGGTAGCAGAAAATCTGACATATTGACTTATATTTTGGTAATAGTAGACCCTAGGTCATGGGTACTGTTACACACTAATAGGAAAGTTTCTTTGGAGTTTCATTTGGTTTTGTTAATTGTGACCTTGAGCAGTCAGGCTGTATTATGGTAATGGTGGATTATAAGTCCATGGTTACCAATAAACATTAATAGCAAAGTTGCTATGGGATTGTTTTATTGTTAATTTTGACCTTAAGTGACTTTCCAGGGACAAAGTCACATATCAGACTATATTTTGGTAATGGTGGATATTGCCAGTTTTAATTTTAAAAATGATGATTCCAGAACTGTGTAAGTCAGGCCTTTGATATATTGCAAACAATGATGCTCCTCCAAAAGGGCCTATATTTACCACTGGAGAGTGCACATTGGTGATACTGATATCATATATTCAAGGTCACAGGACGTTGTAGTTACTCGTACTTTCTCTTAATATTGAGAGAATTATTTCAGCGACAGCTTTAACATTGTACATAGTGACTGTACTATCTGAGGCCTATTTATAAGACATCTTGACCCAGTTCCCAAGGTCACACGACCAGTTAATTTAGTATTTTGAGTTGTAATTTTTGCCTGTTTAGCCATTTCTTTGAGTTTGAGTAGTCACTTGACAACTATTTATATATATTTGCACATGATGATATCCTTAAGGAACTGTGACTTTATTGCAATTCTGAATGTCACAGGGCCACTGAACTCCAAGGTCAACACTGCACATGACTGTGGCAGTCCCATTGATGATATAGGGATAACAGCCAGATCTGATTGATTGGCTTATATCTTGGTAATGCTGGTGGATCCTAAGCCCATGGTAACAATTAAACACGATGCAAAAGTACCAATGGGGTTTCATTTGGTGTTTGACCTAGAGTGACCTTCAAAATTCGAATCTACATAATGACTCTGAGATTTTGTGTGTTCAAAATTTGTTGAAAGGATAAAGGCTGATTATTTTTTTCAAATGGCGAAATGACCTTGACCTTCAATCCTGATAGGGTAAATTTTAGTTAGGTTTATGTGTAGCAGGTGTCCAACTATCTATAGAGCTTATATTTTTGCCAAGAAATACCTAGATATGGATTCGAGACTTGAATACCTTGGCGTTTTCCAACATTCTAGGAAAAGATATTCATGAGAAGAGTTGGTAGGCATGTTTATGGTAATGCAAAACAAGACAGACACCATTTATTCATCATAGAACATAAATGATTGTACTACTCTATTTATGAGAATCACTGATACATGCTGGTAAGTGACATTTTAACCGAGTAAAAGAATATGAGAGATGCAAGCCCTTCATTCAGATTCATTTAGGAACATTTCACAATCCCCAGTATTAATAGTAAATAAACAGTAAAGTACAATCATTTATAATGTACAATGAATAAATGGTGTCTCTCTTGGTTTGCATCACCCTAAAAACTGCCTACCAATACTTCTCATGTATATCTTCTTCTTTGAATGCTGGAAAATGCCAAGGAATTCAAGACTCCAACCCTTACCCAGGCATTCCTCAGCAAAAATGCTGAGGAACGCCGAGATGCCTTTCACTTCAGCCATTACCTCGGCATTTCTCCGTGAAAATGCCGAGCTAAGGAGTAGGGTGAGACGTACCTCAGCATTTCTCAGCATATTTGCCAAGAAACACCAAGGTAAGAAAAAGGTACCTCGGTGTTTTTTGGCAAAAATGCCGAGACACACTAAGGGGAGAGTAGCATTGCAGTAGACCTCAGTGTCTCTTGGCAAAATTGCTGAGAGTGCCGAGTGAGGATTTTTGTACAAATTTCCTTGGCATTTCTTGGCAAAAAGTGCTGAAAGTGGCCCTACTCTGCTTTTTGGCTCTCCTAGTGTTAGAATCACTTGAACTGCTTGAATTTTTTTCAGTTTATGTAAAAAAAAAAAAAAAAAAAAAACATTTTTAGCATGGTGTCCTGATTGGAATAAGTAGGTCAAGGCCACTGATGAAATAGTAGTCCTGAGCAAAACTCCAGTGTAAGTAATACTCTGTGATGCAAGGACATCTTACCAGGTTTATAGTTTCTGTGATTGTACCCATACAATGTGGGTTGTTTTTTTTTTTAAGTTTGAAATTATTCAAGTAGCCATATAAGCAAACAAGACATGTGAAATAAATTAAAAACTTGATTTATGTGACAAAGATATTAAAAAGAATATATACACTGAATAGAATGAATCTACAAGCCCTGAACTTTTTAAGATAGGCTGAGATGTCTTTATACCACAATCATTAACCCCTAGCAAGCTGCCAGTATCTAGTATTGCAAACAGTGTACCACAGAGCAGTTTTTACTCACTTGTGCAACAAGCAACATACATGTACATGATTAAACATGCCTGGGCTCTGTTATTTTTGCGATTCATCCTAAATGATGAAGACTAAGTTGGTCAGAAATTGCATGATTTTTATTTCTGTGCACTTTCTATTTCAATTTACCTGAAAAATTTGATGCCATAGGTGGTGTCAAGAGTCTGATGTTAAGTGTAGGGTCACTTTTTTTTACCAAGCAACACAGGCCATGCAACACAAGCAAGTGTGCAGAGGCATGCTTTTGGGCATGATTTTTCACTATATACATCCATATTTTTTTCCAGCCTTTGATCATGAATTTAATTGCGGTCTTATACTGTCATACAGATTTGTTCCATTCAAACATTTGAATACAATTAAAACAACAAAATTGTGTTAAAAACATTAATAACTGATGCATTGGAGCCAGAGATCAACAGCATAGTGTCATCGTGTTTATGGCTACGCACATCTTTGCTATGTCACTGTGTGCTCTGTGTATTTTCCTTGCCTTCCATAAGGAATTGTCACTCTTGCCTTTATCTGTGTTTAGACCTGTTCCATCGAAAGCTCATTTTAAAAATATGTGAAAATTAAGCATATTCTTGGTCCAATACTCTTTGTATGAAAACGACTCAATACTTTCCCAACATTGCAGCCATGAGTAAAGGCACATGGGGAAGAACAAGTTCTGCATTCTGGGCCATTTTTGGAGGGATACCTCAGAAATAATTTTTCTTAGCCAATAAGAGAGCTTCTTACATAAAAAGACAAACATCTATGGATTCCAGCAGTATAAAACATAATGGTGGATGATGCAAAACATCATGACCGCAAAGGTGCAAAGTCACCAAGTTACCAATTTGGGGGGTAAATCTTACAGTTGTATCATTCAAAATGTCGTTAAAAATGGGAAGATGTTGGGTTTTTAACCATTTGAAAAAAATTGAAATAGACATCCACAAGTATTTAAGTTGTCTACGATAAAATGCACATGCTTGCAGGTAAATAAACATTTCTGGCCAGCGGGAAGCTGAAGAAGGTTGGTTTGCATTGCGCGTGGCTGTACTGGACAGTGGTGGCAAACGATGTTCACATACATTTTGAGTGTACTTGAACACTCAAAACATCTGGGCTGTCTCTGTGTGACTAACCACACGCACCGGAATGAAAATAGAACAATGCATTACATTGCTACTAAGAATAAAGAGAAACTCTGCCTGTGATGTGCATGTTATGGCTAAAATGCATCATGTGTAATTATTCAAAATGCAAAAAAAGCTTTTTTGTTGATTTACCCATACGCTAAGGCATGTGATGCATCAAAAATGTAAAATATTCAAGTTGAGCTCACAAGAATTCACCATCTAGGTCTCGCCTAAATAAAAACCATTTCCCAGTCAGAGACTGTTTCCAAGTCAGAGAAAGACTGTATCGACAGCCTTCCTGATAGGCATTATCAACAGTTTTAAAGAAATTTAAGCACAAACACTAAAGATAATGACATAATACACCTTGGTTTTGGGTGATATAAACAGGAAATGTCAATTATATCTTTGTAACACAGGCCAACTGGGCAGGAAGTGCAAGTACATGCAGACCTAATAGTTGGGTGTGATGGAGCTTACTCTGCTGTAAGGTGGCAAATCATGAAGCATACAATGCTGGATTTTAGTCAGGAGTACATTCCACATGGTTATATGGAGCTGTGCATCCCTTGCACCAAGGAGGGAAAGGTGAGGCAAAATTCACCAAGAATATACCAACAGATTAACTTCAAGTCCAAGATAAGATTTCAGCCCTGCCAACACCTTGCGAAAAGTTCCCATGAAGTGTATACAAGTATTTCTGAATTAACTACATTCAGTAGTAGCTAGTGGTCGCTTAGCTTGTAAAAGAGGCAAATTATTTTAATGACCTAAGCCGTTACTTTCTGAAAACATTTAAAAGCTAGTGGCATATAGTTCTGAAAAGCTAGTGGTATATGTATTAGATGTAACGTTACCTCTGGACCACCATTGCCAAGACCTTCATGTCTGGCCAAATGACCTGACACAATTGAGCTGGGTACTCACTCCATTGTTCCGCAAAACCTGACAGTCCCGTTGGTGCCATCTCTTGGTTTCTAGTGGACCCTGTGGAGATTCCTGGTGTGCATACTCCCTTATACTCCCTTCCTCATTGGGCGCTTAAAGGGCATGGTTGAATAGAGTTAGAAGCTCTGTGAACTTTCATTCACAAACACTGTTCTAGTGCTTTACCCACGTTCCCTTCTGTGGAAAATCTTTTCTAAGCCATCCAGCAGGCAAACATAGCTTATATTTGATCTGCAGATACCTGTCAAAACGTGTAAGTAGAGCTGGTCATTTTGGCTTGAAACCAAGATTTCAACATGGTGTCTTGACAATCAGATTGCAGTGAGGGGGAAGACGGTGCCCATCAGGCAATTGCTGCTTGACAGCATGCCTTTAGTGTTGATCCAGTGACCACTTCTTCACCCTTGTTGGGTAAAGGTAGGAGATGGATTCATGAAACCACTTTATGGCCACCTGGGATGACCATGAGCACTGCTTTGGTTGTCGCCAGCAACTTGGACGTGTTCGCTCTGGCAAGAAAACATGCCGGTTCAGTGTTGATTGGGGAGAGTACAAATAGCTGCTCTACGAGCAGGCCTGGAAAAAGAGTAACAAAGCTGGATGTAGGCGAGCAAGTTCTTGCAACCAAATGAAGGGCTTTGGACTCTGACTCTGTCAAGTCTTCTCTGCAACTCCATCCAGAGAACCCACGAGGCTCACTTGTATGCTCAGGTGGCTGCTGTCTCTGCCCCTGAAACCCCCTGGGGGAGTAAGGAGAGGAGAAGACGTAGCAGCAAGCAGGGAAGCAAGAGATCACCTCATGGGGATCATGAGTGTCCAGCTCAACTTTTGGTGATGACCACTGCTCCTTTAGCCAGTGACCTAAAGCTTGTCCTTGTCTTGGAGTATTAATGGCTAGGAACATGCAGATGCAGGATGACAGGCTTAGGGAGCTGATTGCCCCCTCTCAGTCCACCACTTCAGGGACCCCTTCAAAGAGGTAGGCTAAGTGCAAGTTGGATCTTCTGAGATCTCGGTCACCCCTTATCCAAGGGTTCGGAGTCCAAACAGTGCAAATCATTGTAGCCAGGAAGGAAGCCTACGGGTTCTCATCCAAGCATCCTGGAACCCCAGCACATTCTCCAAGGGCTTGGGTCAAGTCTGGATGTCTGGGAACACTGGAGCCCTGCTCAACTTAATTCCCAAGCTCCTGGGTCTGAGAGCTTGGGTCTAAAGTCCTGGCATGTCAGAGCACAGAAGATTGAGGGTACCCAAGTCAGTGGTGGTGTTTTCTACCTGTAGTGAGCCTTCAGCTCCTGTGGTAGCATCCCTGTCTGCAACCAAAGCAGCATCTGTGGTGCCTCCGACCCTTGTTTCGGCTCCCCAGACTGCTCCTCTGGGTCCCCCCTGGACTGAGTCACTAGTGGTTACACTGCATCCTGAGTTTGAGCCGGGTACCCTGCCTCTCTCTCTTTTGTGAGGCAGGTGGAGCTTGAGGTCCTCGAGGAGCAGTGGTTGCAGGAGGAGACTTCATCTGCCTCTGCTGGCACTTTTGCCACTACTGGTTGGACCACCACAGATGAGCAGCTTGCTGCCTCTGTGTTGAGTCAGCTGTCACTCAGACCTCAGGCTCAGGAGTTCTTGCAGGAGGCTCCCTCCGGCCAGCAGACCTCCAGGTCAGCGGCAGCTGTGGACCCTGCACTGAGCCTCCAGAAGACTTTAATTGGGGGTTCTTGCAACACCAGCAGGCACCCTCCAGCCAGCAGACTTCCCAGTCGGGGGCAGTTGTGGCTCCTGGCTGAGTGCCCTTGAAGTCCCCCTCGCTTGTCCCACCTGGGAAGAGCAGGTTCAGGCTGCGGTGGAGGTGGCGATGACCTCTGCAGACATCATTACTACCCTATCGCAAGGCATGGTGATGGGAGACGTACTTCCATTACAAGCAGCCACCCCATTGCCTGTGGACAACATTCTGTTCAATGAGGCTTTGGGCATCCGTGCCCCTCTTGCAGTGACTGAGTCATCAAACATCTGCACTGATGAGGAGGACGAGCTCCTGCTTTCAGATTTGTCTATCATTGGGTCTAGACTTCGGGCTTTCAGCCAGCCCTCATGCCATCATTGTCGCTCTGAGTGGCCGAGCTCTGTGGCTTCTGTGGCACAAGCAAAACCTGTTTCTGCCCCCATGGATACCACTGCAGCCCCACCCTAGGGCTTTGAGCATGTCAAAGCCCTTATTCAGAGCCTGGTGGGTGAAGAGGCGGTCCTCCCCCCCCCCCCAATCAAGGAGAAGTGCAGGGCTGTCGCAATGTCCTGCCACGGCTTGTCCCTAGAGGATGGGTGTCATAGGACCCATTCCTTTCTTACCATTTGTTGCTGATTTTTACAAGCAGCTAATGGCCAAGATGGGAAGCACTCAGGCTCCAGTGGAGACCCGGACCACTGGCAAAAGCAACTCCTCGCCCATCTGGATGTTCAGGGCAAGTGGTACTCTGCCTCGCAGAGATATTTTCCTCTCATCCTCTCCTAGTGGATTTGGATTGGGAGGAATATGATGCTTGGCAGCCAAAGTCCATCTCTGCATCTGCCGAGGCCTATAAGAGACCGGAAGAAGACACCAGGGGCTCTGTCCCGACGGCGTCATATTCCAACATATCTTTGGTGGCTTTGAGGTCTCTCCTGGAGGACCTTCAGTGCCCTACCCAGATTGGTGACAGTACAGGACTGCCTTGACCAAGTATCATTGCTTGCGACTTAGTTGTCCACCAGCTTAGGACAGCCTGTATGCTGCAGGCAAACCTGCATTTGATACAGAGGAATGCCTACCTCCAGGGTCAGTGTTGCCTGACCCTATCTTTTGCAGAGTGCGAACTAGGCCCCTCTTCTTCAGCACCTTGTTTTGTGGAGAAATGGTGAAAGTTGTTTGTAGGAGGCAGGACCTTTGAGCAAACACGGACCATGGTGTTGACTGATTCTTTTCTGTCAGAAAAGTGCTATTTCTAGATGATTAAGTACCATAACTGGTACTAGTACCCGCATTATGGCGGAGGCATAGTTCCGTTGCCTTACAACTAAAAGGACAAAAGTAGGGTTGCAAATAATATAGTTAAATATGAATACCTCCTGTTACTTTGATATTGCATGTGGTTGTTCTTATTGTCGTCACTGGGTGGCACTATTATTATTTCTTTTTCCTTTAATGAAGATCTGTGTGTTAAGGGTATTTTTGACTTCTTTTCCAGAACAACTGAGCAAATGATGGGGATACATTTATTTTGGAAGAGCTTTGGGACATCAGATTTTTGTACTGTGTGTTGATAAAGATGTACTACTGCACAAGCATATATAGCAGCAATAGGGTGCTGTATTGCAATATTGTTAGAACTGTTGTATGGAATGCTTTTCAAATGTATGAAGACAATGATGTACATAGAGCGTTAAGTAAAATTCTTGAGCTTTCTCTTTTCCTGACTCAGCAAATTTGTCAGACACATTAGTTTATAACTTGATAATGGTGGATTCTAGGCCCATAGTTACTTTAAACATTAATAGGAAAATACCCGTGGAGTTTCTGTTGGTGTTGTTAATCTTGACTTTGAGTGGGCTGGGTTAAAGGGTTAAACTGACATATTAGCTCACATCTTCGTAATAATAAATTTTAGGTCACTTATTGGTAAGTACTTACACAGTATATATCATACAGCAGTAAAGTCTGCACCATCAAAATCAGCAGATGCCAGTCAGCAAGGCACAGGATCTCTCCTTTTAAAAAAAAAATGATTGATTCCCTTTATGTGATGTTTCTAAAACCTGTACATAAATATACTTCTGAAATGGGGAATAAATGAAGAATACCTTACAGAAAATTATTTGTATGCACATACATGTACATACAATATTAACATGATTAAGATTAAAATGGCTGTATTTTAATTTGTATTGCAGTTTTCCAGACATTTTAATTTTGATTGTCATTAGCTAAGGTAATAATTTTTTTTTTAAAAATTTGAAATAGATGTATCTTTAATACTAAAAATGATGAAGACAAAACAAAACCCACATTTGGGTACAAACATTAGTCTTTCATTTAGCACCAAAATTGTTGACTTAATTATTAGTACATGTACTATCAGATTGTTTCACTAAAAAGGGAACTGTATTGAATTACTCATATCTTCCAAAGTATGTATGTTACCGAAAGCAAAAACTTCCAAAGTGTTTTCCATGTTTCCTGCTAAGGAAATGTATAGTATTATAGGTGTTACTTAGACACCCTGAAGAATAAATAAATTAACTAAAAAATGGAACCTTCTACAAAACATCACTAAATACCCATCTTAAGTGGAATACTGAAATCTGTTGATGAATAAAGATATACAGATAATGCCTGTATGTATATTTCTGTTGTAACCAGTCTGGCATACGTGTGAACTGTCACACAGATACTCTATGTCTGTACTTTTTTGTTTTCCCAGTTTGCCATGCCTGAAAACTACCTACATATCTGGCCTCGCTATACATTCATGATGACTGCACTTCCAAATCCAGACAACTCCTTCACAGCCACACTCCATATGCCTTTTGATATCTTCAAGAGTATCAAAACAGAAGAAGAACTGTTTCAGTTCTTTGAGAACACATTTCCAGACTCAATACCATTATTGGGCAGGTAAGTATGACATTCTTATACAGATCATTGTGCTCCTTTTAAATTTTCTTGGTTCAAAATTCTATCAGTCAGTAGAGCACAGGATTACCATAATTTTCTTATTAGATATGACAAGAGCTGCAGATGGTATGTGTGCGAATGCTTTCCTCTTTAAATATTACTGGGTCAACAGCTTTTATTAACCCTCTACTGCTCAAATCATTGAAAAGCACTTGGATGTAAATTGTCATCTGCCATAACATTTTACTTAAATTTCTTGTTAAAAAAAAAATTGCTGAGATTTGTATGTAAGACCATTCATGATGGCATGCTCTAGCTTTCCTTGGTGCAGCTTGGGTGCACTGCACCCAGCCCATGCCAAGGAAAACTATTGACTCAGCCCTACTCTGACCAGGAAAGGGTTAATTGGGATGTTGGGTACAATGTGCCCAGTTCATGATAAGGAAAGCTGGAGCATAATATCCAGATTGGGCTTACCCTAGTCAAAAAAGAGGGATTCGTTTTGGATTCCATTTGCCCTGTGTTAACTCCATGACCAGTTAGGATGCCTTTTGGCTGCTAAATGCATTAAATAGCAGCAAAATGTCTATGAGTATGGAATCCTTTGAGAAGGATTCCCATATCATTGACAAACTACAAAAGTAATATTTCAGAATGCTAGTACATTTATAGGATTCCCACATCATTAAAAGGAATACAAAAGTAATGTTAAGGAATCCTAGGTTCCCTTGAAAGGATTCTCAGATGATTAAAATGAATCCAAAAAAATGTAAGCTCACACTGGTAGTATAAACATGATGGCCACACCAAAATGATGTACATGACTATGTGCATGTGCATAAAAATATAATATGCAGACTGTCTTTGAACATTTGCATACAATATGGCCAGTTCCTGTTTTTTTAAAATCAAGGAGTGCGGCCTCCTTGTTGAAACCAAATCCTGTAACTGCAATATCAAATATACACCTATGGAGGCCTATTGTACATGTATGTTCTCACCATATGCATGCTTGCAGATGCATAATACATGTAGCATGAATAGGTTGAATTGAAGCACTTACACCAATCCAAGATTTTTAGACATATAAGATATATGCAGTGTGCAATTCAGTCTTCCAGTCACAAGTTCCTGCGGTATTTTTTATCTCTAAATGTTCTCTGCACAAACCTCTCTGTTTACATATAAGTCAAACTGATATAACTTACCTTTAAGACCTCACAATTGTGTGAATTTGAAGAGCCAAATCAGCAGGCATGTGTCAGCATGGCAGTTATGGCCATGCAATTGCCAAAATTCAAACAACCACATATCATGTAACAGCTAGGATATAACAAGAATCCAAAAAGAATGCAAAGGAATTCTAAGTAAGGCAAGTCACTCCAATGGATTCCAAGAAGAATGCAAAAGAATACAAAGTAATTTTATTGTACCATATCTCTCTCCTCATGAATAATCCTTTTTTCCAAGGAATCCAAATTAACCCAAATAGAATCCTAGAAGAATCCCAGTTTGCCTTAGATCTGCAGAAGGAATCCAAATGTAATCAAAGAGGAATCCATTTTCTTAGACTAGGGTGTGGAGAATTCTTCAAAATGTTTCCATTCCAACAAAATTTGATGTTAAAGCATAAAAAACAGATATTTACATCTGGGAACTTTTGGACAGCATGAGCAAGAAAAGGGTAAAAACTGGTGAAGGCCTGATAGTATATTCAGCAACCTAATTTGCCAGCAGCTTGGTTACAATGATAACCTTTTTTCTCACTAACCTCAATTATGTCAGGTATGGATGTCAGCAAAGATGTGAAGACTGTAAAGCAGAATATATTAAAAGATTTTTAATTGATTGCACCAATTTGAGTTTTTTCAGAGTACATTTATTTGGGAAATCTTTACCACTCTTATTCTGATCCTTTGTATGCCTTCAATGGAGTGTGTATTGTGTTTTCAGATTGTTGGTTTGTCTGGCCTTCCATTGGTTCAATATTTGTTACAATTATATGCTAAAAATGCCTGAACAGATTTAGCTTAAATTTTGCATGCATAAGATGAACTGATTAGATTTCTGGGTCACTCTGAATTATTTATTTACCACAGTTACCTATTCAGTGATGATCATGCGTCAAATTTTGGAATGTTTCATCAGAGTGCACTTTACCCTCAAAGGTGTCGTTATCATGATAAAAAAAAACATAGTGAAGTTAGGGCCCTGATGTTTTATTTGTCTTGTCTAACAAAAGGAATTGAATGGCCTAGGCATTTTGCCCAGTTATTTTTAACTGGAAATGGCCTTCTTTATACCAAGACCAAGAAGTTCGTCCAGTTAAAAGGTACCCGTATAATATGCTACTTCAAAGAAACAGTCAAAACACACCTGTAAGCTTTACTCTTACCTGGGATCAAAGCAGACAACGGCATGTCCAGAGAGTGTGCTTTTACTTTTGTAGACACCCACATTATCAGCATGCAGCTACCCAAGGTGTTAACTCATCTTGGCTGATCCATTTAAGAAGCCAGTACTAGTCACAAGCATGCGAATTACTCATGTTACTGATGAACATGCATCAAATTTTTTGAGTGTTTGGCATTAGTCAAAGTACACATAGCCTTCAAAGACATCTTTGCAAAATACTGTAGGAATGAACCTGTGGTGAAGTTGTGCACCTGGTATTTTATCAGTGTCTGTGACCTTTTTGCAGTATGACCTTCATGCACTATTCTGAAAATTTATCTTTAATCATGAATCAAATGATTTTGAGCTAGTTTTAATGAATTGGGTTCTATAGATAGCTTGTGGATAGGGATTGACATTTTTTTATGTGCATTTGATCCCTAAATGTTGAAGGTCAAGATCATACATTTCTGAGGTCATGACCTACTTATCTGAAAATGTGTTTGTCTTGACTTAACTCAAAAAGGTTTCATCTGATTTCATGAAATTGAATGCATAGGTACCTTTTGGATAGGGACATTTTCCTTCCCATAAAAGGAGACAGACCTTTGCACAAATTTGGTGCACAAGTCCCTCATTGGATTGAAATGAACTGATAGGGGATTTTTGTCCCTCAATAGTAAAGGTCATGGTCCTATGGCCATATTGGATACAACATGATGCTATTTTCATCTAATTGTGTGAAAGCTGAATGTCAATTAAAACACATTGGACTGTCCAAGATTACCTAACATCATAATGCATTCTTAGAATATATACATGTACTAATATAACAGTCATTGTACCTGATATTTTGTGTCCATAACCTACTTTTAATAGATGTGACTTATTTAAAGGAAAACACATTTTCTGTCATGATTAAAACAAAAATTGATCTGGTTTTAGGAAAATTGAATTCTAGGGAACATCATAAGACTAAGACACACTGTGCATGATCGGATATCTGGGTCACTGTGACCATATAGGCCTATGTATCAGTTCCTCTGACCAATTTACTAACTACAACATGTATCATGATATGCTTGTGCAAACTACAATCAAATTTGTAATCCAGTGTTTTCAAAAGCCAGAATAGACTTTGCTCTTATTTTACACATCATTCATAGAAAAGGTTAAGTTTGCAAACTGAAGAATGTGTGTGTGTGTGTGTG
The DNA here is from genome assembly GCA_964020975.1 of Hermodice carunculata. Lineage (NCBI taxonomy): Eukaryota > Metazoa > Annelida > Polychaeta > Eunicida > Amphinomidae > Hermodice > Hermodice carunculata. The sequence goes on along the minus strand of OZ026615.1, from coordinate 50,991,391 downwards.
TGGGGGGGGGGTAATCATAAGTGTGGGCATTTACAATTCCTCAAGATCTCATATTTTGCATACACCATAAAGAAGCATAGTGTGCTCCCACATTTAACAGATAAACCAGCTAGCTAAGCTGGTGAGACAGATAGACAGATAGACAGACAGACTAATGGACAGATAGACAGATAGAGAGATGATTCACACACATACATGCACACACAAAAAATAAATAGTGAGTCATTATTTTAGTTTAAAAAAAGACAAATTTTAAGAGGACTGAATTTTCTAATGGATATCTGCTAATTTTGTTTCAGGGAAGCATTGAGGGATACATATTTTAGTTCTACGGCTTTCCCTATGATATCGGTGAAGGTGTGTACCTATCCTTATTACCCTCAGCCTTAAAAAAAATGCAACAAAAGAGAACTAAATAAAAATTACTTAGAATTAATTTGTGTGGGGGTAATTTTGACTGAAAAGAAAGAGAAAGAAATATTTTGTTTCAGGATAAAATATCTATTTTCATGTTGTTATGAAATTTAAACATATATATTATGAAAAATAGAATTTAAAAAAGAAACAGGTTTGCAAATAAATCTGAACCTTTACCTGCCACATTATTCTTGGTACTAAAACCTTATCATGTACAATTAACTGCTAAGTATCATATGGGCTGTCATCCTGAGCAAATCCCCCATGAAGTTGGTCTTTTTGCCTGAAGTTTAACAAGCTTAATTTTATTCTGTAATTTATGTTTTTGATCAAACCTGCTGCTGCAACCCAACAGAGTACTGATAGACTTATTAGGTACAGTTAATCTGGTATGCCAAGGGATCCAGACCACAGACATGGTGTTTACAATCAGACTCCTTTATTGTTCATGATGTTCTGTACCCGTCCATTCAGGTAGACCAGCAATGCATCAGAAATATGATCTGTATATTCCTGTAGTATATGCCTGCTCCTTATGCTGGCAATTTAGTGTTGTTTCCCATGATAAAAAACCTGTTCAGCTTAACTTCTCCACAGTAAATGGATGAGCTCTGTCACAGGTGAAACCAGTCACATTCTGTAATATATATATATATATACACTGTATACACACACACACATATATATATATACACATATATACATATATACATATACATTATTATAAACACCATATACAGCAGACTTTCAACCAGTGTCAGTAAAAGTGGATGCTGCTCTTAGTCTCAGTTTGCATTTGCTGTTGCAGTGTAGTCCATATCATGTTAAAAACAAGGCAGTGATCATGGGGGATGCAGCACATGCCATGGTGCCTTTCTATGGGCAAGGCGCAAACTGTGTAAGTGTACTTCTGTTTTGTATTAACCCTTTGAGTACTAGTTACAACTACAATCACACTTATCTGAGTTATAATGGTTCTACCTTATATTCCCCATGCAAAGGCCTGTCAGCATGCCTAGTTTCAACTTGGTGGTTTCAGAAAAAGGAAATTGTATTTAGTCACCAGCTTCCCACAGTGAACTTGGGGGGCAATGCATGCGCTTGTGACTTAAGTGCACCAGGGAAAGCTTTTGACTCAAGTAAATATGTAGAGAATTTAGCCTTGATGTCTAGAAGCATTAGCTTTTACCATTCCCAGTTCACAAATGTGTTAAAGGACATGAAGGAAGTGATTTCTCAATATCTTTTTGTTGATTTATAGGAGTAACAGAAACACTTGTACTTTGTCAGGCTCTTGATAATTGATAGCACCAGCCTGAGACATTGCATTGTATGTGTGGCATTCCTCATCTTTTAATCTTAGTGGATCAAGTTACATTGAGAAAGTATCAACCCATGGTCATTTTTCATGGTCTAGTACTAAGCAGTTTATTACATCAGAGTAGAAAAGCAAACGTAAATGTAATCACAACAGTACATGTATATAAATTGTCCATCTATGTTGTAAACAGCTGGCATATTGTAAGGACAAGCTTAATTCTCCATGCTGGTGACATCCCTTGAAAACTTGGAACAAGAACTGTATTTCATATGCAATATTTAATTTCATGTGAGAGCCTCATATTATTGATAAACATTTGAGCTTATCGGACATATGATGATCAAAATCTATCTTTTAATGGCACACCAGAGGTGTCACAGCAGCCAAGAGCCCCTCAATAGGAAAATGACTCTCCTTATCAGATAGATTTGCATAATTATAGGGGAAACATGAGGGAAGAGAGCAAATATATTATCTACAGCCTACAGTACTGATCTGGCATGTGAGTGTTTTTGATGGCTGGGCATTTTTTGCCATGCCAGAAATTGTGGCATGTGAGAAATTAAGCATTTGGTAATGCTCACCAGGCTAGCACATCCGAAAAAATGGGGGCATTGTTTTGAATGGAAATGCAATATGCTTGAAATTTTATCCTCTATGCTAGGGGAGAAATTGATTGTTCAGCATGTGGCCAAATTGGAAAATGCCAAGTGCTACTAGGCCCACTAGCCAGACTGGTGTGAAGTGCACACTGCTCCACTTTCAAAGCTGCCAATCTACATATTTCAACGGTATACAGTAAAACCTGTCAATAGGGACACATACCTCATCACATGAAACACTTTTTCCCCAGAACCAAATATTTTAAGTCATTTTCATAGTGACATTTCCACAGTAAAGGGGACATCTCCCTATTGTGTATTAGGGACAGTGATCTTAGTCCCAAATGGAAACTTTACCTCTCAAATGGGGACAACCTATACTAGTTCTCATTCAGTCAGTTTTACATTCATGAACCTGCTACAGAAAAAAAGCTCCCTGGACTGGTTTATTGTTTCAGGCATTTGTGTTCACAGCTGCCTCCCCTACCCTAAAGACACTTGGACACTTGTCAATCCTGAGTCACTGGTCAGTTACCTTGAAAACTTATTGTGTCACAGCGTGTTTACTGCAGTAAGTCTTGTGGGATCGCCTGGAACAATGTCAAAGCAGCACATATAGTATAACATGGCTGCGGTTGCAGTATGGCTGATGTCTTCATAATATTAGATGAAAACAGTGTCCCATTCCTTGGTCCATGGAAATATGCATGGGGCCCTGTTCCTAAAGAACACACACTGGTAGGGCCAACAATTTTCCGTTTTTTCCGAAACCAAAGCAGAATTGTGCATTTTTTTCATCCTTGAAATGGAATTTGATAATTTTTCTTATATGAGTTATATATAAATATATAGCAGCTCTTTTTTTGAAACGGAAAATCATTGGCCCTACACTGGTCCACTTTGATTCAACCTTGAAGTTTTCATTTCTGATCAGTTTGATCCAGGTTTTCCTCTCTGTTTTGTCAGATGGCAACTGGTAAAAGCTGTGTTCAGGTGTCTTCCTCTTAGAACAAGTGCCTCTTAGAACTAGTGCACTTTGGCATGTAACAGTTAAAGTTCAGCATTTTCTAACTTTCTCTGATCGTGACTTGAACATATGTGTATCACACCGGCAATAGTCAACACTGCATCTAACGCACGATTTCACTGTGAGTCTGAACTGCTGGCTGAATTTGTCCCCAGCAATCTCCCAAGATGCATTGTGGTAAACATGCCGTGATGTAATAAGGCAACAGGGTAATTAATTCAATTGTTTTTGATCTGACACTTGCCACGCATGCTCACTGTGGTTTTGCCCTTGCCAAACTCAAAAACTTTCTTTTAGCACTCGGAATGCTTTCAAAACACCAGCTTCGGACAGGCATTGGAAAGCTACTGACCTGAAGGCTTGCATACACTCCTTCAAAAGCTATCATTAGCTTTCAAAAGTTACCTTAGCTTTAGGAAAGCTTTCGCTTAGCTTGTAATAGAGGTGAATTATTTAAATAACCTGAGCCTTCACTTTCTGAAAGCACTCGAAAAGTAGTGGCTTCGCTCTCAAAGGCTAGTGGTATTAGCACTAGTGGCTTAGCTTTTGAAAGCAAGGGCTTTGTTTCAAGAAAATAGGTCAACTGGTACAAGTATTAACTGCAATAGTCATGCAGTTGCTAAACTACATGGATTTGCCACAACTGACAGCGGGTACAGGAATGCACTGCATAAAGCTATATTCCAAAAAGGTGTTTAGTCTACATATATATGTGATGAGTATTGGCACAAATATGATAATTGCATGTAGTTACTCATGCATACATGCATCATGCACACTTTGAGCACAGCAAAATGTTTAAAATGTACATGTATTTAGTATTTAGGTGCCAACATATGGTGCCTGCATGGTTCATGATACTTCATGTACCACCTGGATCAATGGCTGATCATTTTCAGGAAGACTTTACCTTGAAACTAGAGTTACATTGAAAGGGCTTACCTGTTTCAGTCTTTCTTGTCCAAATGCACTTTAAACTGGAGGAAAATAACAGGAAATTTATTTGATGGAGCATGTGACTATCTAAGCTTTCGGATTAAGCAATTTAAAGCTAAGGAAAGTTTGGTTTGAAAGCTAAGCAGAAAGTGCTGATCAAGGCTTTCTAACTTGACAATTCTGGTAGATTTCAAAAGCCTATTACCTTTCAAAAGCTAAGCAGTTTATTCTTGATAGCTTTCACCACTTTTTGGTTTGTAGCAATCATTTCTTTGAGCACTGACTCTCTGAAACTTTCAAAATGCTTAAGTAAAGCTACTTTAGCTTTCAGGTTTGGTAAGGGTGGGGACTCACCTGAAATGTTTGCATGGATCACCACATCAATGCCTAATCACAATCAAAGGCTATTGAGATGAAAGCAGCACTTTCGGTTAGCACTTTAATCCCTTGAGATCAACTCAAAGCCTAAAACAAATGCATAAACTTGTAAAAGGTAAACTATGAGACATGCATATTAATTTCCCACCACAACTGCATACTGATTGCTAGTCTTGCTTGGCAAAATATGGCGAGATACAGGTCAATCAGTACCTGTGCGGACAAGAGGGATATTACCAACATTTTGGAAATAAAGAATACTTATTAAAGGCAGATGGATTTCTTTTACATATGGCTTGGGAAGTACTAGATGAATACCAGTTTGTCGTTTGTGAACATAAATTTCTCAAAAAATGCTAGTTTTGTGAGAAGTCTACACATGGCCCTGTCTGTGACAGTGATGTGACCCGCACATCCCTTGTGATCACTAGGCATCAAAACTGTGCTTTGTGGTGGGAAATTAAAATGTATGCATGTATTTTTCTTGTCTTTTCATAGTTATTTAACTTAAGGTAAATATGGATATGCACATGTGTGTACATGTGTCTAAAAAGGTCAATTTAAGCTTGTTTCTTTTGGTACAATTATATGTACATGTATCCCCAATTAGCACTTCAAGTGCCGCACCTTAATAATTGGGACACCTTGCTTAAAGGGACACTTTTTCTCAGTCTCAACGGTGTCCCTATCAAACAGATTTCACTGAATTTTTTTGCATGTGCAGCATCCAGGGGCATTTCTCTTTGTTGATTCACGTTGGCATATATGGGCATCAGGGAAGTTATTTTGTTGGTGATTGGATTGACAAAATTTCTCTTATTACTGTTTTCTTCCTTTTTTTCTTAAATTCATACCTGCAAGTACAGCAAGGATGTGACTCTTTGACAGGAGATCATGCAGGCCAAGGCATCATGTGGATGTTGCTGCCATTCAGACATACTGTTTATTGACTCTTGCAGTGTGAGGTCTAGCCTTTCGTTATCTTGCTGGAAGATTTAATCTGGATGTTGCTGTGTCAACTGTATGACTTCAGGGAGAATCTCATCCACATAATTAAAGCTGGCCAGTAAGGGGGTAAGATTTTTTTAGGGGTACAACTTCAAGTTAAAAAGGAAGAGTTCCTATGGCAAAGGCAACATTCCTACCTTTGTCAAGATATGTGTGCCATAGGCATTATATTTGAATCCATGGCATCCTCAAATAGTCAAGTGCATTGCACCACAGGCCCATTCTGCCAGAAAAGAGATTGATTTTTTAAAAAAAGTGAGAAGATATGGGACATGAAGCTTTGGTGACAATATGACACTGTTCACAATGAACTCAAGTTGCACACTGCATCTTCTGGAGCATCAGGCCTGAAAAGGACATAGGTAAATGCGTCTCTGTCTGCAATACCAAACTTATGGAATGTAGTTCAAACTTTCCTGGGGCGAGGTGTGACAATTGTGTGCATGAATGATCACCTAGTTACCCTTAGCTCTGCCAGGTAGGTCACACTACTCAGTCCCCAGAACTCTGGTTGGCTGCCTCTGGATACTTGTCCTTTGCAATAACAGTATTTTCCAATTATTGTATGGGCACAGGGTTGGAACAGGAAATTGTTCTGTTGGTCCTCTAGCTCCAACTAAATGCCTGGGGCAAATGTGGTGAAATTTACTAGGCTCCCAGTCTTTTGGCCATTTTGATCCACTCTTTCTTTCATTGTTTGTCTCTCTTATGGGGAAAACTATGAAAAGTAATGAACGCCCTTCCATGTGTACTTTTGCATGGTTGTATATTTCCTTATAACAACATGACACCTTGCAATTGTACATAGGCATTTTCAAGGTGTTCCTTGTCAACTAGTGCAGAAATAGCTATATTTTCTTGTGTTCACTATCAACCTGCTTGCTTTGCAATGCTGTATTATGGGGACTCCAGCAAATGTCCTAAATTCCTGTAAAGTATTGTGGAGTCAAGTTGTGCGATCCTGGCAGTAGAAGCAGGTACTATGGGTTTGTAAGTCAGGTATTGGTTGTTTATATGTATACTTGTTTTCTCATATTGGATGAAGACATCTTGGCCATCTTGACGTGAAGTTTTTCTCGACTATTTGGAGTATCTTTAGGTACCCCTAAAATGGAGTCTTACTGTGAGGGTATTAGCTGTTCATCCTGATCAGGTCAGTTTATTACCACTGCAGTGATTGCTGCCCATATCGTTACATGTGCACTGCCACCGCAATACTGGTCAGGATGCACAATGCATCCTTCTGTAAATCTCTGATGCCATGGGGCAAAATCATTCTTCTTCATTTAGTATATTCATTTTGATGAGCAAAATGCAGACAAATTGCATAGTTAAAATGATGTCATGGTGGTTCATGGATGACGAAGGTGGAGCAAAAGGCTTGGGAGTGCTGTTTGATGCCAGTGGCAAAGGGCAAGGTTGAGAGATTACTTTGCTGGAAGTCAAACACATACGAATTCATTTTGTGACCAAATGCGCAAGATGCAAAATGCTATGTAACAAATGCCAATGGTATGTTCTAAAATGCTGGCGCATCCAGTAACAAGAATGTTCTGCAAAATGCACTAGCATAATGCTTGCATCGTCATTTGAGCCAGTAGCACAAATTTTTCTCATGCTAGCTAAGCTCCCATGCGTGATTTTGCTGGCATGACACAATTCAGGTATACAAATGTGAGATTAATACTGTATACAGTACTGATCTCACATTTGTATACTGCTTGCCTTTGATGTACCCTCAGGGTTTTAGTGATGCTTCTCTGTCCGCCTGTTGTTTGGACAAGGAATCACAAATTTGAATGGGAGAAAAAGAAATTATGGGCAAGTAAATTTTGCCTCAGCACTAGTCCACCGACAGAGAAATGACACTTTAAGGTCCACCTAAAGTTGTAAAATAAATAAATATATATGTATTTGTTTTTCAAATTTGCAATCATATGTTACTTTAGATTATTATTGCATATGCAAATAGCAGATTTTGTACAAAGATGACATTTTAGTAGATTGTGTTTGGGTAAAATACATTGTGATGATCAGAGCGTTATTGAACTTCATGGGTATCACTGAGCAATTTTATAGAATGCTACTGATTAACTCCTCTAGTTCATTCTATTGTCAATAGTTTTTAAAATATCTACAAACTCATATCACCTGTGGGTTTTATTTGTTAAATCCATCTTATAATGGTGTCAGTTTCAGTTGCTTTCATTGCTTAAATATCAATTGTTGCCAGGCAAATGGCACAGTATGTTGAATGAAACTAATTTCACAAGAACATACGGGCACCTGAGGACTGCAATGCAGAGTGTGGGTGGCATAAATTTAACTTAGAAACATGGCCAAGCTTCAAGACAAGATGCCCAGATTAAGGAAAATAAAATTCCATAATATTAAAATACAGCTTTTATATTTTGTAAATATTGTGGTCTCAAAAAGTGGTCCAAAATGTAAAATTTGTCTTCAATTAAAAAAGAAAAATCCCTGTTTTATCTTTTGGACCTCAAAATGTACCATAATGCATAATTCGCATTCAGATTTTCAATATTTTTTCCCAGGAGCATGCTCCCGGATCTCACTAACAGGACATCATCCCTTTGCTGTTCATCAATTTCCCACCACTGGCCCTCATTGGGACAGGTAGTTTTTCCCCCTGGCTAAAGCCCTGGGTACTCTTCATACGTTTTATCATGAAAATGTAAAAATACAGTGCACTGTTTTGGTTATTTGATAAACCAGATAATTAACCATATATGTGCCCCTCAAAAATATTTCTACCCTTGGCACATAAAGAACTGGAGGTCATTTTGTCGCATAATCTGTCTGTCTTGTTTGTTAATCCATATGTCTTGGCGACATTACTCTGATAACTCGAGAACATTCAGTGCAGCTCGAACAATTTCTTTTCAGAGGTGTACCAAAGGATGGGCAATGTATTTTTTGAAACCCATCTGCTTCTTATCATTTTCATGATGGTTCCAGCATGTTTAAAAAATTATAGAGGCCTTAGTCTGAGTACATCAAATGCGAACAAAGGTGTAGGTAACATGTTTGTTCTATTCCCTTGTGTTTACTTATGCAGGCTAAACTGATCAGGTAAGTCATTTTCCAGTCTGGGTACAGAGGGGGGAGGTGTGTAGAACTGCACTGACTGATTAATGATCATTAATGCATGCTTCATACATTACCAGCACACATATCATTAATCCTGCAAAAATTGGGCTCCAAATGTGGTTAGTGTATTTAACTGAAGCCCCAAAGATCAGTCGGTCATTATGAATATTGACTTGCTTCAGTTAGGCCAGTATTTTTTATTTTTAGGTTTACAAAACCAAGTGGCGTTTTCCCAGAGGTAGGAAGGAGGAAAAAATGATATTCTGAATGTTTTCAGTGGGATGCTGACAAAGTATTATCCTAAAACTGTATAATGCCATGGGAACACAGAAGTATTGAAATACATTCCTATGCACAGAAGTGCTGTATTTTCAATAAATCTTTTGAAAAAAACACCATGGAGTTTGTTAGTTTTTGTGCTCTGAATGCACTGTAAACTCCTAGCACGCTGCCAGTATCTGGTATTGCATACAGTGTGCCACCAGGCAGTTTTTTTACTCATTTGTGCAACAACATGAATGATTGAACATACCTGGGCTCTTATTTTTGCAATTGATTCCAAGTGATGAACACTAAGTTGGTCAGAAATTACCTGATTTACATTTCTGTGCACTTTCTATGTCAAGTTACCTAAAAAATGTGATGCCGTAGGGGGTGTCAAGAGTCTGATCTTAAGTGAGCACACTTTTTTTACCAAACAACACAGGCCGTGCAACACAAGCAAGCGTACACACACTGTCTCTTGGGCATGATTTTCTGCTATCTGCATATATTTTTTCTGACCTTTGATTCTGAATTTCATTTCTATCTGGTTCAGTTATACAGACCTGTTCCATTCAAACATTTCAATAAAATCAAAACAACAAGATTTTGTTAAAAACATCAATAACAACATGACACATCGGAGACAGCTATCAACAACTCATTGTGTTCATGGAATTCTTCGTCACCATGCTGTGACTAATCTGCATATTTTCCTTGCCTTCCATAAGGAATTTTCACACCTGCCTTTATGTGTGTCTAGGTTTGTTCATTTGAAGTCTTTTGTGAAAATATGATGTGAAATTTTAGCATCTTGGTGCAATAATCATTGCATGGATATGACTTGTTTACCTCCCCAACATTGGGGACATGAGACATGCACATGGAGAACAATGAGTTTCATTGGACAGCCAGAGAGTGAGAGTGATAAAATCCACCTAATGAGGAGCCTGGAAACCCTAAGCACATTAATAATGAAGTAGACATTTCCATGCCCATTGAAGGCTATTTTTGAGGCGTACTTTTTCTTATGAAAGTGTTCATTGGCAGCTATTTTATTTTTATTCATTTGATAAGAGTATACTTTGTTCACTGCAAAACTCAAATAGCCACATGCAAGTATTGAAGTTTGTCTATGATAAAATGCAAATTAAATCTGCAAAAAATCTCCGTCTGCAAGTTTGCAAACCGAATAATTAAACAAATACTGGCCTCAACAGAAGAGAAACTCTTATTGATGAGAGAATGCATGGGCATTAGAGAATGCAAAAGGAAAACCAGCTTGTTTGGAAGGTTCCAATTAAATTTGCAGAAATAGCTTACGAGCAGTCCAGATTATTATTATGTTTACACACAGATTCTTAACGGGTCAATACATGTGAAATACAGCTAGCAGGAATGTTTTGAAGCAGAAGCAATGGATGGAATTTTATCCACCACTGAAATTTTTTACATATGTGTAAGCACTTGCCTTGTAGAATGTAAGGCTTGTGAAACTATTTGTTAGAAAAGCACATTTATGAATATTGTAAGTCACCAATAGCATGCTGTAACTAAAATAACTACGTCTATATCAAGTGAATAGGTCACAGATAGGTGAATAGTCAGGATTTGTGCTTTTGTTTCACCTTATTTGGAAAGTGTTCATTGGCAGTTGTTTTATTTTTATCCATTTGATAAGATTATACTTTGTTCACTGTAAAATTGGAATAGCCACATGCGAGTATTGAAGTTTGTCTATGATAAAATGCAAATGTGTGCCAGTAAATAAACATTTCAGACCAGCAAAAAGCTGATGAAGGTTGGCTTGCATTATGCGTTGCTTGAGTTGACAATGGTGGCAAGTGATGTTCAAAGACATGTTGGGTATGCCAGACAATGGCGTGCTAAATACACTGCTCTGCTAGTTTGTGGACATTTGCTGTAAAAGAAATTTGAAAGTTCCAAATTTCATTATTTTCTTAAATCTGGAAAAATTCACATCTGCAAGTTCGTAAATCGAATAATAATAAAAAAAACTGGCCTCAACAGAAGAGAAACTCTTATTGATGAGAGAATGCAGGAGAGAATCCAAAAGGAAACCATCTTGTTTGGAAGATTCCAATTAAGTTTGCAGAAATAGCTTATGAGCAGTCCAAATTATAATAATATTTAGATTCTGAACAGGTTATAATACATAAGAAACACAACTGGGTGGAATGTTCTGAAGCAGAACCAATGGGTGGATGTTTATCCACCACTGAAATTTACTACCTATGTACAAACACTTGCCTTGCAGAATGTAAGGCTTGTGGGACTATTTGTTACTGTAAGCCACCAATAACATGCAGTAACTGAAGTAACTAGGTCAATATTCAGTGAATAGGTCACAAAAAATAGCCAGGTTGAATCTGTGCTGTTGGATCACCTTATTTTGAAAGTGTTCATTGGCACTTATGGGCTTTGGGGAAAGAAAGTCCATCATTGGTCAGATCAAGAATAAGGATTTGCCACTCCTTGGCAGTTTCTGACATATCTGCTGCTTGGCAAGGCATTGCAGAATGTGTCATAAACTGTCAATGTATGGCAAACTATTATTCTTGATCATGTGCTGTGATGGATAATGCATGTCCTTACAGTCAGTTTCCACCCCCATTTTAAAGTATTACAATGCAATCAACAATAAGGCAACATGATTTTGACAGAACTGAACACCTAGTGACCATGGTGACTAAATTCTTTGATGTTCTGTTTTATTCCTTATAATTATAAATCCAAATCCAACTGTGCACTTTCTACACATTAAAACCATTGTGTCATTTTGTGCAGTTTCCACCCATTGATGAAGGACTTCGATCTCCTTTTCATTCAGTTTCTGCACACTGACAGATACATCAACTGGTTCCTTTTACACACCCTGTGTGCATGTTTTGTGCAGATGTGTGCCAAATGCTTAATTTTGATGTACATGATCATTCACTGTATGCATGCATTTAAAAGTGTGACTACATGTTTGTCTCTTTTACTTTTCAAAGGGTTTGGAAGATTGCCTGGTGTTTCATGACCTGATGGACAAGTTCAGCAATAATTTTGGTAAAATCACAATGTATTCACATAATGGTATACACATACAGTCTCATCTGATTTTCATTTTAAAACTGCAAATAAGGGTGTATCAGTACATGTGATTTGCTCCAGGGTCAAGGGTAAAAATGTATGTGCACCTATACATGTCTTGAACTACTTTTACTTGAAGGTCAGCTTGGTCTTGTTAACCTCTGGCCTACTTACCACTACAATAGTAATATTTTCTTGGATTATACAACAATTCTGCATTCAAATTCCTCATTAAGGGACCTTTCACTCGCATACCAACGTGCCTGTGGTTCCAGAGGAAAATTGCGGTAGCAGCTTTCTGTGATGCATCTCAAAAATTATGCATCTCAAGTGCCAAGGAAAGATGCTGACACTACAATCCAAAACTAGAAGTGTTATAGTGCATTGATGTACCACCTCCACATACACATCCATGAAATTGAAAGAGTCAATCATTGATGCATTATACCCACCTTAAAACCCATGAAAAATATGGAACATACATATTAATTTCCTACCAAACTTGGACCGTGTTGCCAGGAGACAGCCACAGTCAGTCACCATGATACAGGCATACTGGTCAAAAATCTGGGGATCACAAACATTTGTGGGAATAAAGAATACTTATTCCAAACATCTTAGTGCTTCTAATATCAGGCTCAGTGTGTGTTTGAAGATCACACTATGGTGATTTAAACAGTAAATTTTTTTGAAGTTGCTTGTTGGGCAAGATGAATATATTTTGCCATGTTTGACAGGGATCTGCCCATATATAAGGTACAACGTTGTTTGATGATACAGATAATACCAGCATCGTACCTAATATTAATGCCCTGTATTGAAAATTTTACTTGTAATAACTAGAATTATACTAAAAGTTACAATTGGCAAAATAGAATATATAGATCTGTTAAAACTTTTTTTTTCTGAAATAGTTACCAATGCTTTGTACCATGCCTTTATTTCATAGATGCGATGTGATAATATTCTGTCTTGCAGATAAGGTGTTACCAGCATATACAGAACATCGTAATCCTGATGCACAAGCAATATGTGACTTGTCCATGTATAATTATATTGAGGTAAAGTAATCCATGGTTCCAAAGTTAAACCTACCAAGAGGTGAAAAATGTTATACAGTTTCACTATAAATCTTTAGTTGATATGATAATAATCATGAGAGGGCAATTTGTTTTTATATATGACACATAAATTTCATAGGAGGTTAATTTATATAATCATGCATTATAATAGACTGTCAAATAAAGTTGGACTATTCTAATACTGTTAAATCACTAAATTTCATGTGGTATATTAATTTTGGATTTTTCACAAGTGTTTAAGAAATGGATACACTGCACATATGGTGGCAAGTCTGCAAAATTGGTGGGTGAAAACTTAAAAGATTTTTTGTTAAAGTGCCCACAAACATAAGTAAATTTCTGTATTTCTTCTTAAGGCACTGTGTATGTGTTTATAGACAAACCATCAGAGGTAGTGTTTACAGTTGAAACAAAATAATTCATGGTGGCTGAAGTCATGAGCTGCTTAACGTGGTGAAAGAATGGTTGAGATGGTTGAGTTCTGACCATAAACACATGCAAATGATTGCATTTATCCCATAATATTTCATTGACAAGGCATATTTTACTATGTTAAAAGAATGATAAAGGAAACATTGCTAAGTGCAAAAAAAGGCCCATTAGTGTTGCAAATGTTATGTTCCACTGGTGCATGCATGAATATTTAAGGGGCCGTCTGTAAAGCTATTTTGCAGTATAAAGTTTAGAAAATCAAGATTTGTTTTTTGTTTTTGTTTTTTTTGTTTTTTGTTTTTTTGTTTTTTGTTTTTTGTTTTTTTTGCAGAATAAGAAAGATTAGTTACCAATCTACAATACGGCTGAATATTGAGTTTGAAAATGTCAAGTTTTATGAGAATTTTGGAGTCAAAGAAATCATGATTTTTGTCCAAACACCCACATGGTTTTGTATTTACAACAGAATGTAAATGAACTGTCACTCAGACTTGGGTCATAAGTTGGGGAGAACAATGGGCCAGTGGGCTAGGGAGAGAACAATGGACCGGTGGGCTAGGGAGAGAACAATAGGCACTTCTAATCTGTTATTTTAGCGACTGAAACCAGCTATTAGGAAACCACATCTTTGTGATCCACCAAATTTGAAGGTTTTATGTTAAATGTTATGGTTTGTAGGCCCAGAAAACCTCTGAAGTCGACCCCTTTGTAATATATTGCCTATCACCTCAAATAACGAGAAAATGACGATTTTTTCTTCACATAATGAAAATATAGATTAATATCTAAAAGAAAATGTATGGTTTTGGGGGGCTACCGGCAATATTTTGGAAAGGAGAGTAGAATAAGATACTGTGGCGCTATATATACTGAGCTTTACAGAGGGCCCCTTAATCAAAACAAAGTAAACCAAGTAAGCAGTCCATCGCTACAAGCGCCAACAGTAATGATGTCATTGAAGTGATTTCTTACTCACAAGAAACCATGCCTATAAATCGTTCTTGTATTTTCATCTGATATCTTGTATTATGGGATACTTGTAGACACACAGCCTCTCTTAAAAAATCAATTTCAGTTCAAATATTCCCTTTTTGAAAATACATGTATATGAATGAAATATAAGTAAAATGGACAATTTTGTTGAATTCTTTCAATAATTTTCATTGGATCAACATGTCTACATGTAAACATTTTATTGTAGATGAGATCACTTGTCAATTCTCCAATGTTCCTGATAAGGAAGAAGCTTGACAACATCTTATACTGGCTTCTGCCCAACAGTTGGATACCCCTCTATACCATGGTATGTTTTGTACAGCCAATCCTGTCTTGGAGACCCTACCCATGAATGCTGAGAAACATGTATGGAATATTGCTGAGTAGACTTAATTTATCTTGTGTTTTAAACATTCTCTTCCAAATACAGTGCCTGTTCATGATTAATGATTATGTTCTTTTACTTTATATCCATACAGATTTGATCCCCTAGCTAGGCTAGCTAAGCTGACGAGATATTGTCATTACCATGTCTTTCCATGCATCTGTGTACATTATAAACATGCATGCATGTATGTATGCAACTGTATACATTGTAAACACAACTTCTCACCAAATCAAGATACAATGATCAAGACCTTCACAGCTGATACCTTTATAGTGTGTAGATCTTGATAGTGCACGCATATGATGCAGCTTTGTGTGATAGACATGAATAACCAGCTGTGAGCTTCATCTATGCTTGTATCATAATACTGTGACAGAAGGTATTTAA
>OZ026615.1:50705949-50970949 GCA_964020975.1 Hermodice carunculata | reverse complement strand
ATATATATATATATATATATATATATATATATATATATATATATATATATATATATATTATTACTTTTGCTTCAGTTAATGTATTTCTAGTTAAATCATGTATCAATCTGAAGCTAAGTAGACCAAGCTATGTTCTTTTTTCTTTTCTCCTTTTTGTTTGCTTTTTGTTTTGCTTTTTGGGGTTTGAAAGGCAAAAGATACAACATTAAAATCATCTCACAACTTGAAAGAAAAAAAACATTAATCTTGAAAGTAACATTGAGAACCAAGCATATACTTTAAAATAATTCTAGAGTAACAGACAGTGGGATATATACAATAGATGTTGGCTCTTGTATGAAAACATATTGGGACACAAATTTATCTATGAATTGAATTCATTTCAAACTGACAAATTAGGAAAATTGTACATGCACTTAGTGCAGTTGCTGTATAAACACACAAGAAGTGACAAAATGATACTTTGTTGGACTTATTTTAATTCTTGTTGTTTTATGCCTATTTTGCGGACACCTCCGCTGAGCAAAAGTATATCCTCAAACTCAACAAGGAAACTTTGGTTGTCGGATTAATGAATGTTAAAGGAAAGAAAGTTCACAGGTGGCTGAGGGTATTCTGTTCTGTAACTGCTATTTTTCATATATGTAAAATACAAAATATGTACATGGACCTGTTTTTGCAGCATATTCAACTGTGTAGCTAAATATTGTGTCTGACAGTGGTCAGAAACAGATACCCAACTGTGTCAGTGAGTATGAATGCCTAGGATGCAAATCGGATGCTGTCAGTCAAGCTTTAATTTGATTTATGATGGTGATACTTGCAGATAACATAATTTCACACAAACATACACAGACCTGACCATCCCAATTTTTGTACAGAGGTAATATGATGTTTATACATGCACAGACAATTGAAATAAAGAAAAAAAATCACTTAAATGATCACTTAAAAGCAAGGCTTACTTAAATTGCAACCCAAATAAATTTAAGCCATGGACCGAGATGCAATTGCTTGTATGTAGCATTCAATACCAATGATTCTTTATGTGCAGGGAATATATATCAGATGGCCTTTTCAATGGTAGAATAGAAAGGATTGCTCAAGATTCTCCACAGTCGGAATATATAGGTGCTAGGTGATTCCTCTCAATGTCTTGTTAAAAAACAAATTTATTTTTTTCTTTACTGTGATATGGTTTGAGATATAGAAAGGCAGACCATTGTGTAAATGGCTTTCTTTAGGTACTTAATGTGTATTTTAATTATTTTTTTCAAATTACCAAATATGTATAGATACTGATAATGTGAGAATGCTCATCAAATATTTTCCAGCAATGTCTTTTTTTGCCCATTTTCTAGTGTCCCTGCTGCACCTACTTACTAGTATAATTACCCAGGGTGACTCAATCATCCTTGTCACCATGGCCATTACAGGAAAAGGCTGGGGTTTTGTTATTTCCGCAATATTTTAGGCAAATTAGTGGTGCAAGAAAATGTCTCCTTAAGCGCAGGACTCTGCAGAAATAACACAAAATTAGAAGACTTCGTAGACGCCAAGAACAGAGGAGATGGAGATGTTTATTTTCTGCCATCCTGTTAATTTGAATGTTGACTGGGGCTTGACGCTCAGGGTCACCATCATGGCTGATCTGTTTGAGCTGGGGATATCTACAGTTCATATTGCAGTACAAGAAACCTGTGAAGCTATTCCGACAAAGCTTATGGCTACTATAATTCTGTTTCCGTCTGGTAAGCTACACAGCATACTCTGCATACAGAATACAAACTGTGGCAATACCCCACCAATAGTAAGGTTCACTTGGCAATTAAAGTATTTAAGACTCTTATAAATCACATTTTGGCATATGGTAGTGAAGTATGGAGTGTATTCTTATTGAAGGACATAGTCACTTGTTGAGGGTATTCACACTTAATTTTGCAGGTTAGTTTTGGGTGTCCATTGTAAATCTACAAATGCAGCTGTCATAGCTGAACTAGGTAGTTTTCCTTAATTAATAGAGCAACTGTGTGGTGCAGTGAAATACTGGCTGATAGTCTAGTATTTAAGTGCCTTCTAGACAATTATACATTATGTAGAAGTGAAAAGTCGTGTTGGTTGAGGAACATAAGAGATATTTCAAATTTTGCTGGAATGCAGGAATTTTGGCACTATGTGGGTTGTATAAGACCCCATTCCGTTATAGATAAATTAAGGCAACATTTGCAAATTGCATATGAGACTAAATGGTGTGAACAAATGAACAAAACTGGCCATAGTTCTCATAAACTATGCACTTATTGTACTTTTAGGCTTAATTTTGAACTGGAAAATTATTTGAAACACAATATTCCTGTACACAAAAGAATAAAATTTCCAGTAAACTGAGAATTAGTGCCCACACCTTAGCAGTTGAGACCGGTAGATATACAAGGCCAAAAACACCTGTGGAGATGCGGAAATGCCAAATTTGTAATTTAGATGCAATTGAGGATGAAAACATTTTATGTTGGACTGTAAACATTATGATGATTTGAGAAACAAACTACATGTATTCGAAGAACTAGCAGCTGTATATAGAAATTTTACTCTCTTCAATAGGGATGAAAAGTTTGTGTACATTAGATTAGGACCTTAGGTGGAGTAAGAAATAACCTGTGATTAATTTTGTGAATGATGCATTTGCAAAACGGTAGGAGTTTTTAGGTCATTGAGAATTACAAACATCCCATTTATTAAAGATACATGGGTCACCTGATGTTATACATGTAATTGTATGTAGATATTGTATGTCTTTCTTTATATGTGATGTTTGTGTTTTTATGACTGTACTGTGCTTTGTAGGGTTTGTGTCAATAAAGTTCTTCTCCTTCGTCCAAGAATATACCGTATAAACGAAGAAAAGAGAGAAGGATGAAAAGGGATGGGGAAGGAAGAAGGAGCATTTATCCAGTAATTATAGCTATATTAGCCTCAAAAACAGGAAAATACAGAGTGGGGAATAACCCTATCCATATCCTCCTAGTTCTCCCGGTTCTACTTTCATGAGCAGGGTCAAAGGTCAAAGCCTAGCAGAAGATATTTTTCCTAAAATCAAGTGCCGTATCACCACATTTACTATTTTGTTACATGCTTGAAATAGAGCATGTTACTTCTTTGAAAATGAATATATCATTGTTATATATATATATATATATATATATATATATATATATATATATATATATATATATATATATATATATATATATATATATATATGTTTTCTTTCCTATTTAGAGCCTAATACAGCTATAATTACTGGATAAAAGTAAAACCAACCATGTAGAGAATACTGCTGCCCAGGATTCAAGAAGGGTTCGTTTATGCCTGGGCAGCAGTAATACAGTATTCTCTACTAGGTTAGTTTTACTATTATATTATTACTTGGATTGCAGCATCGACTGCTCGAGGATCTGTGAACATATAGACCAACCAGTACTTGTATGATCGTTTTATGCAACCAGCGGCACTGCCTGGCAGTGGTGGTCTGGTGGTGTACCGTGTAGTCTTGATGATATGAAAACATTATGATGATAATGATATTGTCGATAATAACAGACTACAGTCCACACCAATTAGGATACAGATTGGTTATGCCAATGGCAAAAATGAGACCGTTGGTACTTACTAGTACCTGTGGATGTTTTTGTCCAAAATGAAATCTTTACATTCAATCTGACTTTGAACATTGCAAGAATAGGAGAGATCCTGGTGTGTTATGAGACCATAACACATTAGCCTTGTGTGTTATGGAACAATATTTACATTCAATCCACCTTTTAACATTGCAAGTTTAAGAGAGAGCCTGGTGTGTTATGAGACCATAACACATTAGCCTTGTGTGTTCTGGAACAATATTTACATTCAATCCACCATTTAACATTGCAAATATAAGAGAGAGCCTGGTGTGTTACGAGACCATAACACATTAGCCTTGTGTGTTACGGAACCGTAACACCAGTGTCCCGCCCACATTGGCAATAAGCCACGCCTACCTGGGTTTCCGGAACTTAACAGTTGAACCGGAGGGGGGGGGGGTACTTCCTATACCTTGCTATACGGGTAGGCGCCGCGGAAAAGACCCCCTATTTTCGGTACTTGTCGCTCTCTAAGACCCCCCTTTTTCCTGCTTGTAGCTCTAAAAGACCCCCCTTTTTCGCTTGTCTCACCCAAAGACCCCTGTGTTTTTCAATTCCTGTCTCCAAATTGCCCCAAAATACACCAAATTTTATGTAAAATTTCATTTTTTTTCAATACAAGCTCCAAAAGACCCCCCATTTTCACATTGGTTCCGCTCCCGTTGGGTCCGGGTTTTGTACCCTCGGTGGAGCCTACCCACCAAAAATTCCGGGGAGTACCCCCCCCCCCCCCGGGAGTTGAACATGCTCGGCAAATCAGTTTTGATCGTTTCTCTTAATTCTGTGTATTAAGTTTCTAAATTTCGTGTAATTGAGCAGAAAAATTAAGAGGGAAATGTAAATATAAGCAATGAGGGTCGCTTTGTTTTGTGTGTGTTATGGCATAATGACGCGGGTGATTGAAGCTGGCATCGGGCAAGGCGCACTGGCAGCAGCCGCGCCCACGATGTCAGCTGTTGAAATTGCAGAAAAATGGCATAAGAGGTAAATTTTATAACATTATTAAACAAATGAACAAAACTGTATCCTGGTGCATTAAGACTGGGAACCTTCGTACTAGTATGCAACCATCCAATATTGGAGTGAAACAAGGAGATATTATCAGCCCGTTTTTGTTTAACTTATATCTTAATGATCTCCCAGAAGCACTGAACAGTAATGTTGAGTCTCCATGTCTGTCTGGTCAAACCATAAACTGCTTGATGTATGCCGATGACTTAATATTAATATCAACATCTGCCACGGGTCTACAGAATTCACTTAATAACTTGCATACTTATTGCTCCAAGTGGCATCTAAATCTCAACATTAATAAAACAAAGGTAATGGAGTTTAATAAGACAGGAAGGATATGTAACCGATTATTCACATATGGTAGACTGCAAGTAGAAAATGTCAAGAGCTATGAGTATTTGGGTGTACATGTAAGCAATAATGGAAATTGGAGTGTGGCAAAGCAACAGATCCATCTTAAAACACAAAAAGCAATGTTTGCTTTGAAACGTGCAATGGGATATGATGGTGATATTAAGCCTCATGTAGGCCTAAAACTCTATGACCAGCTAATTAAACCAATAAACCTATATGGTTCAGGACTGTGGGGACTCCCCAATATCCCAAAGTCACATAAGGAATGGTGGTTCGAGAACAAAAATTTAAATGAAATTTATGAACGTAGCCATGTAAATTACTGTAAATACCTACTGCAAGTAGGATCTAAGGAAAGCAATGCTGCAGTTTATGGAGAGCTTGGCAGGTTCCCACTATACATCAGTATGTGGCAACAAATGATCAAATTCATCTTTCACTTACAAGGTGCTGATGACAACACCCTGATTTACGCGGCATTCCAGGAAGCATCTCAAATGACAGGTGAAAGAAACACCTGGGCTTTTTAATACTAATCTAATTTTATCCCAGTATGGGGGATCACTAATGGAATGTGATCTTGACATTGTAAATTGTATGAAAGATCAGTATATTAAGATGTGGCTGCAACAGCTCAATAAAAACCAAACCAATAACTTTGCAGGGAATAAACTTCGGTGCTACAGGCGTTTCAAGACAGATTTTAAATATGAAAAATACTTAAATTTTGCAAATCCATGCCACAGGCGGGCTCTGACACAACTTAGAATAAGTGCACATAAACTGGAAATTGAGGTGGGGAGGTACCAAGGTACTGCACCAAGCGACAGAATATGCAAACAATGTGAAGCAGGGGAGGTGGAAGATGAAATTCATTTTATGTTTATGTGTAAGAAACATGACCAGTTGAGAGAACAACTTTTGGTAGAGTGCACTGCAGAATCAGTGAATTTTAACCGTCTGTCTAACATAAATAAACTTACATTCATGGTAACGTCATCTGATGAGTTGGCCAGACAGACTGCAGAATTCTGCTATAACTTAGGCATTTGGTGACAGAAAGTGACGATACTATTATAGCTCCATCTGGTGGCATTTGTATTTGTATTAATTAATTCTAGTGCACATTGGTTAATTAGCCAGCAAGAACAGTAGCATGAAGTGACTAAGGGCATTGTAGTGGTATCAATGTGACAGTGAAACATGTACATTTGTAGATAGATTGCCAAGAAATTTTCTTTTTATCACGATTGTAGCATTGTTTAGACCAGGTTGGCACACATCGATCTAGGTGTAGTGTTGCCAATTCTGATGATTGTTATTGCCATGGTCCCTAGAGGACGCTTTAAGCAATAAAATTCTTGTGACGTCATTAAACATGGCAGCGCCCAGCTTTAATCACGCGCATCATTATGCCATAAGGCATAACACACACAAAACCGACCCTCATTTCTTAAATAACACGTGTCCCGCCCACATTCCAGTAAGCTACGCCTACCAGAGTTTCCGGAACTTAACACTTGAACATGCTCGGCAAATCAGTTTTTGGTCGTTTCTTTTAATTCTATGTGCTACGTTTTTAAATTTCGTGTTACTGAGCAGAAAAAATAAGAGGGAAATATAATGACGCGGGTAATTGAAGCTGGCATCGTGCGAGGCGCACTAGCGTGCGCCACGCCCACGATGTCAGCTTCAAATTCAATCACGCGCGTTAGTATGCCATAACACACACAAAATCGACCATCATTTCTTAAATATAATTTATATACATGCCCACACATAGCATTGCCATGGCATTAGCAGACGACATGTGCAGTACAATAAACCGGAAGTGATCGAGTAGTCTTTCGTCGGCGAGGAAGAAACGAAACGAAATCCGTACCATGGCAGACATTGCAAAACTGGATTTGTATGGACTTTTGGACATTTCACAAGAAGCAACTGAAAAACAGGTCAATTTGAAAGATGGGACTTTCCTTGCATGTTAGTTTCAGGCAGTCTAAAGACAATATTTTGAAAAAATGGATTAATTAACGATTTTGGGCGATAATAAGGGTTTTGAGCTGTACATGCTACTTCATTATAGTGTGTGTTGATTTCATTTTATTTGAATTTATTCAGAAAATAAACTTACACATTATAAATTAAATTAAACAGATGAAACACATAGAAAATGTAATACAGCAATTCATGAGACAGTCATTATGCACATTATTATAAATAGTACAGAAAAATAAGAAGTACCTCAGTCATAAGACATAATTAAATCAGGCCCCAGGGCCCAGGGACCTGCAAATTGCAATTTAGAAATCAACGTAGACATAATATCACATGTACAATATTCAATATTATAATAAAACAAGTTACACTGTGAACTAAAATATCAAATTATACTAAAAACACAGACTGCATGTTGATTTCTCAAGGATAGCCCATAAAGTCTAGATCTGCAGGGCAGTAGACTTATTTCCATTGGGTGGGATGAAACCACCATTATATTTACTGTATATTCTCATATTAGCATAAAGGCGTATAACTTTTGTTGCGTCACTTTTTAAAATAAAGTATGCAGTTGGTTGTTGTGCAGACACCTTTCATTGATAACATTCAAAATAAAAAAGGCGAGTCTATATATAGAATCAAAAGTTATGCCAGTGTTTACCTGTCATAGCCAGGAAACACGTGCTCCGGGCACGGCTTGCCAGCATTACGTCACTGCGTATGAATATGTGATTTGCCCTCTGTTTCTAAAACTCATCATGGAAAAAATATCTGTCAAACCATACAACACAAACAGGCTGATAAGCTCATGTAATAGTCTAGCTGAAACAGTGGGTTAATTACAGGTAAATGGCCCCCCAAAGGTGTCAGCACACGACAACCAAGAACTATTTAGTGCGGCAACCTGCACCTGATTGGCCGCAATGGTGTATTCATACCTGGGTCCCTATGGAAAGATGTAATAGTAGTACTTTTTTTGCACAAATGTCTGCAAGGGACCAAGGCAGTGCATAAATAATACAATAGCACCCTCTAGGGCCAAATCAGTACAATACAGATTTTGTCACAATACTACATGGTGACTTAGCACCAGCACAATATGCACCTAGTATAATATACATAACTTGCACAACTCAGTCAAAGACACCAAACAAAGAATTAAATAGAGAAATAACTTAATTACACACTCAAACACATAAACACACAAAAAATATCTGTCTGTGTATTAACTTCAAAAGTCAATTTCTTACAGTTTAGTCCATTCAATAACTATGTGAAAGGAATAAATCATGAGGTTGTTGCACATGTCATTTGAAATAGAGTGTTCTTTCTTGTCTCAAATGCTGAGGAACAAAATTTCCCAGTTGCACGTGCAGTCTCCTCTGCAGACATAAGGAAAACAAATTTGTTTTGATTGTCTAGGGTTGTAAAGTTATTACACAGTGACTCAACTGTTTGGAAGGGCTCCACCCTCTCCTTATGATATAAATCACACTCAATTAAAAAATGACATTACACAGTGATTCAACTGTTTGGAAGGACTCCACCCTCTCCTTATGATATAAATCACACTCAATTAAAAAATGACATTACACAGTGACTCAACTGTTTGGAAGAGCTCCACCCTCTCCTTATGATATAAATCACACTCAATTAAAAAATGACATAAGTCCTCCACAACTTTACATTTAGTACAAAGACGGTCATGTGGAGGTATTTTAAGCCTGGCATATCTTCCGGTCTCAATACTTAAACTATGGGTTCTTGTTCTCAATTTGGTAAGAGCCTGTTGATGAGGACCATAATGTATATCGCTTGAGTAATTTTCATGTAAACAAGATTTGAATCGAGCATACGTTTGGAGTTTACTATCATTATTGTTGATTGTTTTCAACCAATATTCCATATAAACTGTTTTGTATTTCTGGAAAATTACTTTCAGAGAAAGATTAGACAGGCCTAGTAGCTTTTCTTGGGTCTTTAACTGCCAACCACCATGACACTTCTTTTGTTTTGATACACTCAGTTATAGCTAAGCCAAGTAAGGTTTCTTTTCTCCTCTCCCTCAGATGAGTTTTGTATTTGTGCGTGCACATTAAAGCTGACACTGCCAATGGCATGATTCCAAAGATGTGGGGTGAACTCATGAAGTGAAAGAGACATACAATACATAATCAATAAATAGACATATTAATAAATACTATAAATATTTCAATAAATAGATAAATATGAATAATATTAATAAATAAATTATCATACAGAGATATTTTCTCCATGGGTGGATGGGGTTATGGTTAAATATGGGGGATCGGTGGTAACTGACAGGGTCAGACTGTTCTGTTGATGTCTTTGCTGCCAAAAACTTTTTCACCACTGTTTTAAAACTTGAAATATTGTTTAGAGTCTTGATCGGATCTGGCAGTTAATTCCATTCTTTTGTGCCTGTAAAATGAAAAGTATATTTGGCTGGACCATTTACATTTGGAACTAAAAAATTAGAAGTACAATTTCTGGTATTGTAGCTGTGTTGGTTTCAAGTCCCAGTAAAGTTCTGGCATAGATACATCCAGGTGCCAACCCTGAATATGCAAAATTTAAATCTTTAATAACTTCAAAGCTGTTTTAGATAGAGGCACCATTTTAACTTCAACTTATGGGTTTGTGACATAGCCACATCCAATGAATCTTGATACAAAATTGTACAATTTAAATTTATGCGAATAAGATGAATACACAAAAAATTTAAATCTTGAATAACTCAAAATTATTATCCATATATGTGCTTTACCGACTTCAATTTGTAGATATGCGACAAAGCCACATCCAACAAACCATAAACCAAAGTTCCAGGCTTTTAATTTATGCAAATTAGGCCAATACAAAAAATTGAAATGTTGAATAGCTTCAAAACTATTATAGATAGTGGTGTCATTCAAACCTGCTTATAATAAGTTTGTGACACAGCCACATCCAATAAACCTAGAACCAAAAGTTGGACGATTTAAATTTATGCAAATTAAGCAAATACACAAAATTTAGATGATGTTGAACAATGGCAAGGTGTAGCATTTCAAATGTTCTCATTTTTAAGACACCCAGACAGATTTGCTGTGCAAATCTTCTTTTCTAGTTTTAACTTGGAAGCTCCTAGGTTTAGCAGCAAAGCAGGTGACAGAAGTCATAGTGTAGGTAACTGGTCCAAAAGGGTAATGTCAAATTAATAACTAACAGGAGTGAAAAATCTAACTTGAATTTTTAAATCCTAATGGATGATGATGATGATGATGATGATGATGATGATGATGATGATGATGATGATGATGATGATGATGATGATGATGATGATGATGATGATGATGATGATGATGATGATGATGATGATGATGATGGAGCTAAATCGGTGAAACCATGAACAATAGTAATATTACTAACATGTTCAAGTTCAAGTAAGCTTTATTTTTTTTTCAAAGGTCGGTTTCCAGTACAATAGTAAACATTAGCTCTGAGGAGCTATTCCACCGACAACATTACTGTGTAAAAAGTATAAAACATAACCAATGTGGTAAAAACATACATAAGTTTAAAATAAAGTAAAATACTTGACACTTGACTCAAGATATATATAAATAAAAATATACAAATTTGCTTTACCGTATAGTAGCGCCCATTAGATATGTTCCACTAGACTAATGCATAGACAGAGCTAAGCCTTCAAATGCTGTAGCCAAGGCGAAAAACCAAACCCTAATCACTGCAGAGCTCTACCTGACTCCTGTAAAAAAAGAAAAGCCAAATGGAAAATACATTAGCATTTGGCTACTGGTCCAGTGGTCCCTGCAATGGTGGTGATATGTTGTCATGGAAGGAAAGCAAGGTACCGGGTGTCATGGGCAGCCCCCACTGGAGGCACCACCAATCAAAGCGGCTAGTCTGAACTGGTGCCAGCCACATCCTCCGATCAGTGGGGCCCACCAGCAAATTGAACACCCCTGTCTTTTATCGCAGCAATAATAAATTAGGCTCTCATGTAGAGACAAACTAACAGCAGGCACTGCAAGTGCATTTGGTGCCATCTCAACTCTCAAATAATTGTTTAAATTGATTGAAACTGGAAGCATTTCTAAAGTGGTTATCATTCCATAATTTAGCAGCAGAGTTCCTGAAGGAGGGGAGTCCATAGGTTGTAGTACATACCCTTGGTATATTTACTGTATTGTCATAACTGAAAAAGTATTATGAACTAACAGAGCTGCCTCATGGCAATGTTAAGTAAAAATCTGAATCCTGGCCAATCTTCATGATAAAGAAAAGTGGACACATGAAGGGTGCTGTGCATCTTGGGAGTGGGGATCTAGGGGCATGTTCACAAGGAAGTTTTTGAAACATACATACATTATATTTTCTGGTGCTTTCTCAGGTAAATGTTTTGTTTTTCACATATAAGAAAAGGTATAGACACATATCTTTTTACATGGATTACAAAACAGGCCAAGTCTATATTAAACACTCTCCAAGGCACAGATGTTAGCATATACTTTCCTACCTACTTGTAAATTTGTTGGAGGAACTGAAGGACTCGGAGAAAACCACAGTGCACAGTCAGAGTTGTAGGAACACTTTCCAGTTGCTTCCCTGGCTGTGAATTGAACCCAGGCCACAGAGGTGAAAGGCGAGCATGTTGCAGCTCTGCCAACCGTGCACCCATTCACATATATTGGGTCTAAAAACACAAAGACACATAAAGTACATTTGAAAAAAAAAGGAAAAAAAAAAATTGTCAAAAGTAAATTTTACAGCTTTCACCTTATTTACCAACATTGAACAGAAAAAGGCACCAAATGAGATTAAGCTCCCAAATAACTGCAGGACATGGCCATGGGAAATGTGTGAGCCTTAGAGGTGGGGATAGGGTCAGAGGAAAAGTGGGTTTTTTGTTTTTTGTTTTTTTACCTGTATCAAATGTGATACAGGACCATGGCAAGTAAGTGGAGTGACACAGGAATTTTTATTATTATTTATAAAAATCAAGTGTCAAAACCAACATTTATTTCAACTACTTGTTGATCATGAGCATCACAGACATACATAAAACCTGCATTAGCTTTGCAGCACCTGTAAATAAATAGACTACACTAACATTGTTGAATTGAGAACTGCATGCTTTGATAATCCACATCTCATTTTGCTTAGTGTTTAACCCACAGGCCGTGACAGCTAACACAGTTGTACATTGTTTTTAGATAGCAATTAAGGTTCATCCTTAAAATACTTTCCATATAATTTGTGAATGAGTGGTACCAAAAAAGTGAGTGCAGCATTTGATGTGCCATGAACAGTTGAGTAAGCATCATTCGGTCAGCAATTCATATTTTGAAAGGGCAGAATGGTGCAATGTTGATAACAATGACATCATGTGTTTAGGTTCTGCACTCATGAGGAGTTGTGAGGATTTTAAAATAAAGAAATAGGTACATGAACATTCTAACTATAAAGAAGTGTAGGTTTAAAATGCACTAGCATTATGCATTTTGATGCAGTTTCTTGTTTATGCTTACAGCCCAAGGTAACAAATTTACTTTTCCCCATGGTTTTCTGTATTCCCACCATGTTGACACAAAGTGAACTGGGCCAATATGTCAGGAGTAATAGGAGACATTCATATTTAACTGCGATCCTGCTCACTTCCTGTGTTGCCAGGGCAACAGACTGATGCTTCCACCATGATCAGGGCAGATTTGTATTATATACTATACAAACATTCATAAATAATACCTTGTCAACCAAAAGAGAGCTCATTTCTAATCAATTTAGGCATCCTTTATGTTTCAAATATATGTTAAAACATTTTCTTAAGATTATTCTGTTATCGTGTTGTTTATTTTGAGAAAGTACTTTAGACCATGCTAAATACATGGATTTGCCCTGATGAAGGTGGCTCCCTCTTTTGCTCACTCAGTGTTAGAGTAGGACCGCCTTTAAATATGAATACATCCTATAGATGTTTATTTCCATGTTACCAAAAAAAAAAAAGCTTGCATGAGGTATTCCTCACTTTTAAAAAAAAAAAAAAAAAATCCCACAACTCACTCTCTGCCCACCATTGGTTTTAGGACAGCAACAATGTTGTTACATGTACATGAATTTCAGGCCAGCATTAGCTTTCATAGTAGCTGATATACAAATCCCCCAAAAATTTCCCCTACACAGTTACTGTCAAATTTTGCTTGTATTACTGTTATAACTAAGAATCAAAGGTATACACATGTGAACTAAGTCTAAGAAATAACCCTGAATCATTTTGACTGATCATTTTATATTTTCAGATTCTCAAGGCATACAGGAAAAAAGCTTTAAAATGCCATCCAGATAAGAATCCAGATAATCCAAGAGCAGGTGAGAAGTCAATGTATGTGTGTTTTAAGGATGTGACATACCCTAAATTATCTGCGAAACAGAAGTGACATAGGATGGAAAATCTAGATTCTGAGGCATCACATGAAATCCATTACCTCCTTACATGCTAAGGTTGTAAAGGATTTGGTCAGTGTTGTTTCATTGCTTGGCAAGGTGCAGTGAGGCATTACTTGTCATCTTAGTGCAAGGCTTCTCGGTTGCATATTTGTGTATTGTATGTAGCTTAGAGAGAATACACAAAGTGCGTGAAAACACAGATACTTGGTTTAAACCTATTTTTGTTTTTGTAAGGATACAATTGAGAAACAGGGCAATGCCCTATATAAATCCCTCTTGTACATGAAAAAGATTAAAGAAGATGTGTCATGTATCACAGGTTAAGAGACAATTCACTATAAGGAAGAATGCCACAAGACGAGGACAGATAGAGTGGCGGCGCCACACGAGCATAAACAGAATGACACAAGATGTCACAGATAGAGGGTAGGGAGATGAAGTCTGATTCACTTAACTATATACACAGGCGATACATTTCTGTTTCAAGATTTTGACCATAGTATTAACTATGTCACTGCTCCAAGTCTGCCTGTTGTTTTGATAAAGTTATGGACTGCGTCAAAAATTATTTCATTTGGCTTGGAGGTACATATTTTGGCCCCCAAATAATAATGTTGCAACCATAAATGGTGCAAAGGATATAATTTTGTTCTGAAGTGTATTTCTCTGACAATGACAATGACAATGATTTTATTCTCAGGGGTGACCCTTTTCAGGGCATGGGAGAATTACAAAAATGCATAGCAATTGGTAATACAAGAGTGTTATCAGGATACATAGTTATATACAGAATAGTTAAAAACGTTCAACTTCAAGCAGTGTTGCATGTTTTGTTACAGAACACACACACACACACACACACACACAACACACACACACACACACACACACACACACACACACACACACACACACACACTCAAGTAGTAGCAGTTCATGGTCAGAAGTTTGACATTATAAGCTTCACAAACTTGGCAAGATCCGATAGTTGTTTGGTATTTTTTGCATTGAAGAGTTGGTTCATTTTCTCTGAGTTATATAAAAAAAGGATGTTCACAACAAGAATGAAAAACATCTTCATTTCCGTTTCCACAGGCACATTGAGAGGAGTCTATAAGACCCTTTTGGAACAGATGAGTTAAGCTTGCTGCATCCCATATGCAACTGTGCGTGGGCAACAGCAAGCCTTCTGTCACCTCTGTAATATAGCTTCTTTGCACTTTTTCCCCTGGTCTATTTTTTCTGAAAAGATGTAAGGTCTTCAGAATTACGCGCATCAGCAGGCAAGTTATTCCACAATCGAACAACCGATGGAAAGAAATAAGTTTTAAATAGGTTTGTTCTTGTTTAAAAAACAGAGATGGGTACCAGATCTGACATTGCACTTGTTTCTTTCATTGACCAAGTTAGGAATGAGATTGCATAAATATGAACGAGGTACACCGTGCATAATCTTATGAAATAAGGTCAGCTTGCTTTTTTCACGGCAACAAGATAATGTTTCAAAGCCTGTTTCTTCATAAATTAAATCATGACTAGTCCTAGAAGTGGCCCCAGTAATAACTGTGGCTGCTGCCAATTGGACGTTTTCAAGTTGTTGAGACTCCTGCAGTCTGCAGTTGTCCCATACCACTAATCCATACTCCAAGAGAGGTCTGATTAATGAAGGATAAAGAATTCCCAAGGATTTCCTGTTAAGACGAAGCTGCAGATATTTAAGAATATTCACCATTTTCATTCCCTTAGTTGTTAGACTTTTGTTACGGTTAGACGAGGACAGATCACTGTGAATTGTTAAGCCTAAATGTTTGTGATCAGAAACTTCGGGTAGCTTTTCATTCATGAAAACAAGATTGGGGTAATTTAAAGGATTCCTCTTCTTGGAGATGACCATACTGGTAGATTTCACAGGGTTGGATGACACAAACCATTGCCACGACCAACCTTCGACTGCCTGCAAGTCAATATTGAGAGCATTGGTCGCAGCTAAGGCATCATCCACTTTGATGAACAGAGTTGTGTCATTGGCAAAGAGCCGAATGGATGAACTGCATCTAATATATCATTTATATATATCTGGAACAGAAGCGGTCCTAAAACAGAACCTTGGGGGACGTCTGCTTTGACTCGTTCCAACGCAATGTCACACCCTGGACAACAACTCTTTGCTCATGTCCATCTAAGTAATCAGCGAACCACTGCAGCAATGGGCCACATATTCCCGCTTTTTCTAATATATGGATAACTCCTGGGTGGTAGACGCGATCAAAAGCTTTTGTTATATCACAAAATATAACCCTTACATCCTTCTGAAGATCTACTGCTTCACAAAAATGATGATACAGAAATACAAGTTGATTGACAGCACTATCACCTGGTATGAATCCGGACTTTGATTCGGATGTGGCGAAGTTGTCTCGAAAAAAGTTAATACGTATTTAAGTACTACTGTCTCAAAAACTTTGCTTACAGAACTTAATAATGATATTGGTCTATAATTATTACAGTGGTTCGGTGATCCCTTTTTAAAAATTGGGACTACATTAGCCTTCTTCCATTCTCCTGGGAATTTACTATTAGTCAAAGAAATGTTAAAGAGTTTTGCCAGAGAATCTGTAATAGCAGGGGCACCTTTCCTGAGTAAGTGTGCACTTGTGCCATCTAGACCATTGGCTTTTGAAGTATCCAAACTTTTCAGAACCAAAACACTTCGTTGCTACTTATTCAGATAGTTTCTGATGTAACCTGATTATTTGGTTGGCACCCTGTGGGCATAAATTTTGTGTCATTAACTTTTGTTTGGTCAAGAAAGAAATCGTTTAGAATTTGAGCTTTAGCTTTGTTGTCAGTAAACTTTTATTTTCATGGAGCAGTGCTGTGATATCAGATGCTTCACTTTTGTGTAAAAAGAATTTAACTGTATGCCACCAACTTTTCCCTCTTTTGTTTGCGTTGTCAATAGATTCTCCAAGGCACTCGTAATAGTGTTCTTCAGACAGTCTCAAATCTTCAATACATGTATATTTATTTCTTTGTTGCCTAAAGTATGGCCAGAGTTACGGTCTGAGTTTGGTAGGCTTATGGATTCACTCTATCTTTCGCTTGGTGGTGTGGCGGGCTGACGTGTACCAGGGTACGTCACCTGGATGTATGATTTCAGTGTGACGGTATGCAGTCCTTAGCTGCTGATAGGCAGGTATTTGACCATGTCTCACGGATTGTATCAATGTCATCGGAGTCAAAGCAAGCATCCCAATTACATGACAATAGTTTCTCTCTGAAGGTGTCAAAATCATTTTTTTTCATAGTCCCACACTAATCTCTAGAAGGCAGGAGTTTTCTTACCTCGGAAAAGTAGACTTGCGCTCACAAGGCAATGATCACAGTTTGCTATCGGAGCTGTTACATCTATATTACGAACAAAATTGTTATGTTACTTATGATTTGGTCTAGGCATGTCGCTGTGTTTACTGTAATTCTCATGGGTTCATTACAGTGCAGTAAATAAATTTACAATACAAAAATTTGTTAGTTTAACACCATGATTTGTAGTGGGGTCTGCGTTTAATTCCCCTAAATTGTGATCTTATCTATGTGTGACTTTTTTGCATTATCTATGTTATCTTGCAACTTGTCCCAAAAATTTAGCGCAGAAATCGGAGGTTGATATACCACTGCTAGAAGAAATTTATTGTTGTGTAATTGAACTTCGACCCAGTGAAGTTCCAAGTCCACATCTTCAAGGTCACAATGGCGTTTTACCACATGTGACCTCGAAGCATAGAGAGATACATAGATACTTGATTTAAATGTACCTTATCCTTTTATTACTTTCAAGTACTTACAAAATTAACTGACTAGACCACAATAGATCAGTGTGTGTATGCCAAAAAGCACAAAATGTGAGTAGAATATGAAGAAGGTGGTACCCACTGTATGTGGCCACTCCTTCTGCCAAGAAAAAGTGGTCACATACAGCAGGTGACCTGTCACTGCAGGTAAATTTATAAAGAAACTGACTCCTATGTCTTAGCCTAGTGGCCACAAAAAGCAATGTGGCTGCTCACAGCAGTGGTTGCATACAGCAGGTACCACTGTATCACCAATAGCTCTTTGATGAATTTCACTTTTTCAGTTTGCTGTAAAGTCATGATTTTGGAGGTACGGGCTGTCCATATTCAGAGTCAGCATACATGTGTCGCACCTGGAATGTGATAGCTAAAGATTTTGGAAACTCTGGATGAGGAGATTCAACCATCTGAGAGAAAATCCATAATTTAGTCTAAAGGGACAATTCACATGGAATGACTCTTATTTTCTATTTGTTATGCTTGTAGCTGAAAAAGTTTCATCTGTTTTTTATGCTTGTAGCTGAAGAGTTTCACCAGCTGTCCAAAGCCCTAGAAGTCCTTACAGATGCAGCTGCAAGGGTAAGGTACCATTTTAGTCAGAAAAAACATGTATATCATACTAGGACACTTTGCTGAGGGATATACATGGTATCTATACCTCATGTGAAAGACCATCCATGTTTGAGAGACTACAAAGTAGTTATTGCTAGGGGGATAGACTGTCAAGACAGGTTTTTGCAGATGATAGTGATGAATGGTTAAACTTTTCCACAAGTTCTGTGACATTATGCATTTTGCACAAATTTTAAGAATGTGTGAACAGAACATTGTTTTCTCTAGTTGTATCCAGCCAAGCTAAACTTGTTTCATGTAAGGGAATTTTATTTTTAATTACTTTCACATTTCTGCATATAGACTGAATAATACAACTTATGACATCGTTTAGTAAAGATCATGTTTTACATAAAGGGACACAGCAGTGAATAATTTTCAAACATCTGTGGATGTAAATTTTGAAGGATTGTAAGCCTGTGGACCTGTAAGATTTTTCACTTTTAAATAAATTTCTCAACACTTCAGGAAATATATTAAACATCACCAGTGACTTACTTAATTCACATACTTGTGTCACAAAGTATACCTTTCCAGAATGCTGACAAATTGGATGTCTGGTACAGTGTGCTTCATAATCTGATAATAGCAGTCAGTTGTTGGATTTATGCAATAAATATAAAGTTGATCATCATGACTTTACCCAGATATTTACTTGCAACATTCAGTTTTAAACAGAAAGATCGCAAACTTGCTGGAGAGTCAAGGTAATGCTGTAAATTATCACAGCAGGTCTTAGATTTTCTTAATTTTGGAGTGACATCTTTTCAAATTCATTCAAGCTTGGGTATCTGATGTGCAACAATGAGGGATTATGAAAGTAAAAAAAAGACACATTTTATCAATTACGTGTTTAAAGATATTTTAGTTTTCAACAAATCTGCTATGGAAGTGTATGAAAATGTAGGATTTTAATCCAAATTTGTTTCCAATAATGATCATCACTTTCATATTTGCTGTATAAATATTGTACAACTGGCAAACATGACCACCATGCCACAAATAAATCTTACATTTCTAAGCTTGCAAAAATGTGTACAAACTTTATAGCAATTTATGAGCAAGGACCGAGCAAGGGTCACAAAAGCTGAGATCAGATGATGTTCGACCGTTTTTCGTCGCTTACCGCGACTCGTCAGGAACTGTTGGGTAACTGACAAAGCGCCTGTTTATATACCGAGGGGTAACTTTTTCCGTAGTTACGTAAATCGCGCGATCGTGATTACGTAACACAGAAGTTCGGCCTTACCAAGACTGTGGTTGTCACGGTAAGATGTGACTCAAAAATAATTTGAATCGCAGTAGACTTAAAATCTTAAGACTACTACTAGTACACTGATGGGGTCATCAGGTGTATTACAGGCTAGAAATGGTGGCACAACAGTGCCACAAAGCCCTGAAAACAGGAGCTTCAAGCTTATAGCAATTTAAATGTGAATTTTCAGTGTTGTCTGAAGAAAAATGTTAGTTATTAATAAATCATGTAAGCCACTGCTTAACTTGTCATGTATCATCAAGTTGAAAAAAAATGTATTGGCTAAGACTGTAACTTGTCAAACTTCAACATAGTACCTCTCAGTCTGCAGATTGATGGGCCACTCACTAGAATGATAAGAGATCAGTGGTAGTCTATGTCTCGGAAATAGCACTTTGTGATGCCATGCTTTACAAACTCTTGATTTCTCACAGCATTCACAACATTTCACAGATGAATGTTGTAACCTGTACACTCAAAATGAGAATGTAATTCTGTGCAAAAGAATTTTCTTCATATCAGGCTTTCTATTTATTCTTCTTCTTATAATTGTTGTTGTTATTATTCATGTATTTATTGTTTGTAATGGATATGTAATTCTGTGGGCAAAAGATTTTTTTTTTGGGGGGGGGGGGTTTGAATACACACATAGGGGAATTATTGTGTTTAAATTTTATTAGCAACTTGGTTGGTAAAAATGGGAGGTGAAGTGTACATTTATTAATCATCTTATAGTTCTGAACATGACAGCTGTATACTTCACAAAGCAGGTCAGTGCAGACTTACTCTATTCAGGACTCTGTGGGGGTAACTTCAGCAATACATATATCATTTCAGGCAGCATATGATAAGATCCAAAAGGCCAAGAAAGCTGCAGCGCAGAGACATAGGGAATTAGATTCAAAAAGAAAGAAAGCAAAGGAAGGTAAACAATTTAATTTCATTGAGACTGTCACATTTAGTAAATGTTATCATTAAACCTAATATTGTTAGAATCAACATGAAATGTACTACACATATCGTAATGGAAAGGGAACTAATGTAAAATGTTACTAGGGTGTCTCAGTTATCGTTGTTTTT
This sequence comes from Hermodice carunculata, assembly GCA_964020975.1. Lineage (NCBI taxonomy): Eukaryota > Metazoa > Annelida > Polychaeta > Eunicida > Amphinomidae > Hermodice > Hermodice carunculata. The sequence goes on along the minus strand of OZ026615.1, from coordinate 50,950,631 downwards.
ATTGTATAAAGATTTTGTAGATTGAAGTTGTTGCTCACTCACTGATTTAAAGGTAGGACAAAGTAGACATTTTAAACTGTACTATGTTGTGCAGCCCGATACATGTACACAATCATGTGAGCTTGATTGGCAGAACCATTGGAAGTGCTTGCTGGGAGCAAATTTGTGCATATTTCCATTATAATAATATTCCCCCCTCACACCCCTGCTATGTAAGCAGTGCCTACAATAATTCTTTTTAACCACCTTGGAGGGGTTCATCCAAAATGAAACTGGTCAGGTTATTGTGATGTTATTCTTGTTTTGCCAATGGCTCGGTCAGTTTTTTGATACCACGTTTCATGATCAGATTTGTGAATGCAATTTTTACCAATTCACCACTAATGAAAAGAAAGAATATTTAAAGTGTAAGTACTAAGCAAACGTTGTAATTTGTAGACCTTGAGGCCAGAGAACAAGCACATGAGCAACAGAAGGTTGAGGAACGGACTGCAGCTAGAAACTTAGAGCAGGAGGTAAGATTTAAATAGAAAATCAGGTTGCTGTGAACTCAGGAAATAAGATTGTAATAAAGGAAAGAACATGTAATAAGTGATGTGCAGTGTGCAACATAATTGTTACATCCTGTATTATCTCTTTTTTTGGAGCACATGATAGTAATAGTGTAACCATTATTTTGCAAGCAAAGTGGATAAAGTTCATACAGTTCTCTGAAATTTCAGGGCCAAGTCTTGAAAGACTAAATTTTACCTCATTTTGCAGAAATGTACAGATGGTGTTCTATATGAGTCACAAATATATATTTTTGAAAGCAGCACACACGGACAAAATGCAATTTTACAATGGTATATATTTGTGGCATAATCTTTATAAACCAGTAATGTATAAGCTGTGCTGGAAATAGGGATTATATGGTCTTTTGCACACTGATTCAAGATGTAAAGACTAAATATGCTATTATAGATAACTTTGTGTGGTATCACAGGCATGTCATTGAGAAAATTCAAAATAAGTGAATTAACTCATCCAATTTAAAGGTGTTAAGCAAATTCTGTGTCCCCAAGTTCAGATAAGGATTTTTTTATTTACACATGTTTTCATATTAAAATAAGTGAACATTCACTTATGAGTGATAAATAGCATTCCTGAATATAACATGACATTGGGTGGTGTTACTTGGCCTCAAAAAAGTGTTTAGGCTCACTAAAATGCATGATTTGTAGATTCTGCATGTGATATATTCCACAAAAATTAAGTGCAAAGTTCTGTATTTTTCCAAAAACAGAGGCTCAAAGCCAACAGCTTCATACGAAAAGTACATTTTTCATGTACATTGAGTAAATGAAGAAGAAATGGGAAGACTTCTCTTTTTTAAATTTTCACCTGAAAGAATATGGTAAGCTTTCCTCCCTTTTAAAAGTGCTGTATAAGCAACTAGTGCTTTGATCAGAAATTGATTTGCAATGTGCTCACAAACCTGGACAGACATAGCTTGTGGGTGGTACATACAAATTCCGAAATTATTACAGAGTATTAATTATCACAAATGTGGCTGAAATTGCATGTTCATTTGTTTTATTATTATTTGTTTTGTAGTTTGGAAGACATAAATAAGAAGTAACTACTTGGTCACATGGTTTGAACTTTGTAAGCCATAACTGCAAAACAAACATAGGCATAAAAATCTGTAAGACAATAGTTTACTCGACAGATATATGGTCATGAATTCTATGTAAACATTGTAGAATTTGGTTGGTGCCAGTAAGAAGTTATTTGACATTTCTGTGCACATGTCACAAATTAGTTGTTAAAACATCAGTAGTTGCGACCTGTTTTTGTTAAATATGTTAAGCATCTGTGGCTCCTGCTGTTTATGAAAAACTGTACTTTGTTTGCATTTGTTTCAGTGCTTTTTATTTCATGAAATAAAATTTATGATTGCTGGCAGATCCAGAGACATAGTCACATTGCTGTACTGTGTGTTGAAAAAAATATTGAAATAAGAGTGGAGGATAAATGCACACTTTTCTATCTACAAAATACATACATTCAAATCAAGTGAGAAGCCCCAGTGAATGTGTTCAAGGCATCCTTTGTACATTATTGCACTCTTTTCATGTGAATACAATCAGATTGAAAGATTGAGAAAGGAGGGTTCAAGGCTACTAGAAGAAGAGCAAGAAAAGTTGCGGGAAGAGTTAGAGCAGGGCCAGCAGAAACAGGATGCTGACCTGGGTGATGGTAAGTGTGCATTGTCGTCTGACCAAAAATGGCTGTGCAAAGTTTATTATATTTCTGCTACAATGTAATGTTTTTGACCAGTTGATGAATGAAAAAATTTACTTAATACTGGAACCCAAGACCCCAAAAATGCCACTAGTGGTAATATTTGCAGTAATGATTTATATTTTTGGAAGGCACTAAGTTTAGGGGGAAAATTTAGATGGCTTAGTTTCAAATTATATGGAATATAGTTTATTTTTTCACTATTTTCTGAGTAAGTGTAGTACAAAAATGTGCAATAGCATGTGCATGCATGGAATGAAGTGCTACAGGATATGATATTGTAATTTATTCAATTTGTATAATGAATACATCTTACCACATGCCTTCCTGGAATAGTGTAATGTGGGTAATAACCTACTGAAAAATCACTTTAAAATTTCTCTACATTTGTATTTTCACTTGTTTCATTGATGGTATAAAACTGTAAAAAATATGCAGTGAAATATTACTTGAACAAGTTTGCTTGAGGTTTAATGGAATCTTTGTCCAATATAGTGAAAACAGTAGTAAGATGAGCTAAATCTACTGTAAATTTCCTTAACTTCACTACATTTGCATTTCCACTTGCTTTGCTGATGGTACAAAACCATGAAAATCAACACACAATGAACTATTTTTAACATAGGTTTACTAGGAACAATATTCAAAATAGTGAAAGTAAAATATACATTAAATGCATGAAATATAAAAATCATGAAATTTTATACACATAAAAATAAGTACATTAATTTATATAGTGTCAAATTTGTGATTAAAATCTCTCATATATTGAATGCTTTACTACTTGAGTGAGTTATAAAAACACATTTCTGTATATTTCAGAAGGATCACAAGCGACACCAAGATTAAAAGTAAGTGGAGAACTGAGCGTCAAACCAAAAACTTATTAGCAAGGAAGCCAGCAAGTTATTTTAATTAAGGATCCATGTTTGGATCATAGATACATAATTATGTACCAATCGTCAAGAAACAAATGAAGTTAATTTTGCACTGACAAGGGGCAAACACCAGTTTCATTCCTGTGTTCCAGGAACTGATGGATAAACAGTACAGCTGCATGTGTATATCCTATTGACATACATGTAGAGGCAATGGGAAGTTTTCTTGGGATGTGTGTGCAGTGTGATCATAGGATGTTTGAATTAAATTGAGATCTCAAACACAAAACTAGTGTACCCAAGAGTATGTGGCATTTGTGGTGTCATTAATAAAAACTCAAAGTGTTAGTTTTTTTTTTTTTGCAGGTTAAATGGAAGGCAAAGAAGAGTGACAACACAAATGGAGGGTATTCAGATGAAGTATTACACAGAATCTTTGATAAGGTTTGTATTGCCCAATGTGGATTTAATCGGAATATGTTTAGATTGATGTTTTTTTTTTCTGTTTAAAAACAAATCCAATGGATGTCTTGCTGAGTGATCCTTAGTATGTCCCCTGGTACATAAAATTTAGAATCACAGAAGGGCATCTTGCTGACCTTGAATCACCTTCAGTTAGCCATTGGTTCTAGGGAAGCAATGATATGCTTTGGCCGTATTCACAAAAATTTATAATTATTCCGTACTGTGTGTAATCATAATATCATAATTACTATTACATTGTTTATTTTAAGATTATTTAGACACAGATCCAGTATTTTAGTATTCATGTAGCCTTTTGTAGAAATTTGGAACAACTGATCTGCAGTTTCATTGTTTCATAAACTTCTGAACAAAGTTATGTCAATAGTATGTATTTTTCCATTCAGTTTAATGTAATCCTGATATGGATTCAATTGTTACAAATGTGGCCCAAAGTTTCATTGAAAGCATTGTAGACTTGGAATCTTAGGCCAAAGAACAAATAATAAGACTAAAATTGTTTTCTGCCCTCTCATTATATTTAATGCAAGTCTTTGGTTTTACTGTTATATGTAATACCTCCCCCAGCATGCCCTGCACGCTTTCAGAAATCTATTACAGGGTTTACTGAAATTAAATGCCAATACAACCACAAGAGGGCATCCCTACTAATTAGAAAAAAAAGGGCTCACTATGACAAGGAAATATAGTTTGTCATCAAGGTTGGTTGCAGTCTGGAACAATTTACCAAAGGAGGTGGTGAAAGCAAGTTCACTGAACTCATTTAAATATAGACTGTTATGACACTGGGATTCTTAACCACCAAATATGACAAAATTGAGGACTTGATTATGAAGAGAAAGCCGGAAGTCTGAACTCTAAATAAGTAAAACAAATACATGAGAATAATTTTGAATTTCAGTTTTATTACTGCCCTTGGGGGGAAAAATATCAATATAATATTAGGACTATTATAAATTGACTTTTCAAAGAGCTACACATACAGGTCATTAGACCTGTGTGTAGTAACTGCACTTATAAACTTATGAACAAAAAAAAACGTAAAATGATTAGATGTGTTACAGTTGTTTTTATTTAATTTACTTATTTCAGTGTAAAACCTTATTTAATGAATCTTTATAGTCATTATTCCTCAACACTGACTTTTTCAGTATGGTGAAGTTACTGCCCTTTTAGTATCAAGTCAAAGGAATGGTAGTGCAATCATAGAATTTTCTTCACCTCACAGTGCGGTAAGTTTAATTTCCTCCTTGAAAAAAGACATCAGGGAGTATCTTTCTTTTGCAGCTTGCTTTATTTTTTTATTTTTTTTGTGAGTAGAGCTTAATCTTGCAATGTTATCTTAATTTGTTTCTTGACCCTATCCCAAGCTTAAATTTTTGAATGTGTATTTTTTTCTTCTTTGAATAATAAAGAGAATGTCAACTTGCATCGAGATGTTTGTGGATATAACCCAAGAATTATATAGATAAAGTTGAGCTTGTAAAATTGCTACATTGGCCATTATAGATGATGAATTTTGTTACAGAACTGTATCACTCTGTAATTCCCAAAGGCAAGACAGGTTGTTTACCGAGTGGTGAAGATCATAATGAAGTAATCCATTATTTCTGGGTTTTCTCCAGCTGATGGCAGTTCAGAATGAGAGTGGTCTGTCTGAGAATCCCTTAACTTTGACCTGGATATCAGGAAAACCAATCCAGCAGAATGCTTGTGATAGACTCAGCACCAGTGCAGGAACAGGAACATCCTTTGATGCATACTCCTCTGTAAGTATAGTTTCCGAATACACCTTCACAGTTTTCTTCACCCTTTCCCACTTTAATTAATCACCAAAAAGCATCCAAATGTAAAGTATAATCTGCTTAATGCTTTTACTTAAATATATAATTTATGGAAAAGGTTTTGAATAAAAATGAACAGAAAACCTATCAGGAAAGCATGCCCCAGGTCAACAGCATTCCTTGATGCAGGTGCACCAAGGAAAGCTATTGACACAGAGATCTCTCTTGCTGTATTAGCTGGATAGGGCACATTTTGCTGAAATAACTATGATTTCTTGAACAGCTTTAAACTTTTCATATATATATAGAGTCCTTTATGCATAATTTATATTGCTTATTCTGAATTTCATTGGATCAGGAATCCCTGTTTGGGTTTTATGTTGCGAGTTACAACAACTGATGACAGTACTAGCACAGTGTTTATTGCAAAAATCCAACAGCAACCTGTCAAGTAGTTTGACTTCATGTGTTTCTACAAGTTTATTATCTGTTTATCTATAATGGATTTTTTTTTTCATTATGTCTCCCGGTGGAAGCCGGGGGACATTGGTTTAGTGCCCGTTTCTTCTGCTTCTTCTTGTTGTTCAGGTTCTTCAACACTTGGTTTCCGTGCGATAAGTCTTGAAGGCCTTGACGGAATTTAATGAAACTTGGTAGGATTATGTATCTCGGCAAGACCTAGGTTTGGATTGTATTTGGGTGACCTTGACCTAATTTTCAAGGTCACAGGGTCACTTATGTGAAATTGGTTTCCGTTTGATAAGTCATGAAGAATGATGGAATTTGATGAAACTTGGTAGGATTATGTATCTAGGCAAGACCTAGGTTTGGATTGTATTTGGGTGACCTTGACCTAATTTCCAAGGTCACAGGGTCACTTATGTGAAATTGGTTTCCGTTCGATAAGTCATGAACAACTTGATGGGAGTTTGATGAAACTTGGTAGGATTATGTATCTTGGCAAGACCTAGGTTGGGATTGTATTTGGGTGACCTTGACCTAATTTTCAAGGTCACAGGGTCACTTATGTGAAATTGGTTTCCGTTCGATAAGTCATGAAGAACTTGATGGAATTTGATGAAACTTGGTAGGATTATGTATCTTGGCAAGACCTAGGTTGGGATTGTATTTGGATAACCTTGAGCGAATTCTGAAGGTCACAGGGTCACTTATGTGAAATTGGTTTCTGTGTGATAAGTCTTGAAGAACTTGGTGGAATTTGATGAAACTTGGTAAGATGATGTATCTAGGCAAGACCTAGGTTGGGATTGTATTTGGATGACCTTGAGCGAATTCTCAAGGTCACAGGGTCACTTATGTGAAATTGGTTTCCGTTCGATAAGTCATGAAGACAGGATGGAATTTGATGAAACTTTGGAGGATTATGTATCTTGGCAAGACCTAGGTTGGGATTGTATTTGGATGACCTTGAGTGAATTTTCAAGGTCACAGGGTCACTTATGTGAAATTGGTTTTTGTGCGAAAAGTCTTGAAGAACTTGATGGAATTTGATGAAACTTGGTAGGATTATGTATCTAGGCAAGACCTAGATTGGGACTGTATTTGGATGACCTTGAGCAAATTCTCAAGGTCACAGGGTCACTTATGTGAAATTGGTTTCCGTTCGATAAGTCATGAAGAACTTGATGGAATTGGATGAAACTTGGTAGGATTATGTATCTTGGCAAGACCTAGGTTGGGATTGTATTTGGGTGACCTTGACCTAATTTCCAAGGTCACAGGGTCATTCATGTGAAATTGGTTTCTCTGCAATAAGTCTTGAAGAACTTGATGAAAATTGCTAGAGTAATGTATCTAGGTGAGAGCTAAAATAGGATTGTAATTTTCAAGCAAACTTGGTCATTTGTAATTTGTCATCACCTGTAGCTTATTCAGAGCCGTAAGTGTTCCACCGGGAGACATTTGATTTTCTGTTGGAAAATCAGTCTGTTCTAGTTTATGTATTAAAATCGTAAAAATAAATCTAGTGAACAGTATTTATCTTGTATCGGTGCAGTAGTATATTGTGGTGATACATGTAACTGTATTTGAAAACCGATGCAGTTATGACAGTATGATACTAAAATGATAAGATAAAAGTTACATAAATGTAGCTTAAATTTGTGATCAACTTTGTAGCTTGGGTTGCCTCCTAAGGTGTACTTAGTGTGGAGTGGAAAATACATGGAGCTTAATCTGTTCATTTGGCAATTAACTTGAGGAGCAACTTTGTTAAATATATTTAACTAAAAGTTTCAGTGAATTTGATGGTATCCATATTGAACCATTCCTGTCAGGACCTGAGTTACATATTTAGGGCCCCACATTGAATTGGAGATGCAGGTGCCCTACAGTACTCAGGTTCTCTGCCCCTCTGTCTAAATTGAATTTCTGGATGATCCTTTTGAAATACATGTCCAGGTTCCCTTAAATTTTGTCACAGTATGTACCTAGGTAGGAGCTTGCCTGAAATTAATTATGGGTGACCTCAAGGTCAGCCACATGTCTGTTTGAACAAAATTACTCTCCATGTGATAACTAAAGAATGATTTGATGACAGTTAAAACTTGCTTGGGGTATACATCTAGGTAGGGATTGCAATTAGGTGTCCTTGAATTCAAGATAGAGGTCACACAGCTTTCAAAATCCAATGATTACGGGGCCCTTGATGACCCAGTCATTGATCTGGTTTTAACCGTATCAAAGACACTTCTTACCAATTTTTCCATCATCAGGATGTGGTAAAAATATTCATTTGATTAATTTCTGCTAAAATCTATCATGGACATGTTGAGTTCTATTGTTGTCTGGTATATTGAGCAAAGAGTACCATCCTAACAAATTTGAGACAATGTAATGTATAAACTGTCATTAAACATAATATTACGTTTTTACATTTGTAGAGTGATCAAGCACCATCATCATCAGAGCGAGATTATGAAAGTATAGTGTTAATGAAGATGCGGCAATTAGCAGAGAGGCAGAGACTCATTCAGCAGATGCAGGAGGAGGATGAAGGAACATGATAAATAGATTTTGATGTTGACATGTATACATAATATACCAATAAAAAATTTTACCTTTGAAATGTGTATATACACAATTTCAGTATCTGTATACTGCTTTTTACGGATACAAGATACTCTAAACCTTTTGACTTTTTACTGTTAAAAGTACATGTACTACTGGAAGTTGGCCACCCAGGTAAAAAGTATTCTTAGCTTTGCCACTTTATAGTCAGATCATTACTTATCTCCCAAGTTTTACATATGGTAGTCCCCCAAAAAACTGCTTTTTGCACATTTTGTGTTCTTAACCCATATATCCTCGAGTTTTTCAATGATGCTTTTGTTCTTCACTGCAGGCCACATTAGGTAAAACTAATCATAAGATGTTGTTCTTAGCTACATTTAGCAAGAATAAACAACACATTATAATTATATTTGCTAAATTTTGTATGGCTGGTAAACAAGTTGATTTAATGTGGAAAAAATCTGAAATTTTCCAAGGGAACTGTGGTATACATTACATGTCCAGATTTACACCTTGATATTTAACACAAATCCGAGAAGAAAAATGGGCCGGCCTGTTTTAATTCACTTTGTACTATTAAGCACCCCTTCTTTTTATGACCTTGATAATGCCAGAATCATATAAATATTCTGAATTTTTACAAGTAACTTTTTAAAAATTTCCCAAGCATCCTGGGTGCATAATAGGAACAGTACTGTATTCAAAAGTTTTAATAAGTACACCAGTGAATGGGTTTTAATCTTGTTTATTGTATTCAAGATTTACAACACATTTTATGATCTTTTATACTAAATTACTAACATCAACATTTTTATGGTCTGACAAACATTGTACGTTGACAAAATACAAACAAAAAGACATCACATATATAATGCAAATTTGTGTGTAAAAATCAACTTGTACACTTGGATTTGGCACCAATAACTACACTATATTCCCATAATTATTATGCAACAACCAATTTCTCAATGAAAGACTAGCAATATGTCGGTCCTCTATTGTTTGATCCTGATATAAATGGGATGTCTTTAATAACAAAGTATTTCGAAAACAATTGAGATCTTCATGAATCTAAGGCTGTGGAAAAGTAGATCTCCCACAACAAGAATTTTTATGTGTAACTTATGATCAGCTTCAGCTTTCTGTGTAAGCTTTTGTACCAATATGTAAAACCTATCAAAATACCCTCTTGTATATCATTGTCAGTAAATTTACCATGATGGCTTAATTTTTGTAAACTGATAAAAATGAAATGCATTACATTGATTTTAACAAACTTGATACTAATTTCAAATATGAAATATATATCAGAAAGTGTCTGCCACATGCCACAAGAGTCAAACACTTTCTATGAGGTGTAGTCCAACACCCCCCCCCCCCCCAAATGTAATGCAATTTGGAGTGTCCAAGAGCTATCATAATACCTTCATAGCAGTCTCATGTGCAAATCATTATGATTTTCCACTCCTATTGATAACATGTCAAATATGCAGATTTAAAAGAAAACCTCCAGTCATTAATTGGATACTGAACACACAAAACCATGTTGAGAAGATGCAAATCATTTCAGATTTTCCACTCCTGTGGCTAACATTTGAAATACGAAGATTTTTAAGCAACCCTACTCTCATTCATTGGAAACTGAACATGCAAAACTATGTTGAAAATTTTTTAATGCAGTCCTGTACTTTTTTGATGATGGTACACACAACAGGCCAGCTGAGTGTTTATGATAAATTATTCAAAATTTTACAGGGGTTTTGAGACTGCATGGTAACAGATGTTAGTCCATCTTTTACTGTGACTCCTCCCCCTTTTACTTGGCCAACATAAAGGATGGATTTGCATCTATTAGTCCACATTTGTGGCCCACTTTTCAAGACATAAATACAAAATGTAATGTTCAGTGCATTACAGTATGCCGAATGTTTTTTAACACTTCTATCATTCTTTTAAAGTCTGTAGACTGTGACATACATGTACCAGTGTTAGCAAACACGCAAGATTCCAATTTGTTCATCAGAAGAAAAAGTAAAAAACTTCTGTTTCACTGTGAGTTTGTATTTCTGACAGTCATTATCTAAACTGGTATTCAAAGCTCATTTCTCACATAGGTACTGAGCACACCACCTTAATGTACACTTCATAATTTGTGTGTACACAGTCATGATCAACTGTTACTAAAATAAATACTAGCTATTTCCAAAATTCAACTTGTAAGTTCCTAAGGCACAAAGATTCTCCATAAATTGTGGCAAATATTAATTGCATATTAAAGTTTCCGTATGTAGAACCAATTTTTCTGCATCAGTTCTGCAATCTCCAGGACCACATTTAAAATGTTAGCTTTCAACGCCAAATTTACTGAAAGGGGAGCTAGAGGGCTGTGTGAACAGCCCATGCTCAGCTGACCTAAGCTTGTTCACAAAATCAAAGTTGCAACTGAATAGATTGGTGTCGAGCTTTAGCTTAATACATATGCCATTTAGAAATGTTTCACAGATTTCCCTAAACAAAATTGCATTAAAAATATATTTTTGTACTTAAGCATGAGAAACTGAAGAACATTTAAAGAGAACTTTTAAAACTACATTGCTACTCGGTAGAGAAAATACATGCTTTTGAGCCTTAGAATGCCCACTGACTTCTATAGTCATCAATAGGAAAGGTGCATTGACAGGTAAGTACCTGAATTGGACCCCCCCCCAAAAAAAAATCATTTAAAATCAGAAATCCACAGCAATGCCACCTAGTGAACAACTTTGTTTGACCCTTTTACAAGGAACTTGTCCACAAAGTTTCAGCTTAATCTGAGTGATGGTTCTGGAGAAGAAGTCGAAAATAGCAATAACACATAAAATTACCAACAACCAAAAAAAAAAAAAAGAAAAAAAAAAAAATTCAGCATCAACTGGTAAACAAACTTAGAACTAGGAGTCCTAGAAATGTATTCCAGTGTGATATCCATGCGATTCGATGAGTGGTTTCAGAGAAGATTTTTTAAAAATTTATTCTCCCCCCTCCCCCCCCCCCAAAAAAAAATCACTGGACTGTGACCATTTTAACAAACTTGGTAGAGACCCATCCAAGCTACATTGTCACCAAGTTTGAAGTGCACCTGGAAGACGGTTTCTGAGAAGTCAAAAATGTGAATTAGCATTGAATTTCCATCGACGTGCACAGTGATCAACAGGAAAGGTGCATTTACCAATAAGTTGCCAAAACTGAAAAAAATTATTAAAACTTGGGAATTCATAGCAGTGCCAGCTGGTGATCAACTTTGTTTGATCCTTTTACAAGAAACGTATCCACCAATGTTTAGCTTAGCCTGAGTGACAGTTTTGCAGAAGTCAAAAAATAGCTAAAACACACTAAAAAATTATTTAAAAAAATTAAAAAATCGCAGTGCCACCTGGTGAACAAATTAAGAACTAGGTGTGTCCCTAAGTGATATCTAAGTAACTGGATGAGTGGTTTCAGAAAAGAAGACTAAGATTTTCCCCAAAAAATTTTAAAAATCCCAAAATCACGGGAGCATGACCATTTGAAAAAAAAAAAAAATATTAGAAACCCACCCAAGGTACATTGCTAAGTTTGAAGTGAATCTGGCTGATGGTTTCAGAGAGGAAGTGAAAAATGTGCATTAGAAATATGGTACCCATTGACTTGCATAGTAATCAATAGGAAAGGTGCATTTACCAATAAGTACCCAAATTGATTTTTTAAAAAAATGAAAAATCAGGCATCCAGAGTAGTGCCATGTAGAGCAGAACTTTGACCCTTTCACAAGAAACATATCCGCAAAGTTTCAGCTTAAACTGAGTGACGGTTTTGGAGAAGTCAAAAATAGTGAAAACACAAAAATCATAAAAAAAAAAATAGAAAAAAATTTCCGTGCCACCTAGTGAACAAATAATAACTAGGAGTCCTTCGGAGTGTTCCTGTGTGATATCAAAGCAATTGGTTGAGTTTTCTGGAGATTTTTAAGATTTGCAAAAAAAGTCCTAAAAAATCAAAAAATCACAGGAGCGTGACCATTTGAAGACACTTGGTAGAAACCCAACCAAGGTACATTACCACCATGTTTGAAATGAATCTGGCTGATGATTGTGGAGAAGAAGCCAAAAATATGAATTGTGAACTGATAACAGACAAAGAGCGATGGCATTAGCTCTGCTGGCTGACAAGCCAGCTGAGCTAAAAAAAAAAACCCCTGAAGAATAACATTACAAATATCACAGAATAAATATAAAGATCAAATTATAATTAAGAGAGTCCTTGCAAGATTTATACTCTATGTTGCACCTTTTATAATATATAAATAAACAAATTTGTTAAAGAAAAAAACATACATAACCATCACTGATTAAAATATTGGGTGTTTCTTATAAAACAGCCTAGCTGCCAAATATAAATGCAAGTACATGTATATGTGCACTTAAATTGATCTGAGGAAACTGCAAGTTTATACCTTCGTGTAACAGAAATCCAGTAAGCAAAGCTTCTGTTGTGTAATGTTATTGCACATTACCATATACACAAAAGCACACTTTAAACATAATTCATAAAATGTATGTTACACCCAACTATATAAAGCATGTAAGCTGGCCGTTACACCAGCCTCTGATGAGACACAGCAGTGTCGAAACCAGTCAGGCGTTTTTTCAGGAGGACAACCGTCATTTTGGGCCTTGCCCTCGTCAAATTTGCTGATAATTCATAAAAACCCACATAAAATATCTTCCAACTGAATGTGTGCTGTGATCATCATCAATGTACAAACATAAAATGAAAGTAGTAAAATAATATTTTATCTTTTGCCATGTCTGAAAAGTACAAGTTTAATACATAGACTTCTGCTTCTATGAAAAGGTCATGGTTATAAATTTCTGCAGGAAAAGTGGAAAGAAATATATTTTCTGTGTGTCTCTGTATTTGTTGATACTTTAACTGTGGTAAATTGTACACATGTACATGTGTGGGCTAAAGCTCTTTCATCTGGGTGGTCTTTGAGTTTGTGTACCAATAAATATACATATACTACATAACTTGCAGGACTCCCTTGTACTGAGGTCAACATTTTATACCCTGATAATCTTTCTTTTTTTTTTTTATCGTTTGATTTACCAAAGTAACAGAAGGCACATTTGTTTTTACAAGAAGAAACAAATATGAGCACATATCATATCCTGTATAGGATTGGAAGATAAAATCATAAACTGATGCATATGCATTAGCATGACCAGGCAATGTCTTAGTTCACATCCTCCTCTCAGGTCATCCTAAATTAATTATAGATCTGGAACACAACTGTTTAAAAGCTAATCTGCATCTTCTCCAAGAGAATCACTTGGTCAAAAGCATTTTGTGAGTTCATTTACCATGTACATGTACATATCTGCACATATGGATACAATGCTTCCATTTCTAGGTCAACAATTTGAAATGTATAAATTTATATATTATCTTTACAAGTTGACAGTATTTATAATGTGCGGGTCCTACCCATATGAAAAAAAATGTGCACATTGTACATGAGCAAGGATGTGGTAGGGCTGCTTGGTATTTGTTAATTTATTTGTCAGTTTCTTGGTATAGAAAGGTGATGGCCAAGGCATTACACTTTCTGCACCACTAGCTATATTCTAAAGAATAACAAGGAAAATTGACAGAAGAAAAGATTTCCATTAATATGACATATGATCAACAAGACTTCAGAGCTTTTCAATTTATTGGGGGTGGGGGTGGGGGTGGGGGGCTGACTGGGGAGCAGTGTGTCAACAAAGGTTTGTCAATTTTTACTCATAATTTTCAGTATCTCAATTTTGGTATCACTGCATCATACTTTTAATACAATAGTATTCATAGTGTTATATTTTGTATTTTGTATTTTCCCAACTTGATTCATATTCTTACAGAGACCGTATATAGAGATATGTTGCCATGAAATGGCAGCCGAAGTCATTACTTCAAGAAATCTCAGGGTTTTTTTTTCTATTGGGCATATAATTCCTATTCCAATCATCCATGCATCTGGCATGGATCAGTACATAATGCATAAGCACATACTGCATTATTTTTCCCCACAGGTAACTCCCCTTTTTTCCTCCCCCGCCCCCTTTTCCCCCAATACTCGAAACATTTTTCACTTGTTCATGGAAAATGCCATTTATCAGTTTTGTAAAGAACCATCCATAGTACCAGTGTACTGCACCATGTCATCTGGGACGTTAAGTGATATCCATGACCTAACCAGTGATAACTTTATATCTTCAAACACTGCTTACAGAAATGATGTGTTTCCGGCTACCGTTTTTCACTTCCTGATCAGCTCAGTCAGAGGCAAAAGACAACAAACTTTCCCCTTGTAAAACTCAGAAAAAGTTGGGTTTTTTTTCAGTTTTGGCTTCCAAGCCATTAGGCACTTGCTTCCGTTTTTACATTATATTTTTTATTTAAAGCCCCCTCCATTGTTGTATCAATTTTATTATATTTAATAGCACCTGACTGGAAATAGGTCCTAGGACCTTATGGGTCAATGGCACCAGTCCTGTCTGTCATATGTGTTTTTATGTATACTGGTGAATAAACTCACTCACTCTATCATGTTTATGAGGGTTATTCCACCCTCATGTGGAGGTAAAGGGAAACAATTTCAAAGTAGTGCTTGATCATACAGACATGGTATTAAAAGTTTTAAAATGCTCTATATGTACCAGTAATACTTTTGGTTATAATACGGCTCAAGTTAACAGCTTCTTTGGCTTGGGTGTAATGCACTGCACCTCTGCCACAGGAAGCTGTTGACCTTGGCCATGCTGTCCTGCCAGGACTTGTCCTCTTGCAAAATGTAATCAACATTGTAAAAAATTATCAAACATTGAGGCAGCCAATATTTTACATTATGGCACTTTTGGGCAGTTTGAGCAGGTACATGTAAGGTTTAATTAACTCTTTCAGTGCCACGTTTTAGACTGAATCAACAATTTCCTCACCACACTTTGGCTGCATTTCACCCAAAGTGTGATGAGGGTCGCTGTTGACCTGGACTGTTATAGTCTATGTACCTACAGACATGCTGGTACTTGAATGAAGGGTCTTTTCACAAGGAACACTAGCACCCTTCTCATAATCAGTCCGTTTTAAGTACATGTAGTTTGACTTAAGTTGCAGTTGGCCCTGAAAGAGTTTAGTGATGTACTACTGTATATAGGCCTATTAACCTCCTTCCAAAATATATACTTTGTATGTATCATTATTAACACATTATTAGGATAAAATGACATGGTGCCATCTGATTTGCAACCGACCTTGCATGATTCTTTACTTGTGTGGTAATGAACTTTGAAAGTTATTCTCACATGGTCAAGACAGCAGCTGGAAGATGGTTTACAAAGCAATGTTACCCTCCCCCCTCCCCCCCCCCAAAAAAAAGAAAGAAAAAAAACAAAACAAAACAAAACCCCCAAGTACTCTTAGTGGTCAGGTCTGTGGAAACACTGGCTCTACATGTGGTTACACATTTCAACATGTGTGACTGGTAACACATA
The DNA here is from genome assembly GCA_964020975.1 of Hermodice carunculata. Lineage (NCBI taxonomy): Eukaryota > Metazoa > Annelida > Polychaeta > Eunicida > Amphinomidae > Hermodice > Hermodice carunculata. The sequence goes on along the minus strand of OZ026615.1, from coordinate 50,934,617 downwards.
ACATGAAAACTGGCACTCTTTTAACATAAATGTATACATACAGGAGTTTGGGTGTATATATAACAACCATATACATGTTGGAGACTTGATTATCCCATTATTTTTTTTTTTTTAATTTTTTATTTTTAACATTTATGATCAATATGAATGTTCAAGTTGCAGCTATCACTATCAGACCCATTGTAATAAGAGAATTATGGTGTTAAGGTGTTGGGTTTTGACCCTACATTGAGAAACCTTGTATGATCAAGTGAAATGGTCTCATTATCCCACTTTTTGAAAGATCCATAAAATCACATATTTTCAGATTTCAATATGGGTTCTGAACATTTCAAAATATCAAGTAAAGCTTACATAATTTCAAAATAAATGACTCCTTAGTCTTTTTTTTTAACTATGCCCCCTGTATTATTTAAATCACAATCAGAGAATGCATTTTCATACAACTTCGTAAAAAACATAGATCTTTGTCAAATCATTCCCAAACTTGTGAAACATCAACTTTACTGGGGAACTGTTTTTCTCCCTAGATTTTTTTTTTTTTTTTTTTTGGTGTAAAGCACAGTTTTTTCTTTTCTAGATTAACACTGGAAGTGTCCAGTGAAAATGGAGATTTCCAGATTTTAGACTTCAAAGAAACGCAAAATCAAACCTAAAAATGTTTTTCAAAATACAGAAAATGGTTCATACATAAGGTGAAAAGTTTTCAAGGCTGCGAGATTATGGATTTTTGGAAAATATTTTCACTGATATGGTGAAAAGAATGCACGTTTTAGTCAAACATCGTTTTGCACCCAAAGCTATTGAAACCAACATATATTTATTGTACATTATTTTGGACAAAAGAACTGTTTAAAAAAATACATAGTTTCAGTAGATGCCACCCAAAATGAAGAAAGAGGATGCTCTGAGAATTGAGAAGGTTCTCTGTAGTAGGCTGAACATACCGTCACCTTACCATAACGGTTTACATTATCACAAACAATCTATTTCTGATTTTTCTCAGCTTTACAGTTTGGAAATTGTTATACATGTGTCTGTGAAGCATACTAGGTTGTAAACAAGGTGAACTAACAACAGCCTGTGACAACATCATGTTTTGAACCTTGTACTTGACTTCAATACATGTACATATAGCAGGATGGTCAAATTTAACTACTGTTTCTTTATGCATATGCAGTCTATTTAAATGATTCAGTAAGACTGTAGCATGTAATTCTATGAGAAGTAAAAGCTACCATGTACAACAAGAGGTAATAAACTATGAAATTCCATTTAAATTGACACAGATTGGTTCATATGGAGAAGTCTCATGGACAGATTAAGACATTGAGACAGTCAAACACTATAAGTCTTTACACACCATTACCCCGATACACTTGTCACATGAACAAGATTCTCTTGATTATTTTCACCTACAGTGTGAAATTTGGTTGCACGCATATATCAGTAAATGCCCATGATGCAACACAATTTCAGACTTGCAAAACAATGCTTCAATAATGCATTTTCAGAAGAAACACGTGTAGTAGCACGTTTGCCATATTTCCCTACCAGATTGGTTTAACTTTAAGTATTCTGCGGACTATATCTCCAGATTTTTATGTAAAAAGGCAATGATTTTGTATACCTGGGAATCTGTTACCACTCCAAATGCATGTCATTATCTTGGACTACCAGTATATTCATAGGGTTAAAGTGAAACATTAAACGGAAACAGATGCACTTGGTATCTGATTGTTCTGAAAACATTATTTCTTCACTTCTGTTTAATTTGAAATGATTCTGTGAAATACGGCAAGTGTATGTATATCATCTGGCTTATTCATACCTACACAATACATTTACAATGCTGGACCTTGCACAGCCTAATGTCAACAGTCCTGGCATAGCCTCTGTATTTGCACAGTGGCATTCGCTTGGGCCAATCTAGAGATCAACTATCATACCTGATACCTTTATAAAGCTGGACTCTGTCAGTTACCATGGTTACCTAAGTCAATGCAGTGGAATGTACGTTGAGAAGGTAGATGTCAGGCACCTATTAATTGCTCACATGGACATACTGTCATAAGACACCCCATTTTTGGTGATCTTTGGTGTAGGGGGCCTTCTGGTAGGAGTGCCTTGCTGGTCTCTTTGGTCTTCAGCCCCTTTGTACTCATCAATTGACTTGTGAAGAGTCCATATGGATGTTTGTCCGACCCCAGTCACTGCCACCACACGGAAACCTCTCTTCTCCAGCTTGTCTAGAATTATTCTTGGTGGTTCCTCCGCTCTCCATTCCATACTAAAACAACAACAAACACCAAAAACATGAAGTGTCTTTGAAAATTAAAATACAGTCCCATGTTCCAACCTCTTTCATGGGCCCACCTGTCATAAAACCAGTCCACTTTCCCCTTAATAGTGTATTTAGTTTCATTTTATACATCCTCCGGGAACACCTGTCATTACACCACTTCTCACATCTCATGAGTGTGGGGGGTCCCTTAAAACAGGTGCCATTTCAAAGAGAAATCTTTTCTTTCAGGCCACTTTTGTTCTCTAAAAGACCAAAACCAATTAATTTAAAACTATATTTGTGTGCCCAAATATACAATTGGACAGTAAATTACCTGCTGAAAAAGATCTTCTACTAATTGTTTTAAATTGGCTGTTTATCATTGTTTGGTAAAAGACCAAGACTACTAATATTAAACTATTGGAGACCATATTGACATGCTGAAAGATACAATTGTACAGTAAATGACCTGCTGAAAAAGACATCTTATCGTTTAAAATCTGATGTTTATCATTGCTTTGCAAATGACTAAAACCAACAATTTTAAAGACCCTATTTGCATGGCTCAAGATACAATTGTCAGGTGAACAACCTGCTGAAAAAGATCCTGTATCACTGAAAGTCTGGTGCTTATCATTGTTTATGTTGCACATGATTCTGAAATATCAGTTTGTTGTAATTTTGCACTGTATTAACAAATATTTAACTCAGTCCTCAGTGCACTTACATATGCATCATGGTTAAAGTATATTTTTGCACTTTTATATGTACATTGTAAATTCAAAAGGAACAGAATCCATATATGGCACAATACAATAACATTTGATGTCTCACAGTTTAGCCAAGCTAAAAATTCATACAAAATAGAAGTAATCTCTTTTGCAAACTTGGTAGTGGACCACCTGCGAAACCCCCATGTGCAAAATGTGCACAGTTTTTAAGAATACAGTAATCTGAATATGTAAAAACTTGAACGGGCAGACAGACTATAGATGCCAACAGATTTTATATGCCCTGCTGACTAACATTGATGGTTACTGAATGATTTTTATTCAAACCTGTACAACATATGCATCCAAATGAACACAATAACATGGCTGAGCAGTTTATTGATTCTTCACATTCTGTGATGTCTATTCTGATCAATATAGTTGGTTACTAAAACTTCATCAATATTTACATTTTCAATGGGACCTTTTGGAGTCGTCATGCACCACAGACCAGCTTATCAAACATACATGATATAAGAGAGTGCAGGTCTCTCATAGGTTCAACAGTTGTTTTCTTCACATTGTTTGCCTGGAAATCAATCAGTTTTAAAGACTGAGATATCGTAAACGAGCAAGTCTTGCTTGAAGATGTACTTCCTCTGTTACCAATTGCATCTGAAGCAACAACACATTTTTCCTCAAACAGAACAAAAATGCATACACAGTCTCAATGTAAATGTAATCTGCTTCAAGTGTTTTTAAGCTAGTCTAATTCTAATTAGAGAAGGGTTGATCAGGGATGTGGATTAATATATCTGGTTGAATTTGAATAAAATGTTTGCCCTGCGAACTGAATAGATAAATGGCCCTGTGAACTGAATAGATAAATAATGCCCTGCCAATTGAGTAGATAAATAATGCAGCACTATAAGCCCTCCTTACCTTTAAAGTGAAACAATAACAAAGTTCCAGAAGCGGAACAAAAAGGCAGCAAAAAATTAATTCCTATGACGTCTTATATTTGACGGCAGTTGGTGTAATATTAAGAGGAATGAATCTAACGATTAAAATATAATTCAGATGGCAGCCCCTTTGGCTAGTGCTAAAAACATTCTCCATCAAATATGTTTCCTGAAGCAAAACCAGCAAATGATGCTTGTGTTTCTTTGTCCCCCCCCCCCCCCCCTCATCATCAATGTTTTGGTCCAGGTAACTAAGTGCATAATGTAACTACATGTACATATCACAAGCACCTAATGGGTCATAGACAAAAAGTTAACATTTCCATATGCATGTACACAGAGTGCTTCTGTAGTGCTCTACTGCCAAAAAGTGGACATTTGCTTACAATAATAAGCAAATAAAACGGCAAGGCCGAATGCCGTAACCCACTATTCCAAATGTAGTCGACCGGTTTCTTTACTGATGTAACTCGTCAGGACTGAGCTAATGGACTTAAAATAATGCTTGAAATAATAGGAACAATAATACACCTAAAATCCTAATATGGTTCAATTTTGCATTTGGAGAGAGTACATGGGTGTTGGACCCCTCCTTTTGTCCATACTCTAAATATAAAATGAAACAGAATAAATGTTCAACAACCCCCTAGTTGTGTAATCTGAAATTTCACGACTGGAATAAAAAAAGATATACATGTCCACCTTCAGTGAAACCTGTGTACGTTAGTGCATGCTACTGAAGACCAACCCTACTGCCAGTAAAATGCCATGTATTGCAGGTACTTTCCAATAGGTTTATTAACAAAGTGATGCAATTAAGTTCTGTTTGAAATCAAATAGTGCATGATTTTGGAAAGAAATTTGATCTTCCATGGGAGGTTGTTCTAATACAGTGGTACCTGTCTTGAGAGACCGCATATCTTATTAAGACCACTGTCAGTACACTGTGCTATCTTTTCCATGTTATTATTCCTCTAATGAAAGACCACCTGTTTTGAGAGACCACATTTTGACCTGCCCTAGGGGCGGTCTCTCAAGACACGGACCACTGTAGCAGGTACCATGGTAAAATGGACAGCCAATGGACAAGTTTAAAGTTACTAAAACAGAGCTGATAAGGGATATTTGGAATAATATCAGTATTAGTAAGTACACTTACCTCTCGACTACCATTGCCAAGACTTCTGTGTCAGGGTATTATAACGCCCAAGAAATTGAGTTGAGTTTCACTCACTTGATCCTGAAAAACCTGACAGTCCTGTGGCCCCATTTCTCAGTCTATGTGGAACTGATGGTGACATCCTGGTGCACATGCACCCCTTCTCATCCTTCCTCTTTTAGAGATTGGTCAGTTGACATCAGCTGTAAGAGGAAGCGGGGTTGGTTGGGTGAGCTTCTCTGGTGGTTGAGAGGTAAGTGTACTTATCAATACTGATATTACTCAAAATACACCATATCAGTTACGTAACGTCACCTCTGGACCACCATTGCTGATATACAAACATACTGGTGGTGGGTATAACATCACTGGTACACTGACCTCTATTGAGTAACAGCAGCTTGGGGGTAACCATCAGTCAGGCCGCCGACAGCATAATCCTGCCTAAACCAGAAACCCTCCTTACCCACCAGCATGGGACCACACTGAACCCCCTGTTGCTCGCCCGTTAACATGACAACTATCTGCCTTGTGGGTAGACTTTTCAGCTCCCTCCGGCCTGGAGATCTTACAGGACCTAGTTGCGAAACTGGCTGGTGGAAGGGGGGGGGGCGGTATAAGGTTTCGTGGGCAGCGGTTCCTGTGTCAAACCGACAACCCGCCAGGGTGTCAGGACAAATTGCCTGATACTGTTTGAGATCAGGTCTACTAGGCATGAAGCCCTAAAAGGCCCACTGAGAAATGCACCGACCTACATGCCTGCATCAGATCTGATCACGAGAGTGCGATAAGCTGGAACACGGTGGCTGCTCTGATGGGATCTGGAAGGCGCACTGAACAAGTATCGGAACTAAAGCAAAGGAGCCGGTTATGCCTGCAAAGGCATACATGCCATCCTCTACCACAATCAGGTCACGCAGGTAGTGCTTCGGCAAAAGTTGTAGACGAACGCCAGTGGCAGGCCCGCAGATGTTGACAACCACAACCTTCTGCAAGGCGGCCATCAGGCATTGAAGGCTCATACCTCATTAGATTTCTGGCTGAGACAAGCTGCAAGTCACGGGGCCTGTCTAGGAAGGTCTCATAGGCCTTAGGGATCATCTGCTTAATCCACGATGAAATCATGTTTCTGCAAACTTGCTCTTTCATGGGTTACTCAGTGGTAGAAGTAGGGCAGACCTCCGTCCTCGGAGTCTGTCTGTGCGAGAAAGGTACCAGCGGAGAGTGCTCACTGGGCACAGGGCTTTCTCCTCAAGAGAAAGAGCGGCATCCATTGCAGGGATGGTAAAACCCTTAACCCTAGTGCTGCGGCGCCCGTGTTAATGTGGTCCAAAACGCAGGTTAAAAAAACAATTCAGCAGTACTAGGGTTAAAGGCCAAAGCTGGATTTCGAGCCGCCACCTGGTTCTTTGCAAGGAAGCCCAAGTGAGGCCTCAGGGTCACCTGGGAGGGGTCAAATGACCATTGGAGTCGGTCATGAGCTAGAGCATGGATCTCGCTTCTCCTACCCCCTGAAGCGAGTGTTAATAAAAAACAGTTTTTCCACATCCAGTACTTGAGGGAAACCTGCTTAGGTTCCTCAAGGCACTCAAAGGGCCACATCTTCTACATGACTAAAACCAGTGGGAGGTCCCACCTTTGGAGGACCTGTCGCATCGCTGGCCTGTCGGTGTAGAAGGATGCAATGAGCACAGACAGATAAGGATTGCTCCTCATGCCCACGTCTACGACGTTGGCAAGGGTTGAAGATGGTTGATCGAAACCCCTCCACTGTTCTCGAGCTCTTGCCTAAGACTTCCCACTGATATAACAGGAAGTTGCCGATGTGTGCAATGCGCGGAGCCCAGGTGTGAATTTACTAACTGGCACACCAGTTGGAAAACACTTTCCATCAAGCTGAGTTAACATCTAGATCAGAAGATTGAAGCCCTCCTCTGGCAATTCTGTCTGAGACCAATTCTGAAAAGCCTCTGTAGCAGATGTGCTGTGAGATAACTGCCAAGCATGCAGGTTGAGCACTTGAGGGTTCTGATGGAACATGCTCATCCGCAGCTGCACCAGAAGCTTTGGCCATGCCAATAATTGTAGCGGAGGCTGGACCCTTCACTCCAGTAGGTCTACCGAGCAATCGCTCTAGGGCCATCACCGGTGACAAGGATCAAATAGCAAACCTTGCGCAGTGCCCTTGGAGGGATCTGGCAAAGTGGAAAGGCGTACTCCCACAGGCTGCTCAAGTCCATCGCTAGCGCACCCACCACTAGGGCCTGTGGGTCTGGGACAGGCGAGACATAAACCGGCAGTTTTGTGTCAAGTTGCAAACAGATCCATGTGTGGAGTTCCCCAATCTTGCCCACACAGCCTGAATGACCCTGGGGACGAATGACCACTCCATCCCTACTGGCTGACCTCTTCTCAAGAGTTGGTCAGCCTGGGCATTCGCATGTCCTGGGACATGCCTTGTGTGCGTGCGGATGTCGTGGTCATAACACCATCTGGTAGTGCATCCAGCCAACTCAGTCAGCTTTTGGGATCGCTGAGGAAGACAAACATCTGCTCTGGCTGAACACTGGACTTGTGTAGGTTCACTATCGAGCCCAAGCATTGGCAGAGTTCCAGAAGAGTCTATGTGTGATGGTGTGAATCCAGGCGCTGAGGCGCCCAGATAAGCCAATCGTCCAGGTACACATGAACGTGAACAGCTGAGCAGTGAAGGTAAGCAGCAGCTGTTTGCATGAACCTGGTAAACACCAGCGGTGCCATGGTGAGACCGAATGAAAGCGCCCTGAACTGGTATATTTGGCCTGTAAATGCAAACCGCAGATACTTCCGTGAAGTCTCCACGATTGGGATGTGGCAGAATGCATCCTTAAGATCCAGGGACATCGTCCACTCTAGGGGCCGTAACTAAGGTGTCTCCATTCGAAAGAACAGGACTTCCAGGTAGGTGTTCTGCACAGACAGGTCTATGCCCGGGCGCCATCCTTCGTCCCTCTTAGAGACCAGGAAGAGTAGGTTGTAGAAGCTGGGAGAACCTTGACCCTATACCAGTTCTATGGCATGCTTGCCCCTAAGTGTCTGAAACGCCTCCAGGAATGCCGATGCTTTGGGTTCCAAGGTGGGTAGAGTGAACCACTGTGACCCTTATATCCCAGAAGAGATAATAGCGCAATATACAGTGAGGCAGCAGCCGACTGGGCAGAGTCTAAGAAGGTGGCGGTTGGCGGTTGGCAATCCTGAGACCTCTTCCAGGATATATGGGTCAGGAACACCGAGGCTTTGTGGACTTCTTATCTCTACCACAATGCTTGCCCTTCCTCGATCCCTGTCTGCCCTTTCCAGGTTGTTGCATCCCAGAGGAAGCACAAGTCGAGGGAAGGGTAGACGGAGTCTGAGAAGTACCTCACTTTAAGGCCAAGGCAGCCAAGGATGAGAACAACCGTGCGGAGTTGGTCAACACCTTGGAGCATGTCTGGTTGGCCGAGTGGACCCAAAGGTCTTGCGCCTGGTGAACCACTTCCTCCATCTCTCCTCCAAACAGAGTTCCTGAGAAGAGGGGCTTCGTGCTGGCTGTACAAAAGATTGGGTCAGGCAGCTGACAAACAAAGGTTCACCTCCAGCATGCAAGTGGTCTGCACCTGGTGATCAATGGCTAGCAACAACGAAGTCGCGAGAAGTGTCGCCTGGTCTAACCAGTCTCGCACTGCCTCCGTAATCTGTACAGAGCCCTTGAGGTCATCAAGAAGAGACCCCAAAGTGGCCAATGACATCTTGGAGTAAGGTGCTGCGAGGACGAATCCTTGGGCATCTTCGTCCAATTGCCTGAAGGCCTCAGCGGACGTCGAAATGGTTCTTGGCTGCTGAGCATCCAGCTCCTCCCAGTCCACCGGTAGTGAACCTGATGGGTAGATCTGCTCAGGTGCAGAGTACCACCTCCCTTGGACATCCAGCTAGGAAAGGAGTCGCCCCTGGCTCAGATAGCCAGATGTCGGCGGCTCCACAGAAACCGATGTGCTACAGGTCTTGGCCATGAGCTGGTTGTAAAATTCAGCTACCAAGCGCTAAAAAGGTATGTAGGGCCTGTATTTTTCCGTTTCAAAAGACTAGAAATTTCGTTTGACCGGCCAGAAATTTCCAAATTCCGTTTCAGTAGTTCTCTTTGTATGCAAAACACATTAAGGCAAAACAGCAAATTCCATTTCAGAGGTGACAAAAATTCATTATTCCCTTCCGTTTCCGTTAAAAACGGAAAAATACAGGCCCTAGGTATGGGCATACATTGACGTGTGTCCTCTAGAGACAAGCCCCGGCACGACAGCACAACAGCGCCCAACCTCTCCTCCAATGGTGGGACCACACCTTGATCACCAACCAGGCTCTAAAAAGGAGCTTTGACATGGTCAAAGCCCTTGGCATAGGCAGGTGCCATGCCCATGGGGGCAGGGGCAGAACCCTCTGCAGTGCCCACTGTCATTGTCTCTCTACACCTGTCAGAGTGCAAACAGTGTGAATGGTGAGCCCTCCACCTAGTTTGAGATCTGCTAGCACACGAACTCGACGTCAGAAGCTCTTCCTCAGCCTCAGTGTCTAGGTCCAAAGACTCCGGACTCACGAGGGGGCAGTAATGCCAAAAGCCTCCTCCAAGAACGTATTGTCCAAGGGCGATGGAGGGACTGCCTTTGACAGCAGGGGATCTGTCACTTTGCCAGGCATAGGGGTAGCGAGCACCTCTGCAGAAGTAGTCGCCACCTCCACCTGATCTTCCCACATGGGGAGAGACAGGGGAGGCAAGGGAGGCTCATATGCTGAGATCTCGGCAGCCATGGACTTAAAAGTCTGCTGGCCGGGGGGATCTGGCTGAATCTCCACAAGGCCACCACCCTGAACCTCAGCCGCCTGAGAAGGCTGCAGGCAGGAGGGGTCCGGAGGGAATTCATAGAACAGAGCTCGAGTTGTGCCTGCCGCTTAAAAGAGTGAGGCAAGGTACCCGGCTCAACATGGGAACAAGCGGAATCGCCAACTGCTCACTCTGGGGGAAAGCTGCCGGAGGTGCAGGAAGGACTGCTGATACTACTGTTGGGGGAACAGGAGGTTCCATCCGCACCAAAGGTGCCGACACTGCTGGAGCCAAAAGCCCACGGACAGTAAAAGGCTCCATCACTGGTCTAGGGGTCTTCCTCCTACTTCCCCTATGCCTACGCTTACCACCCGAGCTCTCAGAACCAGGAGCTTGGGGAGTCCGTGGAGGCACCGGTGCCTCAGCTGGCACTCCAGGCTTATGGTCCGAGTGCTTGGACTGGCCGTGGTGCTGGCTTCCCGTACTTCTCAAACTTATGGTCTGGGCACGGGACTGGCCAACACTCTGGAATACCGGGGCGGTCACCTGTGGGTTTCCACTCCGGATGCACTGGCTTGCGTGACTGCTGTTTCTCCAAGCGCTCGGACCCGGGAACCGAGATCTCAACAGCTGCAATCTATGCTTGGCTGACTGCTTTGGCACAAAGACCGAAGAAGAAACAGCCTGCTGAGAGGGGGCAAACAATGCATGCAACATCTAGCCTGCTGCATCATGCTCTGTCACATCACCTCCAAAGCATGGACAACCTTTGGATTAGTGCCAAGAGCAGATGTGGTAGTCATTTGGGGCACAGTTTTTTGCGGAAGATCCCCATGGGGTGAGCTCTTGCTACTTGACTTGCAACTCTGATGTCTCTTCACCTTCTCCCCAGGGGTATCAGGAGTAGAGACATCTGTCTTCTGGGACTGCAGATGAGCCGAAACAACTCTTCACTCTTTCCCATCAGCCACATGAGACTGCGGACAAGGTGAAGCAAGTCTACGCTTTTTTTTTCATGGGGGGTCTGTGGTGAAGACTTAGTGGAGTCAGTCATCTCAGTTTGGCATTTCACGGCTCTTGCATTCTGCCGCTTACGCCTCGCACAGTCAGACTTTCTCTGTGCCTGCTCACAGAGCAGCCATTTGTCTTCTCCCCAATCCTGGCAGTATCTGCAAGTTCGCTCATGACAGCAAACTTGACGCAACTGAAGACGACAACCATAGCAGTGAGAATGGTCATCCCAAGCCCAACATGTAGTGGTTCCTGGAATCTAACTTTTGTCTGCGATCCAGTAAGGACGAGGATGCAGACAAAGTAGTCTCCAGATCAATACCCCTGGACTGCCTTCAAAAGAAAGCAATAGCCTGGGGTGCACTGCTTTCCCTCTCTCTGCGTTCTGTTTGCTGGGATGCCATCTTGAAAAATCTAAGCACAATTCAAACACCCAACTTTGCACTTACTATTACAGTGGCATCCGATCACAGAAATCAGCTATCTAGGCATCCAAAGATTCCCGGACCGCAGAGAAAAGATTCTCTGCAGAATAGGGCATGCGTAAAGCACAATTGCAGTGAGTGTGAACAAAAGTTCACAGAGCTTCAACCCACAAGGCTAGCCAGTACCGCACCCAAAAGAGGAAGGATGATACGGGGCGCATGTGCACCGCGAGTCATCATTAGTTCCACATGGACGGAGAGATGGTGCCACGGGACCATCAGGTTTTTCAGGATCAGGATCTACCCCAAAATCTTTAGATTTTGTAGCTCTTACAATATGGAACACCATCCCCCAGCATGTTTGTGATGCAGGCTCCCTTTACAGTAATAAAAAGAATATTTTGACACATATTTTTGGAAGTGTTGAATGCTTCTATGCCCTTTATCAACAATCATGTGTCTTATTGTATTTGCTCATGCCATCTATGTATGTTTTATATTTTAACTTGTCTGTACTTGTTACATGTACTTTTATACATGTATATTGTTAAGGGCCTCCATGCCTTAACAGAATTTAATTCTGAATATGGATTGCCAAATAAACTCTTCAAATGTACTGTAATTTGATTCCCTTGTTACATTACTGGTGCAACTCTTCAAGTCTGACTTTATTTTAACCCTGGACTTCTAATAGTTCACTATCCCATCCTAACCAGCAATCAAATCTACAAGCTACTGGGAGTACTACAAGTCAAAGCTGAAAACACAGACAGAGTAGGTTGGCCTATATGAATTAAGTCAGCTTCAAGCAATGACAAAACTCAACAGTCAGCATGCCTACAGCAAGCCTAACAGTACTCTTGAACCAAATCTGCCTGGATTTTGTGAGGATGGATCCAAGCCAATGTTCATTACAATCATTGAGTATCCAATAACACATGCATATTACAAAATGCCTCCTTTTAAACATTTGCTAACTTTCAGAAACATGTGTTTCTGTTGCATGTTTGAGTGCTTGCATATCTATTCACACATACACTTTCCTGCTATGTTATACCATGTGCATTACTTACAAATTGTTGCCCAACTGTTGAACTAATTTTGCATCCAGATACCGCATTAACTCTGGATCACTGTACTCATCTCCAACAATGGTTGGACCATTTTCCTGAAAAAAGTTATAAAAATGAATGAATACATACCCACATCTGACATAATCTCACAAACTGAAAATATGATGCAACAAATTATTGAAAGGACTATGCACAGAATAGCCAATTTCCAAAAAGTCACATGATCACATGAGCCAAGTGACACACATGTTATTATCTCTACCACTGGATAATTTGACAGCAGGTTCTCCATAAAAATGTTATCTACATGGCAGTGGGGTACAATTTCATAATGTTGCCCTGTTATTATACTATTTCACCAATGACTGCATCTGGGTCTGTTAATTCTTGTGCATCAGAAAACAAACAAACTTAAGATTAATTTTCAGCGTGAGAAAACTGCTTGTCCTCATATTTAGCTGACATAACCATATTTAATAGAAATGAACAAAGCACATAGAACTACTGATTTCACTTGCAACTCATGTCAATGATGTATAAGAAAGCTCACTCTGTATACAAATAAACATGTAAAGGTTAGATGAAGTTGTGAGCTTTTGAGCTTGGAGATCAAGTCACAATATTGAGACACGATGAGTATATAATTTAAATTTGTGGCTGTATAAAAGTCCAAATTAGAATGTGAAGCAGACATTAGCGGCACGTGAAATTTGATTCACAATATAGATTTGCTCGATCTGTTCTCCTATACATGTTCACTTTAGTGGACAACAGTTGCCTAGAATGTGAAAATGCAAGTTAAGTGAAGCTAAATAGGGAAGGGCAGTTTCTTAAGTTTCCAGAAACCTCCACTGCACGGCGCGAGTCATCGCTTTCATCCGGGTACTCGCCTGCGGGTCATCGCTTTCATCCGGGTACTCGCCTGCGGGTGAACATTGGTCTTGGCGGATTTACAAACACTGTGATAACATTGTACGTATCGGCAATCAAAGTGCCAAAAATGTTCCTTTTCACGTAATATCTGCTAATAAATTTTACACACACAAAAGATAAGATTGTATTATAGCAGAGCATGAATGCATTTGTTCGTATGTTGTGTAAAAAAAGTGAAAACCCATTTGAACCACGGTGACCGGGAACCGCATTCTGCTTGTTACATTCCTGCGTAGCCCCACTCGACTATGTGCATGGTCGAAAGAAATGCAATAATAAAGAAAATTTTTCAACAGTTATTAAGATAATGCAATGATCACATATAACAAATTATCGACATAGCACATAATATGGACTCAACAGCATGAGGATTTCGTAAGACTCCTGTTGCAAGGATTTAATGTGACCCGGTTCATCGCGGGCGATAATGGAGGATCGAGTAGGATAAAACAACATTGGTCATCGCCTTTTAAGAAGTCGATTGTATTTTATTTGCCGGGTGTGTTGTCATTGTGTCAAAATAAAGACAAGTAGACAACCTCATCAGAATATATGTTATTGCAGATGAATTCCCAAGTTTTACAGTGTTACTGTATGTGTGTGGGTGGGTGTGAGGGGGGGGTCGGCAGGTAGCGTTAAAAGTTAAATGAAAATTAAAATCAAATGTGATTAACTCCACAACAATGTGTATTGGGTTGATTCTTTGATTGCATTACTTTCTACAAAAGGTATTTATTAATGATAACATTATCATGATTATGAGTTACACTTGGTTATTTCATTCGCCAAGAAAAACGCTCAGTTTGCACCACGCGTTAACACACCATAGTATGCGACGCTACTCAGATTGACCCGCTATTGAATACCCGGATGAAAGCTGTGGGCAGCGCCACATGGCGGTCAATGAGAGAACACAGAGTTATTGCTCTACCATATTCCACTCATCAGCCCTGCCACAGAGGGCTAAAACAAGGCAGGCACATGTATTTTGATGTTAGTCATTGGCACCTCCTGGGAGTGATAGCAGAGACTGCCCAGGTGTGAAACGGGTTGCTGGAGCTGTGTGCACTTTGCAATGTACATTTATGTGGGGTGTGTGTATTCTGTGATAATTAAGCTGGTGAACAGTTGTGTGCCATTGCAGCCTGTACCATTGAAGTAGCAGGGCAGTTCCTGTATCTCGGATACTCCCTTGACAGCATCAACCAACTTCCATGTATTGGTGTGATACCAAGCATTATACTTGTACATGACACTTGGTTTAAAATAACCTTGATTTTTTGCATGGAGGAAGGAAGAGACGTTAACAATATTTTAATGATTAAGTTCCTTTATTAATTAGTTTTATTCTGCAACAAAACAAGTGACAACACAAGTTCTGAGACTGATCAAGCATTTTATTCTTAATTTTCAATTTCATGTTGGAGGTAACTCAACAAAGTGATGTATATTATACAATTTATTCCTATGATGACTGACGTGGAAAATGCCACAAGACAAGGCAGTCTTAACTCTACACCACAGTGTCCACACGCACAAGTCTCAGTGAATGGCAAGGACTTGATATTTTTGATAAACTTTAAACATTGTCATCGTCATCAACTGATCCAACCGTACTATCTATAGGCCTACGGTATACTACGGTTTATAGTTAGACTTACGTGTACTTACAAGTCTGCAAGTCGTACTGATGAGAATATATGGCATTGCGTAGCGTTTGTGCTAGCAGATGGCCTGTCAATATCAATTCTTGTTTTGGCGCGACTGGCAAGAAACGTGGCCTGAAATTGAAGGCAACACAGCTCTGTACAAATTCAATATTATGCATGAAAATATTGCATTACTGTCACTGCGCAGATTTATTGCGCGTATTCCACCTATCAATGATAATATGTAGAAGCAACACAATTTTTATATTGTTTTGAATGAATATTATTCATATTTGCTCACCAAAATGAATAGAATAGATTAAAACACGTGTCTTAATGATTTATACCGATATACATCACCTTAGTTGTTTGATTCAAATGTACATCTGTGTAATTATATTTGCATTAAGCGGCTAACATGATGATTTTTCGAGCGAAACTACTCGATGATCAATGCCCTTTGCTTTATGACAGCGCTACCTAGTGTGCAAGAGGTGATCAGATTTCGAATATATACCTATAGTATATATTCAATATTGAAATTTCCCAAATGTGCCATAAATTCAAATTTATAACTTTCATTTTCATTTCGTTTGATGCGCTTACAGCACAAACCTGTCAACTGAAGTTGCATTGACACCTGTATCATTCAACAAACTGTTGAAGATTTTCAACATTTATATTCTCTCGAGTTACCGAGTGTGCTTTCAAACTGAAATTTCTACGAGTTTCATTTCTATTTCATTGAGTGCACCTATAACACTAAACTCTGAATTGAAGTTGCTTTGACCCAACTGTCCATAATACTTTCGAAGTTACCTATTTTTTCAGTCTTCAGCGTGTGCTTAATTAGCATAAATTGAAGTGCTAACTTTCTTTTTAATTTCGTTGGATGTACTGATAGTCGTAGCATAAACCTACCTATGAATTGATGTTGGATTTACACTCCAAAGTCTTATCCAGAACAGTTTTGAAGGCATGGAAGATTAAAAATCCCAATTGCATAAATTTGTATAATTTTTAGATTATTAACTATACCAAATATTGGGATCAATTTAAAAAAAAGGGCTATGATCATGCTTTTTTTTTCTTTTTAAATTTTTAGCTAAAGTGGTTTCGGGTCTTCAAGAATGGTTATGATAGTGGTCTGCAAGAAAAGTTCTGACAAAATTAAAGAAAGAAAGAAAGAAAGAAAGAAAGAAAGAAAGAAAGAAAGAAAGAAAGAAAGAAAGAAAGAAAGAAAGAATCTCTGTTTGCACACGGACGTAGGAAGACAGTCTTATGTAAACTTTGGTTAATAACCCCAATGGTTACCCATGGAATGTGGATTATTCAACAGAAACGAAAATACTTCAGCCAATTGATTTAATTTTACCGTAATTCTTGCGTATCAACGTGTACAGGGCTGAAAAATAACGTTTGGTTTCACAAACTTGTTAGAAATACATGACTTTTTAATACTAAGTACTGATATTTTCCGTGTTTAGTAGTTTTCAAATTTGAATAAGTTGTCGGAGTCCTGATGTGTAACGTTCGATGCATTAAATTTCGATATATGCCCATTGTCATAGTTTGCTCGTCTATTATAATATATCTTTTATGTGTTTTGTGACCACGGAACGACCGGGTCTCGAACCAGCAACCTTCGGCACCAATCATTTTTTATTTTATTTCTTCTGATGATGTACAATACTGATATATCCAGTCTATGTATAAAAAGAGTTATTTTCCTGATTCATGTCACTAGAATGCTGTTATGTAGACCATGGTCACGGAACAGAGGAGAAAGAATTGAGAGGAGCGGAGATGAGAGAGAGAGAGAGAGAGAGAGAGAGAGAGAGAGAGAGAGAGAGAGAGAGAGAGAGAGAGAGAGAGAGAGAGATGATGATGATGATGATGATGATGATGATGATGGAGGAGGAAAACAAAGAAACGAAAAGGAGATGGATGTGTGTACAGCGGTCTCTAAAGAAAACCATCAACTTGTCAGTGAGCGGTAAATATTTACGATCGTGGTAGGTCCACGTGGGTATGTTGTCTGTTCAGTTGGCAAAATATGACGTCACCTGACCACATCATCACTACGTTACCTTTTGTCACCATCGTTTCTGGCAGATGAAGCCAGGTGCAAAGTCATATCAAATATCCAAAACAGATGTAAAACATGCCAACATACACCCAAAAGCTAGAGGCGGAGTTGGAGCAGTTAATACCGGAAGCCATCCATTGGGACTGTGACCAGGTGGCAGGATGGGTAGAGGAGCTTGGTTTTCCACAGTATAAGGTAGGCACACCGGATTACAATGTCAGGATTATCCGATAAGAAAAACAAACATGATGATTTTTTTTCGTTTTTACTGGAACTTGAAAGAATACTGATGCTTTACAAATCATCAATTCTTCCTAATTTCGATTGCTGTGATATCGTTTCGAGACTCCTGCTCTTGTCAACTTCAGTAAAAAAAATGCAAACTCTCCAAAATCGTGCTCTTCGTACAATAAACACGGTAAACTTACAAGTACCTCTCTCCTGTCTGACCACATTTGTTCTAAATGTTTAGATAGTTATAATGCCATTATACCAGATCAGCCAGTTTATTCTAATTCTGTCTGTATACCCATGTTACTCTAAATGTTGAGCAGAGTGGTATTTCTTTGAAAGGCACTACAAGCTGGGACTCGCTTCCACATGAAATTAGGAATGTTTTTACCCTTCCATATTTAAGTTTTGGTACTTCCCCTCTGTATCGTATTCTTCCAGCGGATGGCGACCATTCCCACACTACTCTCATTTGGAACTTTTTGGCATCATGATAATGGTCTTTTGTGTGTTATAACTTGATTTGTTTCCCCATTTTATGCTTATATCTATGTGCCCCCCCTCCTTAATATTATTGTCTTAATCACGTTGATTCCATAATGCCAATTTGTTTTCATGTTTCATGTATTTCATCCACTCACTGTATCATCATGGGCCTGGTGGGAGATCAATGCTGGTAAAAAAAAAAAAAATGAATATAGATTTGAAAATATCATATGCTTCACAGCAAATCTCTGTATTCCATCGAAACTTAAAGTTTTGTGAATGTTACCTAGCTAGCATAAAGTGTATATGCCACAACTTGATTCACTGTTCATTGAACGTGCTTGGAGCACAAGCCTATGAGTTGAACTTAGAATAGTATCTCTATTATTATTTTGAAGACGTTTAACATTACAGTTGTACAATTGTCCTAATTTGCATGAATAAACATTCTACAACTTTGTGGTTCATTGGATGCACCCATATCACAAACCCATGAAATGAAGTTGGAATTGCACTCTATTTATCACACTTTGAAGACGTTTAATATTTGAATCGCTCAAGTGTTCCTTTTTAGCATAATTTAAAATTCGGTAAGTTTTGTTTTGTTTTGTTTTCAGTTCATTGGATGTTGCTACAACACAAGCCTTTGAACTGATGTTGGAATGATACATCTACCTGTTTCGATTTGGAAGATATTCAACATTTAAACTTATCAAATGCTCTAAAATTAACACAACCGAGATTCTGCTGATTTTGTTTGTGGTTCACTGGATGTGCCAGTTTTAATGTCACAAATCTGTGAATTGAAGTTGGAATAGCATCTCTGTCCATAGTAGCTTTTAATGTATTTAACATTAAACTTTTTAAATGGCCACAATTGGCATAACTAAAATTTTTACAACTTTTGTTTGTGGTGCATTGAGCACAATCCTGCAAATTAAACTTAGAATAACGCCTCTATCTAATATAGCTTTGGTTTAAACATATTTGTAGACGCAATTGTATTGTATTGTAAACATATAAAATAAAATAAAAAATAAGAAAAGATTTGAAATATAACAGCCAGTCATACACCTGATTTGTGTAAGTTGAATTGAATGTTTGAGTGGGCGGAATGTTTGTGTTAATACGTAATTTGGAATTAAGTCGTAAAGGTAAGGGGGCGTGAGTTTATTTAGTATTTTATACAAAAGAACTAGTTTAGAGAATTTTCTGCGAGTGTGTAGCGGCCCCCAGCCTGTCTCAGCGAGTTGCCCGTCACTTGATGTCAATTTCATAGCACCGGTACAGATTCTGCCTGCTTCATACTGAATTCCTTCCAAAAGTCAGAAAGCTCTTGACTCCAATTATCAAAAAGGACACACCCATATTCCAAAATTGGGCGGATCATGGACAAATACAACGTTTTCAAGGTTTTCCTAGAAAGTTTAAAATTTAAGTCTTTTCAGGAGAGAATCGTTTACTTGCCTTAGTGACGATGCGATTTACGTGTAGGTGCCATGTTAGGTCAGAAGAAAGAGTTATTCCTGAGTAGGCGTGATTTGTGGCTTCGGGTATTGCAGAACCGTCAAAGTACAAAGTAGGGGGGTTTTCTTTATTTCTCTTACAGGAGAACAAAAGCGAGAGAGATTTAATGGCAAAAAGTCATACACCGCATCCGACCCCAGGTGGATAGGCGATAAAGATCAGTATTAATGCGGGGGACCAAAAATTTAGCGATTATAGATAATGTCGAGATTGCCAGTGTCATCACTGACATCAGCAAAAAGCCTGATGTCACGTTATATTATCAACGATGTCATTGATGTAAATTAAGGATAGAGTCTTGGGGCACATCACCCTCTATGGGTAACCATGAGGGGCACTGACCGTGTATGACAACCCTTTGTCGGCGATTATTGAGATAACTATCGAACCAGTTGATGATGGGAGGGGTGGTGCCTAGTTGCAGCATTTCAAAGAGAGGACCAAGATGCCGTACACGGTCAAATGCTGTACAAATGTCGAGAAAAAACATCCAATTAGGAAACAAGGCTAATATAGCTTTAAAGATAGGCAACAAAATTGTTCAAGCGCCTCTAATATTCATCAATAAAATGTTAAAACATTTGCTTGCGGTTCCGTAGACGTGCCCAGAGCACAAACCTAAAAATTGAATTCGAATGGCACTTCTGCCAATGATAGTTGGGAAGAGACCCGACATTTAAACTTGTCAAATGTCTTATTTAGCATGAATCAAAATTTTACAACTGTCCGTGTTGTACACATACATAGTAAATGAAATCTAACTCACATTTGCAAATGTTATTTGTGAAATATATACTACAAAATGTACAAGATGTTGCCGTGTATCTACGTCTGGTCATTTAAGAATATAAAGTAAGAAATATTATACTGTTCGTGTCGCGTCACATGGGAAGACATATAACGGTGTTGGTTTTCCATATAGCATCTCAATTCTTAGTAATGAGGTATTTCAGGGTGGGATGGGGTGGTGCTGGTGACCGGTCTACAACTGCCAGTTATTTCAAATGCCTCTACTTGAATTTTTCAATGTCATCCTGCCACAAATCGTTTTGAATCAAAATACGAGAAAAAGCTCATCAAGTTTGTTTAGCCTCAGTTAATGGCTTTATTTTGCTTTCATCATTGAACCAACTTCGACATGCTGCCCTTATACAGATTTTACAAGCATAAAACTAAATGAACAACGAAATGTAGGGAACATTGTAATACCAGTAGTTATATTGATAGTAATAGTCATAGTCATACCAATAGTAACAGTACAAGTAGTAGCGTCAGAACACACTTGTTAAACAAACACAATACATGTTAAAGACAAAAACAGCCTGTAAAATGTTATTTTTGTCGGTGTGCCATTTGACTGTTCTTTTCTTTCTTTCTTTCTTTTTTTCTTTCTTTCTTTCTTTCTTTCTTTCTCTCTCTCTCTCTCTCTTTCTTTCTTTCTTTCTTTCTTTCTTCATTCCTTCCCTTTCTTTCTTTCTTTAGTTTTTTTTCCACCTGATTTTTGTGCCGGGTGAAACGTAGAAATCGCGAGCTAAATATTATAATTCGGCATTGGTATTGCATTTCTTTCTTTAGTTCTTGCTTTCTTTCCACCCGATTTTTATGCCGAGTGAAACTTAGACATCGTGCGCCAAATATTTATAATTTGGCATGGGTATAGCACCTATTGGTGAAGTTTTTCATATCGTTCAAAATAGTCAGCATGCGGCGATAAGGTAAATTAGGGCTATTCGAAAATTTCAACCGCGTCTGGCTTCCGAAGTATTTAATACAGAGGCCGAAATGTTGATTCTGTTGGTACATTTGTTGGGCCTGCGCATCTATTGGACACATGACTACAGTTGAAGTATTCATTACACAGTTTATGCTGATTACACACACTTCAAAATTATAAGCTTGAAAGTCTTCAAACCATAATAGATAGAGATGCCATTCCAACTTCAATTCATAGCTTTGTGCTACAGGCGCATCCAATGAACCACTGAACCACTTACACACAAAAGAAAGTTGTATTTAAATTCATGCTAATAATGGACACATGTGAAGTTGAAAATCTCTACTATCATGAATAGAGGTACCATTCCAACTTCAGTTCTTAGGTTTGTGCAGTAGATGCATCTAATGAACCACGAACAAAACTTGTAGAGTTTATATTTACGCTATTTGAAGACACTTGAAAAAGGCTAATGTTGAGTATTTTCCAAACAGTGACAGGCACAGGTGTCATTCCAACTCCAAAAGAGGTTTAAGCTGTAGACGCATCCAAGGAGTTACACACAAAAGTTGCAATTTCGAAATTCATGCTAATGAGAACACGCGAGAAAATTTTGTTTTTATAACATCCTCAAAACATTTATGATAAAATTGCAATTCCAAGTTCTATTCAAAGGTTTGTGCTATGGGCACATCGAATGAAAAATTGACAAAGTCCCAGTATTTCACAAAAATTTGAATGTTTGAACATCCTCAAAACTATTATAGAAAGAGATGCCTTTGGCTTTCTTGAGTTGCTACTTTTACCGTATAAGCTCCTTTGGTTCTGTTTAATACATGAATCTGCCCTACTTCATGTCAGGTTCCTAGCTGAAGCCTACGTGGCGGCACAGTATTCCACTTAGTTTGAATACGTCCTATTGGCACCTGCCTGCGAAGACAGTATTGTTCGCCCCGCTATTATTATGTATGGATTTCAACGGAAGGCGACTTAGCTCTCCGTAGTGCGGCGAGAATGGTCTGTCTACGCAGGCAAGTTGGCACAAGAGCTGGGCGAATGAAGTACTGTAAAATTGCTCAACATTTGGCCCCAAAGGGTAGTTTGAACGTACACAGTCATGAAAAAGGAGTTGTAAATAGTAATAGAGTTGTTGATGCGATGTACTCAATAAGTCTCTTAAAATTCCTAATTGAGACACTTTATATATTTCCTATTTTGCTAACATTGGCATTCCAATTTCAGTTTTACTGAATTATTAAAATTACAAAATCAAATTCCTCTGTTTAAAAATATAGAAATTATACATTTGCAGATAAAGATCAAAATTTATATTTCCTTGATAAACGTGAATCAATGTATTTGGTTTTGCGTATGCGTAATTATATATATATATATATATATATATATATATATATATATATATATATATATATATATATATATATATATATATATATATGTATATATTTGTAGCAAGCTAGTTATATACATAATTTAATTCAAAATTTATATCATTAGATATATCCTGTCCGTCCAAATCAGTGCCGATATGAAGAAAAACGGAACACAGAGGGCCAATAAATGTTGTATCATCAGTATAGATAATTGATCTGAAAATTTAAAGATACCATGTACATGTCATTTGCAGAAGACCCTTGTGGAAACACAGTAATAAGCGGTAGTTTAAAACAAATACTCTCATAACATAAAACAAACTGTTCGTTGTTCTCCAGGCAATTTTGAAACCAATGCAGTAACACCAGAATATTTTGATTTGTTACAACAAATTTAATGATCCAAGTATTAAAAGCTTGAGACAAGTGAGAAAAATCGTTTAAGGCAAATTACCAGTCAAGAATGTGTATAGTTCTGTCTAAACTCTCAAGAGCTGCCGTTTCAGTCGAATGGACCCACTAGTAATATGATTGGTAACGGTAATGATGAAGGTAATGGTAGTAGTAATATAGTTGTTGTGCTAACTTTTGAAATTTTATTGAATTCTTTATCTAGCGATGTTTTGCTGAGAACTTTATCAGTGGGAGAAAATTGATCTGCGTGGACGCGTCCACTTTGCCAAAAATGGGAGTAACAGATTTGAAACACATGAAGGTACGAGCGAGATTATTTTGTTGTATCATTTTTACGTCTCCAAAAATGCACAAATGATAACATGTACAA
The DNA here is from genome assembly GCA_964020975.1 of Hermodice carunculata. Lineage (NCBI taxonomy): Eukaryota > Metazoa > Annelida > Polychaeta > Eunicida > Amphinomidae > Hermodice > Hermodice carunculata. The sequence continues at coordinate 50,911,352 of OZ026615.1, read as the reverse complement.
CGCTCGTAACATGAGAGTTATTATACATAATGAAAATTAGACTTGGCCAAAAGGGAAATAACCCTCTAAGACTCATGTTCATTGCACCGAATTCCGACGCAAAATATGCTTTTGTTCTTGTACTTGTATGGTCTTATCGTCCCTTACCTCGTCTCCTCGTTTGTCTTTGCGACAAATCTACTCGTGCATCATAGAGGTCAGCAATTTTAAAATTTGGAATCAAGGCGGCTGTCACAAGCTTTTGGTTGGGATTTGGAATTGCACTTGCAAAAAAAAGCCTCATTTTAAGGGTTCCTAACTGGCTTGATTTGAAAAAAAAAATACTACGTGTTATTTCACGTGTTATGAATTTTGTTACTTTGAAGTCCAGTTATTACAAATATGTGCACAGAAACTGAAATGGAATACCTACGTATTCTAGTTTTGAACAGGTTTAACATAATGATTTAGAAGCAATTGCGGTCATTAGATGTACACAAACATGCACAAACTGGAACTTTTTCACACGTGCAATAATTTTGGAGAATCTAATATAAAAAGTCTTAGATTTGAAACGATGGTTACTACTACTACTACTACTACTACTACTACTACTACTACTACTACTACTACTACTACTACTACTACTACCACCACTACAACAACTACTACTACTACTAATACTATTACTACTATTATAATTTAAAATCTGAGATAAAACATGTACTTTAAGAAATGTTGCTACTTAGCATAATTACAATTTTGAATACTGTCTATAGGCATAATTTAAAAGCTAATCTAAACTGTTTACGATTAGAAATATCGCTAAATAGGCATAATTCCAAATGCTATTCCTCTTCTGATATATAACAGGAACAATGGTTTATTGTATCCTTAACCACAGACTCATAATGCGGTACAATAATAATGCACAGTAATATGAACCACAATGAAATGAGACACCAATCTACAATTCTGGTTCCTTTTTTGAGTTCAAAGCGATGGTAAAATAACTAAAACATTTTCTGAGCACATTTAATCTTAAACTTAAGAAATACACGATGGGAAGAATACTTTTCTGGTAATCATTTTCTTCTCGGATTTTCTAATCTTTTCAATGAAAGCAGCATAAGGTGGTCGTCTCCTACAACAAACAGATCATATAAGAAGAGAGAAAAGACACCATTTCTTTCTTCTGCTGGTAAACTGTGTCTACGCCCTGTTTTAATTAAATTATGAACTGAACAAAGGAACCTATGCGGTATCTTTGCCATTGAACACAATCTAAATAGTTTTAGAAGCCCTTATTGATCAAGATATTGTTCGATTAGTTACTGACGACGTTCGGTCATCACAGTCTGACGGTAAGGTATCTGATGATGACTGTAAACCCCTGGATCAGGTGAAACTGTCCACTTTGATTCAATATTGTGAGCAAAATGCCATCGGCAGTAATGATTGTGGGAATTATATTGTTCAAAATTTGTTGTCCATATCCCAAAACCTGGACGGCTGTGCAAAATCTTTTGATATGGCTATTAGTGTCCGACTTTTTCACGCTTGCATCTGGGCAAAAATGTGGTGTTAGAGGTGAGGGGAGAGAAAGGGGGAAACGCTGACGTTTTGGCACAATTTGAAATAATATCAAAGCCACCGCGCATTAAGCGCTGGCATTTTCTATCACATTTTTGTCTGATTTTGAACATGTTTACACACGAAAATTATTATCTGTCATTTCTTTGTTTTCTTTATCTTGTAACCTTGTACCGTTCTTCATGTGTGTGTGTGTGTGTGTGTGTGTGTGTGTGTGTGAATATGAGTAGGGTATGAGAGATGAAGTTTTATGAGTTGCGTGACGTCATACTTCCTTCCAGCTGCCCCTTACCGGAACAATCCGGAGTATATCGGAATATATACTTGAGTACAAAAAGATTAGGACAAACGCGGTTCAACTGTATATTTACGGATGTGAAGGAAAAATTCCACAAGCAAGCAAAGTCTGAACTGACATCCTTAGAATTTCAAGATTTTGAAAATTTACACGTTGAAATGCTTTTAAATTCTATAACATTAATGCAGCATCCATTTGAGGCCAAAGTCCAAGCATCACATACCAAGACAAAAAAAAAAAAAACAAAAAAAAAACAAACAAAAAAAAAAAAAAAAAAAAAAAAAAAACAACAACAACAAAAAAAAAAAAACAAAAAAACAAAGAATCTGTAAAGTATGCTTCTCAAGTTCGGTTGAAGATGGACTTCATTTTGTGATGGATTGTAACAGATATAATAACGTTAGACATTTTACTCTCTAAGCTGACATCTAAATTCCCTCATTGTTATGGTTTAAACATATTTTTATTGAAAAAACAATTGGGAAACAGGGCAGTGCCCTATATTAATCCCTCTTGTACATGAAAAGGAAGAGGGGTTACACAATTCACAATATTGAAGGACAAAATACATTAGGTAGGAATACATCACATAACTCGGACAGATAGAGTGTCAATGCCGTACATAGTTAAGAAGGACGTCACCCGACGCCGTACATAGAGATAAAAAGCGAATGAAGTATACGTCTACCAATACATAATACATTGTATATACAATAAACTAGGTCTGGTTGCTTTTGCTCCCATCAAATATGCGATACAATGTGTAGCTTAAGTTACTGCTCCCAGTCTGCCCGTGGCTTGTATGTAATTGCGGACAGCTTCAAAAATAATTTTGTTTTGTTCCATAGTGCATGTTTTAGAGCCTCATTGTTATGATTTATCTAGAGAGAATAAATTTATCCCCATAATGTTGTTAGATGGTGGCACATTGTCTACCTGCCGGACATTACTATCATTTATAAATGTTACATTTGCTAGAGGATCCGCACTAATTAGCCATTTATAGGGCTATTGCTGGAGTATTGGTATCACGCTGAATATTGGTATTTCTTGGCAGCATTTGGAGCACCTTGGTGTGTTATTGTAGATAGGTATATATAAATCTGTCTCTTTTTTCATTTTGTATTTACATGCATTATTATTATTATTATTATTATTATTATTATTATTATTATTATTATTATTATTATTATTATTATTATTATTATTATTATTATTATTATTATGATTATGATTATTATTATGATTATTATTATGATTATTATTATTATTATTATTATTATTGTTATTGTTATTGTTGTTATTGTTATTGTTATTATTATTATAATTATTATTATTATTATTATTATTATTATTATTATATGACTAAATCTGTCTCTTTTTTCATTTTGTATTTACATGTATTATTATTATTATTATTATTATTATTATTATTATTATTATTATTATTATTATTATTATTATTATTATTATTATTATTATTATTATTATATGACTATACCGTACAATGCTGTACTTGGTTTATATTAGTAAAGTTTATTCATTCATATACAGAGAGAGAAGTTGAAATAACATATTTGTCCATATAGATTTGAATAAACTTAAACATTAAAATTACTGTTTTTGCGTAACTTTTATTTTCTTGACTGCTTTATCCGTATTTACCGTGGCACCGTGGCACGATGATACTACCGTGCCAGATTCAAGGCTGTGGATTAAGCACCGATTCTGTGAAAATAGTCCCTGTATTATTTCAGCCTCAGTTTTTTCTTCTTCCCTTCCTTCCCCTTGTTTCTTTAATTCCTCCCTTGTCCCCTTCTCTAGATCTTTCTGTATTTGTCATCGATATTTTCTTCTGTACAAACTCTACACATAAAAGTCCAACAGCCGCACAAACACAGTAGCATCGATGGAATTTCGGTAAAAGATTTGTGCATGTGAATATCATTGTCAAAACCCACACTTAACATTTGTGTTGTTTTGTTGATTGCAGACTATCGCCAGATGTATTCGTGAACTACTTGAGCTAGAGGAACCAGATTGCCGGCGTAGCATCGCTTTGCCACCACGGAATGTACTTGGAATGTACCTGCAAGCGAAATCCGTCACAGGGAGCAATCGTGACGCGCTCACTTATTACAAATATCGTAAAGAAAATGCAGAAATGTTCAACCGCTGGTCATAGCATGCTTTCATAGAAGTGGACGGTTGATTACTTCTGTGCATTTCAACAAAGACTGTTTGACATATTCATGAATTCCTGTTTTGTTGTCCATCTGTGCTGTGAATGTTCTGGATGCCCAGCGAACTTATAACTTTAAAAAAAGGGCTGTTTCTGTGCCTGTCAAATATATAATTAATCGGCTATCATTACCGTTACTCGGTTCCGATTAATACATGGAAGTATATATATGCACAAAATACGAAACTTGTACAATTCAGAGGTTTTTTTTTATTATTTGTGTTGTATAAGTAGTGCATATGATTCATACCTTTAATAATAACTCACGATTATATATTGTAAAATAAACAACTTAAAAGCAGCAATCGAAAGCTGTAAGTCCGCCTTGTGATATTGAACAAACTGGATTAAAGCCAAGCTGGGGTGCAGATGAACAACAAACGCCAGAAAAATTTACTGGACATTAAGTACAAGTGTACACAATTTATGATCCTCTTTAAAATAAGAAAAAAGTCTGTTGGAATTAATCATTATTTGTGTTTGCCTTATTGCTCAAAAGTAGAATGGTGTCGTAACAAACACATAAAATCAATCCCGCCTAAGTATCTACACTCTAAATAAAAAGAAAAAAAGTTTACCAGACCTAATGTAAGTCTCACTACAATAAAATTGAAGGCAAACATTACGCATATCCCGTATTGTTATTGATATCACTGCTAGAAGGCGTCTGAATAGTAAAAATAATATCGACGTAGAGTGCACTAAACGCATATGAAGGCAAACATCACGCATATCCCCTATTGTTATTGATATTACTGCTAGAAGGCGGCTGAATAGTAAAAATGATATCAACGTAGGGTGCACAAAACGCATATATATATTTATATATATATTAACTAAGGAAAGATTTATTTCATCTGTTGTGTTTGTAAAGCGAATCCGCCCGTTTTTATCGGGAGCACCTGCGGGAAGGACAAAAGTCGTGCTCCGCAATACGTGCACCCATTATACCAAGCATAAAAAAAAAATCTTAAAAGATAGGACAAGTCACACTTGGATGTTACAGTTACACTTAAAACGGCCAACACAACATCACATTTGTTGTGAAAGCATGCACAGAAAAGATCTATGTTATCAACATATATCCTGTGTATTATAGGATTATATAATAATCAATCAATTAAGCTTACGATTTTTGTTTTTAATTCTCCACACGCACTAGCCATACGTCAACGTACCACAGCAACTTCGCAAGCAGCTCGAGTTTTAAACCGAATAGACCAGAATAATTCCTTTAATGCTATGCTAAACGTGAATTTGACGCAAATGTGTGGGCTATTGAAGATGATAATCGGGTATTACAGAATCACAAGTATGAACTTTCTGTTTCATCATTTGACGGATTTCTCTTCAAGGATTTATCGGTTTACGACTTCGTTACTGAACTAATTTTCAATACAACAACAGATACTGAGGCAGAACAACGGTTTATTCCTTTTTCTTGGACATAGAATGAGTCCCCAGCTTCCCTCCGCACGTGTAGGACACACCTACAATTTTCATTCAAATTGTCTGTCATTAAAAATAAATAAATAAGTAAACTATGGAAGATGATTTGCTGCATAGCAAATCAGTGTGTGTGTCTTAAAAGCATATTGGTATGGCAACGTACAACTATTCCATAACACAGGAGTAAAAGTTGGAATGACATCTCTATCCATTATAGCGTTGAAGTTATTTAAGATTTAAATTTTATGATGGTACTATTTAACATAATTTAAATTGCTACAACTTTTATTTTTAATTCATTGGTGTCCGCAATGGTCAACAACCCCCTGGTAGAAGTTGGAATGACATGTCTATCTATTATAGTGTTGAAGATATTCAAGATTGAAAATTTCGAATACTGCTAATAAGCATAATTTAAATTGCAACAACTTTTGTTTTATATTCGTTACATGCGCAATGGTCAACAACCCCCTAGTAGAAGTTGAAATGATATCTTTATCTACAGTAGTTTTGAAGATATTCAAGTTTTAAAATTTCAAATGCCGCTAATTAGCATAATTTAAATTGCTACAACTTTTGTTCTAAATTCATTAGATGCGCAATGGTCAATAACCCCCTAGTAGAAGTTGGAATGACAGCTCTATTATACTTTTGAAGATATTCAAGTTTTAAAATTTCAAATGCCTCTAATTTGCAAAATTTTAAACATCTTCATTCCTCTGTATAAAAAGGTCCAACTCTTTGTATGCAGGTACCATCATGCCAAGTTTGGAGTTTCTATGTATAATAGTGTCCGATAAATTCGCTGATAAAGAAGAAAGAAAGAACTAGAAAGGAAGATTTGCTTCAAAGCAAATCTGTCTGTGTGCCTTCCAAAGTTGTAAATATTAAATGGTATCAAATTTTGTGCTTTGGTACTTCACATTCCATTGAGCTTATGGCTGGATGAAAATTTCAAAGGTCCAAATGACCTTGACCTTTGACCTTTGACCTTTAACCTTTATAAATTACATGTAAATTGCAAAAATGTACAGTGTTACAAAACCCACAATTTAAGTCCAACATGATTAGAATTGGATGGACATTGGCCAAGCTATGGCTAGGTGAAACTTTCAAAGGTCCACATGACCTTGACATTTGACCTTTGGGGGTCCTATGTAATTTTCAAAATGTGCAGTGTTGCAATAGCTACAATTTGAGCCAAACATGATCAAAATTGGACAAAATTGACCAAGTTATGGCTAGAAGAAAGCCACCATCGAAAGTGGCCTTTGACCTTGAAATGACATTTGACCTTGAAATGACCTACCTGAAGTGAACTTTGACCTTTAAAATGATATTTGACCTAAAATTGGCCTTTGACCTTGACATGACCTTTGACCTTGGCATGACCTTGACATTTGAGATGACCTTGGCCTTGCTATGATCGAACTCCTTTACACTTGGAACTATATCTACTATAGTATATAAGATATTGAAGATTTAAAACTTTAATTAGCCCTCATTTGCATAATTTTGAAAAGTATGACCTATCATTATAAAAAGGTGAGACTTCAAAAATATGCAGTGTTACAATAGCTACAATTTGGGCCCAACATGATCAAAATTGGATAAAAATTTACCAAGTTATGGCTAGAAGAAAGCTACCATCAAAAGTGGCCTTTGACCTTGAAATGACCTCTACCTGAAGTAGTCCTTGACCTTCAAAATGACATTTTGGCTTCAAAATCACCTTTTGACCCCAAAACCGACCTTTGACCTTGACATTTGAGATGACCTTTGCCTTGATATGATCGAACTCCAATACACTCGGCACTACATCTACTATAGTAATTAAGATATTGAAGATTTAAAACTTTAATTAGCCCTCATTTGCATAATTTTGAATAGCATGACCTCTCATTATAAATAGGCCTGACTTCATCCATAGAAGTATAATTGTGCCAAATTTGGAGTTTTTACATGTAATACTTTTCAAATGAAATGTCGGACAAATTTGCCGGTAAAGAAAGAAAGAAAGAAAGAAAGAAAGAAAAAGAAAGAAAGAAAGAAAGAAAGAAAGAAAGAAGAAAGAAAGAAGAAAGAAAGAAATAAAGAATTCTTAGAAAAACAATATGTCTGTGTTGGCACACAGACATAATTAGGAAGAAGAAAGAATTTTAGGAAAAACAGAAAAGCGTGTGTTGACACACACACTTTACAAATCAATAAATCAATCAATAAATAAACACACTCACACACACACTCACACACACACACATATATATATATATATATATATATATATATATATATATATATATATATATATATATATATATATATATATATGCATGCGGCTTTTGACCTACGGTGAGAGTTTATTTTCTTATTTTTAATGGTTAATCCACTGAACATGCATTTTTTCTCCGGCAGATATGTTGGCGTATAAGTACACCCCCCCCATGTATCAGGAATTATATAGCTATCAAATTTATACATGTACGGGTAGTAATCTTCGTCTGCATGTATTTAGTGCTGAGTAGCAGTGATGACGTACCTGGGGAAGTGGTTCACGCAGCTAGGTTGTGAAAGAATTAACATAGGTTCTTGTCTAATGTGTGGCCGACATGTACATGAACCATGCCTTTTTATGTTTACAATTGAATTATGCAACGGTCTATAGGATAAGGCACATGAGGACGTCTGCCTTTATATGAACAGATTTAACCCTTGCCGGTTATATTAAAGGATCAATAAGTCAATATTCACTTGGCTTGCTGGGTAAAGCCGTTGACTAGAGATATTGTAACCTAGTGGCTCTTGACTGGGGATATTGTAAGCTTGTGGACTTTCTCTGCGTCTTCCATTTAAAACTTTTGAGCTAAAACTCATCAACGAAAATGAACAAAAGTAAAGGACACTTGATTAATCGTTATTAATCTGGAAAGTGATTTTGTTCCACATTCACTCAAATTTCTTGCACTTAAAAATAGCAGGTGGACAACGTTCTTTTGATCGATCGTTATCGATTGGTTTGAACACGATGCTTTTATATTCTTTTTGTTATGTCACTACTAGAATAATTCCACGCGCCCGGTTCTGCATACAACATAATTATGTAATCATATGTATTCTGTCTAAATTCTTTCATTAGAAAGACATACAAGTTTCACATCGGTATACACAAAATAGTTCTAGGTCCAAAAGTCATTAAATGTTTATCCGGAACTTCTCCTATTCAATCTTTAGTTGTTAACATGCTTTTCTTCCCTGTAACTATTCACATGTCAACAACAGAAGTATTTGACTCGGAGTATCGGACATGCTGGTTGACAAATGTTAAAAGGCTGCGGCCCACGAGAAGAAGCTACGTTCTGAAAGGCAGATACCCATAAGAGGCTCTACACTGCTACTCCTTTCAATTTGGGACAGGAGCTATTGAATAGTATTGTATGTGAATTCAATGTTTCGCCGGCATGGGCAATGAGCCAGTGGTTTGAAATGAAAACCTATTCCAATAAACACATGCCGACATTGCTGATCAATTTTCTAGTGAAATGACCTACAGGTATTCTGGTGCAAACGGGATAATCCATAAGAAAAACAAATGGACAATCAAAGTGGACGCGCTTGGAAAACATGATTGGTGTTCGGGTTATAGTTGTCAGTTCAATATTAGTTTAAGAACGCATTACCAATGGGTGTGTTAAATTGTGACTATTGGTGGCTGAACATACTCAGTTAATGGGGACTTTTATCTGAAGCACTTTCTGTGTTGGTTGCCTGGTAGCCGAGGATTGAAGAAGTTTACTGATCGTCGAAACATGAAAGTTTGGTGTTAGCAACATTGGTTGCACTGGGCGTGTGGAAGATACTTTTGTCAAAGAATATGTAGGAAATTTCACCATTATCCCAGGGAAGAGCACACAAAGTGTTGATGATTCTTTACACAGGGATTTCGTTGAAAGGGGAGTGAATTATTCGACAGAAGAGGCAGATTACGGATTAATGACTTACTTCATGCAGGGAGGTTTTCACTTCTGCTGCCATATATAGCTGCAACATGCTGTAACCAATACGTATCAAGAGACGAATATCACAGTGTAACATTGGGTCGCTGTATATGTAAAGTGTAAGTAGAATTTAAGTTTTGGCATCTGTGTTCATCCGTGTTCTTTCCTTCGACGGGAAACTAAAGTAAACAGATACAGAAGTGCGAGGATCGATTCTAAAAGGCATTTTACATCAGGTTTTCCTATTAAGCCATTATAAAAGGGCGTCAACATGGCGTCAACAGGTGAGACACTGAGTCAGCAAGCTCTGATCAAACATAATGAGATGTTAAGGAGCACGGCTGGATCCCAATCTATTTCACGTCCAAGTGAAGCTGATGCCAATACAGTAACTTCAGTGCCCAGTATCTCTGTACCCTCGGCGCCCTCTCTCTTGTCGGAGCAGAAAAAACGTCCATCAAATTTATTTATGCAGAGAATCCCGGAGAAAAGTATGGACAGAAGCGAAGCGGGGTCCAGCATATTATCTGGACCAGCAAAATCTATGGTAAAATCTGGCAGTGTAACATCTAGTCTTGGTGGGATGATGCTGATGAAACGTAAAATAAATAATTGGAAACTCAGCAAAAAGCGTTCCATCAGCATGGGCAGTCGCATGAGCGCTCGTCCGACAATATCTGTCGAGAATACTTTCCAGATGCGCCCGGATGATTCACGCAAGTTCTGCACCGGCCGGGTGAAAGTTGCTGCAGAAGATTCTTTACACTTGTTTCTTGCCAACCAAACCAGATACGATGCCCAGAAATGTGCTCAAATTTCAAGGTTTCTCAGCGAGGATATCAAAGGACGCGTGAAAAAACTTGGCTTTGACAGATACAAAATAGTCGTACACGTGCTGATAGGGGAAAATCATGGACAAGCATTAGAGGTTGCAAGTCGTTGTATGTGGAACTTGGAGCATGACAATGTTGCTACGGCAGTTTTCAAAAACCATGTGCTCTTTGCTGTGGCCAGTGTGTATGGGACCTATTTTGAGTAGATGGAAAAAAGCCGTTTTTAATCAGAGTAAAATGGACCTTTCAATACATGAAAATGTTCCTTTTTGTATGCGCGAACTGATTCTCGTTTTCTTTCTTTTCTTTTTTTCTTTTTCTTCTTCTTTTTTTTAACAGTAAAAATGAAAACAGTTGCATGGAAGAGACGAACTGGGATTATTACCATGTGTGCATCAGATTTTGCCGCACCCAGAAAACGTATAGAGGGAAATTGTTGGCTTGGTTTGTTTCTAACCCAGGTTTTCGAACTCAAGGACTATATGGACTGAAACTTTTGGTCCAATCGAGTGTCAGTGGTGGATTACTGGTACACAGCTAACTTTTGTGTTTGCCATTACGTCAATGGATATCCACAGAAAAAATACATGAAATGAAGTAATATCATGGATACAAGGATGCACATGTTACCCTACACATTTTATGGATCCACAAGGCAGCTAGTATGTGTATAAAGTACATCTCGAAAACATTAACATTTGTATGACATTATATAATAGGACTAGTACTGCCGACTTGTCTACAAGAATACCACATTATTAATTTTGTTGTACATAATTTTTCTTTTGTATAATACGCGCACGCTGTTGTATACTTTGTACATACATGTACACATTTTTATAAGCTGTTACCAAAATGTAGAAAAAGCTTATGATATGATGCAGTCAGGTTATACTTGCCTATATTTGTCTGATATTGTTATTGCCATTATTTTCTTAGGTATAGTAAAACTTAAAAGATTTATCATTTGATACTATAAAACCAATTATTCCTATAATGCTATTATTTACACAAACTCATGCACCACCAATCAGTCATCTACTTCACATCTTTTCAGAGCTGTCTGACTTTAAAAAATGCTGAAAAAATGTTTATAAAAGTTTCCATAATAAAATACAACTAAGTGCAATAATAATTATTCTCTAAATTGTGAATGAAAACTTTCAGTTGAACTTGTTGAGTGGATAAAACACAAAACATACATGACAATAAATGCAATGGTCAGATTTGACGACTTGCTGCACATGGAATCCTCTTCCCTCTCCTTCATCTTCCTATCAATCTTCTTCTTCTTCTTCTTCTTCTTCTTCTTCTTCTTCTTCTTCTTCTTCTTCTTCTTCTTCTTCTTCTTCTTCTTCTTCTTCTTCTTCTTCTTCTTCTTCGTCGTCGTCGTCGTCTTCGTCTTCGTCTTCGTCTTCGTCTTCGTCTTCGTAATGTACAAGGATGTAGTGGACTACACGTACTACTTCCACGCAAAGTATGAAAATCTCCTACATCCCTTGTTTCTGCCAAAGGTAAATATAACGTGATGTCGAGTCAGTCCGGATGTATTTCAGAACTCATTCTGTCCCTGTACTCGAAGGCATTTGCTGTCAAAATTCATATTCGAAGTCAAATTTTCTCTTGTGCGAATTGAGAAGGTTCCCGCTGACAAACTGGTACACATTGACGCAAGCAAAATTTGTATGTTAACATGAACGAGACTGCAATCGTTCAGTTCAGAGTATCACATTTGAACTGTCCGCACTCAACTGAAGTGTACTTATTTCCTGTTTTCCAGATTTTTTGTTTATCCACTGTTATAATATAAAACGATGAACCCAAATGGCGGAATTTTAAAATTTGGCAGATCTTTTAATGTCCAAAGGGTATTTCAAAAGTGTGGGCAATGGTTCACTTATTATCATCCTATTTAGCACAGTTTTGCGTGTTTTCGATATTCACGTTTTCACAGCAGCGGCCATTGACAGTACCTTTGTTCTAGCCGTTTCTACCGAATATCGAGTAATTTTCAGTGCTCAACAGCATATTCCTCGTAGACACGGTGACAGATTAGGAGAAAAAGGTGGGTGAAATATCAAAGTGTTATGACACTTCTAAAAATACAGGAGTGCTACATAATGTACTCCGAAGCTGGAAGAACACGGGGTTGATTTTTTTCTTTCTTTCTTTTTCTTTTCTTTATTCATATTTTGGTCAAGCAGTCGACGCTGAAGGATCTAACGCCAATTTATAGTTATGCAACTTTCCCCCGTTAATTAATAACCCACAAGAATCTGATATCGTTGGTGTCGTCTGCTTCAGATTTTATCGTTGAGAATAATATTCCATCGGTCCTCGGCTTTCTTCGTCGCAAGTGCTTCCAGTCTCCAAACGGTAAGATAAGTCAAATTAGGATCATGAAGATAATCTACTGTTCAGTACAACCTGCATGGCGCCTGATAATTGAGTAAAGCAACAGCCACTATGGTGGGTAGTCTGTGTAATTTTTGAAGCAAAAAGGCAAAGTGCGCTACTAATGACAACTAATGAGCCATTGCCAATATTTTTGAGATGCCCCTCATGACATAATTTCTCTTGGTTGTATGTTCTTCATGCATGGGGAAAGTGTTCATAAACAGACTTTAAAAGTACTGTTCCGCCTGCACATGAGTGCATAGTTTATAAAGGCCATTACGGTTCAAAGGAAATTTAAAAGTATATCTCTGTGTCCACAAAGACGTGCATGTCACGTTTCATCAGATACCGCTGGCGAATAAATTCAGGAGATTTGGCCGACCTAAATACATAAGGGCTACTACATGCGTGTCTTAGCCTGCATGTAACAATAATTCCACCACCCATCCTCATCACGAGAAAGACCTGAGATAAAAATTTCCGAACCAAAAACAAGATTGAGCAAACAACTTTCCTGCATCACGAGTGGAGTAAGTGCGCAGTTTATATAGTCAGCAAAAGAAGGTTCGCATATTAACTTTAAAGTCTCCTGTATTTCTGGCATTCACAAGCCTATATTTGAAAGTTGACCCAGCTTTGCATTTGTTTCTTGTGCATGTCCATGTATGACTGTGTCTGTATGTAAATGGAGTGTGGTGCAAGGTACATGTTAAGATTAAAAAAACAAACAAAAACAAAAAACAACAACAAAAAAACTAAACAAAAACAGAACAAAAACAAAAAAAAAAAACAAAAAAAAACAAAAACAAACAAACACCCCCCCAAACAAACAAACAAACAAACAAAAAAAAAAAAAAAAACCCAAACCAGGCGTGAATGTTAGAATATAGTAAATTTTAATATTAATATGCAAAATCTTCCTTTGCAGATTATATTTCGAACTTCCTGTTCGCCATGTTTCTTCTTGAGTGTATGATGGTCCGCTTTGTCCAAGTCTAAGCGTCACGAAACACCAACTGCAAAATACTTTTCATATTTTGTAGATTTACGGGCCACCTTCAGTTGTTTTTTCATTATACATGTATGTACATAATTGCTTTTAAGTCAGTCATGCGGGCATGTAAAATTAACGGGCTTTTTTGTTGGTTTACAAGGGTAAAAACATGTCCATCGTACATACACAAAATCATACGGATATTCAAAACACCAGAGGCGTCTACTGCAAGTGCCATATAAGACAACAATTGCACATCATGAGCTAAAATATAGCAATACAAATGAAAATAAACAGAACAAAAATTAATTGAAATGGAATGTTATGAAATTAATTGAAACGAAACGAAATCCAATTAGAATGAAATAAAATACAAAATTACATTCTCAATGTAGGTCTGACGACAACATCAAGATGTTTCTTCAAAGTAAGTAGGAAGATCCGAAGCTTACGGTCACTCGAGATTGTCTTTCAGCGTAAGATAAGAGTAAACAAAACACCGTTGTATCGAAGATCCCCCTTCAAAAAGGCTACTGATAATGTTAAATATAATCACAAAATACACAATTCATTTTATATGTATGTATTTTTATCTGTTGTCAAGAAACTAAAGTTTTTTTTTTTTTATACAATTTAGTACATGCTATGTGTTAGCACACATTCCACATTCCATCCGTGAGAAGTATTGATCTGTGAGCACATGGCCCAGGCCCATTAGATAAGCACTGGAAACTTATGTCATATTGCATGTACTCACTAACAATGGATGTCAAACACTAAATCGTGACAGAAATTCACAGGTTTCTGCGATGTGTGACCTTATTGCGACATAGCCCGGCAGTAACCCTTTCACGGACATATGTTTACTGTGGCGAGAGCCTCACCTGAAGGACACGAGGAAGGTACTTGTTATAATTCTAAACAGGGCGCACAAAACCTATAACTATATGGTCTCCCCCTTCAAAACACATTTAGTGTAGAACAAAAATAGGTAGTTCCCAAGCCGTGTACAGGACGACAAAGGCATAGTTTAATCATGTTTGACAGGTTTAATTTACAATAAAATTATTCCGGTTAATAGCATCGATTAGATCATTAAAAATAGATGTATCACCAATATTTCGATGCATATATGGTAGCATTGTTGGGGGGGGGGGGGGTAAATCACAAGAAGAAACTAGAATAGAAAGCGAGAGATTTTGCCATTTTAATATCTGTCCATGCTTTATGGAATCAAAAGTTAAAGATAAAATGGAAAGGCATCTGTAGACCTTCAAAAAAGTTGAAGATACTCAATGTACATAGTTTGAATGCTCCTGATTAACATTATCTCAACCTGTTTTTAGATTTGTTCTGTTTTCTCTGGGTGCAAATATACAGGTAGAAGCAAACAAGACATCTCCGCATTTTCAGCTTTGAAGGTCATGGCGAGTTATAATTAGAGATGCTCCTAATTTACAAATATAAATTCCATGAATATGAATGAATAAACTTTATTAACTGCATCAAATTACAAATATGATATTATGTTAATACAACACATATAAATAGAAAACACAAGTTACAAGAACACACACACAAAAAAAAAATCTATGAAGGTCCATTGAATACACAGTACGTAATTGTCATGAAATTAAAAGTAGCAAATAGAATGACTCATATGTATTTTTGGAAGATATTCGGGAGTTCAAATGTGAAATCCCCCTCATATTTTCAAATGCTACAACTTCTGCATTGTATAAATTTGATGCTGAGTGTTCATGGTCGCAAAATATTTAGGTTTGAATGGGCAATTCTATTCAAGCTTTCAAGCATTTACGATTTACACTTTAAAATCCAACTAATTTATACATTTGCTTGTTCTAAACTACACCTTAAGTTTTACCCATGGAACTGTAGCAGCACAAGAGTACGCACTTGCAGTCTTTGAAAAAAAGGGGGGAAATGGACGTCTTCTTGGATAAAAGTGCTCTCCCTTGATAGTCACTTTTACCGTTGCATTTGCTTTAAATATATTTTATTTGAAAACACATTGGCCGACAGGCTCACCAGCCTATATTAGGGCCCTTTTGTACACATACAAGAGGACAAAATAAAACAGATACATTGTGATGACCAACACACAGATAGATGACGTACCGGACCAACAATAAGAAAGGAACGAAGGGGAACGAAGGTGATGTGTGAGCATTGTTAAAATGATATTACTTATGCTCTTTACTAACTCAAATGCAAGTTATATTTTGAATCTTCCAGAAAGCCTAAGATACTTGTGAACGGCCTTGAATATCTCCTCGTTTTGTCTTTTAGTAATTCCTCTTCCTTCGATTCCAAATAAAACAGTTTTCAGGTTATAAATACGATATGTGATTATTTTACATGGTTACTGTTGCATTTTGCTGAGATGCACAAGTCAGCTGAGCTGAAAAAAGTAGGGTGTGGAGCGATGTTTCGGTGGAGTGGTTGGTAGAAAAACAGGGGCGTGGAATCATAAAAGACACGTTGCTTTGATTTTGGGCGAAGTAGACCAAAGCTCCGTGTTATGTCTATTCGGCTGCTATCACGGAATATAGTCTGCTTTGGAGGCAAGTGCAAGTGACAAATTTTAGTTCAAAATATGGAGTTAAAAACAAGGCGAGTTCGATTTTACCAGAACATATATCATTATGTCAGATTGGACCAAACTGAACCAAAACTTTTTTTTTTCTTCATGTGGCACATTGCCTGATAGTCTGGTTATCCCATGCCATATCATGCGGCCCAATAAAACTTTAACGATTTTGACTAAAAAATGAACCCCTCCCCACCCCACCCACCCACCCAAAAAAATTAGTAAAAGCTTTTGAATAATTGAGTGTGGTGTCACATATCACGAAATGCATCAACTTTTGACTCGGGGCTTATTATTATTATGAGAGAGAGAGAGAGAGAGAGAGAGAGAGAGAGAGAGAGAGAGAGAGAGAGAGAGAGAGAGAGAGAGAGAGAGAGAGAGAGAGAGAGAGAGAGAGAGAGAGAGAGAGAGAGAGAGAGAGAGAGAGAGAGAGAGAGAGAGAGAGAGAGAGAGAGAGAGGAGAGAGAGAGAGACAGAGACAGAGAGAGCCGCAGTAATGTAAAATAAAATTTACTGTATAATGTTATTATTATTATTATTATTATTATTATTATTATTATTATTATTATTATTATTATTATTATTATTATTATTATTATTATTATTATTATTATATAAATAAAATTTCGGAAGTATGAAATAAGAGTTGCGTTCCATTGAAATGTTATTTCGTTCTCAGTGATTAAAAAAATCACAAAATTAATTTTTAAAAAGTTACATTTCTCATTCAAAAATCCAGATCTTAAATGTGTGCGAAATAATTTAATGAGAAAATTCTGGATTTTGTGACACAAACTTCTTGGTTTCACGATAAAGCATAACGTTTCCCTAACAAAGCTTGTGATTCCAGTGTTGTTCATGAAGCCTTTAAGACATAAAACCTACAGGTATTTTCATATGAAACTGTAAGACATTGAACTCTGGATAGTTTGACCTTTACTCTCTCGCCGAGTTTTGGAATTTGGTTGCCAATCGATTGTTAAGCACAGGCTAATGTAAACGAAACCTTGAATTTAGTGCAAGGAACCTGACCTTTGAAAGAATGAATCGGCCGTAAAGACACGGGTTTTCGTAAGTAAAGACGCAAGACTGGTATTTTTCTATTGACGATTAGAGAGAAAAAACAGTGCTTTACAGTCAAAAACTTCGAAAGCTTTCCGCAAAATAATTGCCCAAGGTATAAAAAAAAAGTCTTGTTTTGGAAACACTGGCTCTTGCAACCGGACCAAACGTGTCCGCTTCGACAAGCGGGGCTCGAATTTCTGAAGTCAGAGACATCTGACGGCTGAACGACAACTGAAAAGTAATAATTAAATTATAATATCATCATAAACAACAACAATAATTACAGTTTTACTTATGATGATGACAACGACGATGGTGGTGGTGATGGTAATCATAATTTTTACAGCTGTTTCAGAATATTATATGAACCCATGAAATTTAGCTACCGTTTTCAGTGCTTCCACAAAAGCAACGGGGGTAGCCATCCTGCAGCACCGCCACTGGAGCACCACAGTGTAGCAGCAAAATGTGTAGCACCACAGTGCTACAGCAAAATGTGTAACACCATTACAAATCGGAGAATCTCAGATTGCCCTTGCTATACGGGTGTATGGTGGTGCAACTTAGACTTGGGCAAATTCCTGAGCAAATTACCTTCAGCTGACAATATAAAAGTGTTTTGAAATGCCTGTGGTTATTTTTAAGATTTTGAAAAACGTGCAAGTTTTTTCCCCCCACAAACCCTCATTTTATGTCCAAACCAAACTATGGTTTTGCTATCAAATTCGGAACTAGTTATACCAGAATCTGTGATTTTACCCAACTTGTACCGACATTTTGATGAGCTGTGGAATCAATGTTCAATTCTTTTGAACTGAAACAAGAAAACATTCAAAACGTGCTGATATCAACGAGCAACACTGTTCAGTGGCGCCACCTGAAGAGGAACTGCGCTCAAAAACGACCAAAAACACAAGAACAGGTTGATAAAATATTCAATTTTGAAATATAGAATAAGTAATGGTAAAATGCAGGAACCTTCTCCCAATATCAAAACGTCTTGAACCCTTAATCACCTTTTCCAAATCCTTCTTTTTTATGAAGTTTTTGAGAGTTTGTTTACTGTGAAGGTTCGTAAATTGGCGAGGGTATGCAAAAGTTATCAAACAATTCCTATTTGTGGAAAAAATTAAATAACAGTGAAAAAAAAATACAAAAATGAAAAGTCCTGAAATTAAATATCAACGAAATCAAATACCTTTCTGAACTGGCCAATCAATTTCCAGAGACGGAAGGAATTTAGACCACACAGTACAGGGCAAAGTTGATTTTTTCTTTTCATACACTTTTTAGATACATTAATATTTTCTTTATTTGGACATTGTCCTCAATTAATTTGTTAGGTACAGGCCCAGGGTACCAATACTTTAAATTATCTCCAACAAAACGTCCGAAATGATCATAAAAACTTCACTTGAAATGTGTAAATCGATGTCCAGTGATTTACTTCTTTTCTAGACAAGACGTTTGCACAATGAAATTCACTGTGATAATGACTGCATCGATTCTAACGTGCTTTATCGATTCGTGGACTGTCGGGAAATGATCTTCGGGTACATGGGTTGTATACAGGCATTCATAACTCTGGCACAAATTATTGCTTATTAATCACATAAAAACAGCTTGAATGACACAAGCTTGAGGAAAAAATAATATTTTCTATTCACGTATACTCCGGCGATATCTGGTCTAAAATGAATCCACCTTACTGAATTTCTGAATTCCTATGGAGATAAAATTGCATCGCACATAATCTAATTTTTTGTACTTTTTATTTCCATTCTAAGTTTTAGTTCAAGTAAACCAGAAACATACAAACCCCTTTGACCGACATATCGAGTTAACATTCCTCCTTGCTCACATATAAATGCACTAAATAGGGGGATTATGTCTGAGTGGTCGGATCAGGGATAGGGAATGAGAAAGCCCAGGCCCCTGTTGGATTGAGACAAACTTAATAGATTACTGGATTAGCAATTACATAAGAGACTCGGTCCGCTCGTAGGTAATGCTCGCTTCATCCCCTGTAAAATACGTCGGATTGCCTACTGCTATGAAATTGCATGGTTTGTTTTTATAGTTAGTCTGCCCAGTTTTTAGTGACAATCGAATGAATGATTTTTTTCATTCACTGGGAATATAAACTTACTTTATGCTTATAATTCTGCATCGAATCACCAAATGCTGGACGAGGCTCTCCAAATTAACTTACATTAGGTTAGAAACCAAGGTAACGTACTAAACAACATATTTTTGCTGTGCTGCTTCATGTGTGACCTTCATACGACTTAAAAATTGCGCTCTCCAAGAATTGTTTGCTTTCTTTCTTTCTTTCTTTCTTTCTTTTTTGGTCGAGAAAGTGACTAAAAATCGATGTCCAGTCGTACATATACATGGCACTTTGTAGTGTACATACAAGAGTGTTGCTCATATGGTATCTACCGATAACTACTTCCTTTGAAGTATAAATTTTAGAGGCTTACTGTATATGTGTTTGGCTGGATGATAGGCGTCAATAGCTGCAGTCGTTCCCTGTCTTATACACACGCACACGCATACAACTATACATACATACATACATATATATATGTATATATATATATATATATATGTATATATATGTATATATATGTATATATGTATATATATATGTATATATATATATATGTATATATATATATATATATATATATATATATATATATATATATATATATATATATATATAAGACTAGGAAATGACTGCAACATTTGGCATATATATAATCTTCAATGGCAACCATCGCCGGGAAAAGACCATTTCTATATTAAGACCACAAATTTACCGTTTTAGCTTATCCTAAATTAAATTATGCAGACTGGATCCGCTATTAAGACCACATTTTCAGTCCCTTAAGTGGTCTTTATAGGGACATTCCAATATATATACCTACTCCGTTGATACTGGTGGCGTTGAACCCTGATTCTTGGACAATGCCGTATACTCAGTACTTGAAACTGAACCAAATAACCACGTTGATGACACAACCACTTTCTTTCTTTCTTTCTTTCTTTCTTTCTTTCTTTCTTTCTTTCTTTCTTTCTTTCTTTCTTTCTTTCTTTCTTTCTTTCTTTCTTTCTTTCTTTCTTTCTATCTTCCTCTCTCTATTTATTTATTTATTTATTTATTTATTTATTTATTTATTTATTTATTTATTTATTTATTTATTTATTTATTTTAGGCAACGCTAGGCATAAAGCAGCTGCAGCCAGTTTAGTCAAAATATGTAGTATGTTTAGCATAATATGGAATCCATTCGTCCATACCGAGTCAAAACCTTTCGATGTTGCTTCAATCAAAAACCGTCGTTTACGTATTGATATTTAAGTCATCTCATACTATAAAATTACAAAACTTCATCAGTAAAAGAAGATTAAAAGAGTCGCCAAATCACAAATCTTTTAGCCAATGATTAATTGTTGTTATGTGCGTTTCATTTTTTTTTCCAGCAAAGTGACAGGTGCCGAACGTTTTCTTGGTTTTGAGACCAGGTCGTTGGGTGAGCACGCACGAACGCACGCATACTCGCGCCACACAGATGCAGGCACAGACACGCACGCACGCACGCACGCACGCACGCACGCACGCACGCACGCACGCACACACACGCAACACATGTATCTGAGATGCTCAAACATTCAGAATCAGCTTGTAACGCATGGGAGATCACTACCTCCCAGTCTCTTTAAGGTGGGCTTGTCACAGCGCACGGTATCAAAGTCGTCCAATATTGTTTTACACGCTCTTTGCATTAATCCATTTGTTTACAGAGAGGTCTTTTAAATCTGATATCAGATATGCTTGTATAAAGGTGTATTCCCACGATAGACCTGTCCCTGTTGCGATTGTTACACCTCCAGAGAGAGATATGAAGTAAAAATCTATTCTCAAATAGAATACGTTTATGCACAGCATGTATTGCACACAGATGAAAAAAATCCTGTTGTCATGCAAAAGTTCAACACTGCAAACATTTGTAACATTAATTGTATAATGTTATTAGAGTGATTTACTGTGTCAGGTACTTCTCCTATTTTAGTATTTTTTACATCTAAAATGTTTACTTGTTGCTTATGATCATAAAGGCACCAATACTTAATCATGCTTTTAGTTTCATTCCTCTATGAGAAAACTAATTTGCTTACATCAATAATTCTGTCATTTTAGTCTCACTTTTTAAACACAAGCTGCTTCGCTTAACCCAAGATAAATATTGCAGTACATGAAAGCATTATCTTTACCTTCAAAGGGCCATTTGGTGAGCCCCAAGATCACAATTGACAGATCCCACTGCAGTAAAACATTACTTTCGATCAGTCTGTCAACGTAAAATTACAGAGAAGCCTGGGTAGTAGGTTGTCATGTCCGACCTCAACTCTTCTTAAATGAAGGGTAGAGTCTATGGCAGACAGATCTTTGTCTGCATAGTGTGCTCAGACAGTTTCCTGTTCTAGAATCTCTTCCAAAGAAAAATTACGATTAATTATGTGTCCTCCTGTAGGTGCACATGCATCTTTCACTTTTCCTCCTTCAGAGGGTCTAAAGCTACAGACTTATTGAGTGTGACTAAGAAAGTAAAACTGTAGCAGCACTCCCCAATACTAAATATGAACAAGGATGCCAACACTCGAAGTGTCATTTCAGGGACAAGTAGTCAAGATCATCAGAGAGACAAAATAGTTAACAAAGAATATTGCAGCAAATACTCAATTTCGATGAGGAACACACATGGTAAATTGGTCACATTTTCAGCTAACTTCAGGGATTGCCCCTGTACTGGTGATGAGGGGCAGTTGGCATCTCTGCGTGAGCAGATTGTTTGTATGCCTTGCCAACCTATGGCAAAAGGACAAACAAATAGCTACGTACAAGCTGACTTATGGATTGAGGTTGGACATGGATTAGGTACACGACTGAAAAGTGCCGGGATACTGGTACATAACCACAGGGATGAGTGGTTCCTGCTGTCCCCTCACCTTGTGTACCAGGCTGGTTACTCCCGTTACAAGGGCACTTGCAAGAGGTGCCAGCTGGTTGTAGAGGGGCCTTTTTCTTCTCAGGCTGACTGACATTAGGGTTGGTAGTAATCTGGGACATGCTGAATAATAGTTTTAACTTGGAAACCTTTCCCAACGTTCCTATGGCTTCCTGCTCATTCTACCCTTTTCACGCTAAGTTAGCACAAATAGTAACTGCAGAGCCGAGTCTTAAAACAATTGTTTGCTCTTAGGGTCGAATGCTAGTGGGTGACAGTCTCAGCTTGGTGGGCAGACAGTTTTGACATGTGGTAGTGAGACTATTACATGTCAATATCGCAGTCGAAAAACAGTCTAAAACCGTCCAAATCTTGACAAGTCTATCAACATAAACATCACCAGATACAACAACAAAACTTGAATTGCCATCAAGCAATGCATTATTCATTGAACATCTTAAGAATATAAGATGTCATATTGACAACGTAGCAATAATGATTGTCATGCAAAAAAAGAAGCGGACAACAGTTTTCAATAATGCTAAAGAAGCTGCACCAAATTCAAGCAAACAAGAACTATCCATGTCCAAAAGCCCTCAGTCATCAAACAAGCCAGGTCAGAATCCAGAAGTTCAAGGTAGACATATCAACAACTTTATGATATTTTTATATATCAGTCAACGAACACGAAATGCAATATGAAAGAAAACACATCTCTTCTGACTTGAGACAGCTATACACAAACGTTAGTAGTAATTAAATCGATTTGACGCTAGCAACTCTCAACTTTAAGAATAATGTAATCTCCAAAATTTACACAAATGTTATCAATCAAAAAGTTCAACAAATTAACAAACTGACGGTACTCAAATGCAGGCTGGCTATCCGTCACATCATTACCAAAATATGCACCTTTACAAAATATGATCGTTCTTTGAAGGTCATTTTTCTCATATGTTTTATATATGAGATACTTGGTACATTCTTTCAAATCAGAGTGAGGAATAGCTGTATACAAAGTGGAGAGGTCCCAAGAAGTAATTTGGTGAAAAGGTAAATGATCATCAGTACTATTCAACTGCTCCAACAGTATGTTCGAATTAGATGAAATCCAAAACCTGTTAATACCGGAAGATGCTTCTATCTGACCACAGTAATGGAACCAAAATTCCTGTACTTACTTCAAGCCTTCAAAACTAACAATTCTTTGAAACAGCAAAATTTGGAACCTGCTATGAATCTAAACTTATAAGAATTTTTATGCAGTTTTGGAAGTGAGTAAATGTTGGGTGAATGGGCATGTACATCAGAAAATTTCAGGCCAAATGAAGATTTAAATTGTTGATGCTTGTTCAAAATAATATCCAATGATTGATGTACTTTTTCATATGTGGGAGAACTTGAGTTGGTAAACAGACCTAATTCGTCAATTAGAACCTTATAAAAACTGTCTACATATGATAATAACATTGTTGGATGCTTTATCAGAAGGAACAAAAGCATATTTATCATGCATCTTTTGCAGGCACTGAACAACTTCTAGATTTGTCAGAACAGGATGTGGTCGTTGTTTTCTGTGATTTTCGTATTCTGTTTGTAACGATATGGTTTATTTCACTGATCCATTCATCAAAGACGGAAAAATCAAACTTATCCTTTTGTGCCCATTTCCAGCATATTCTTCA
Source organism: Hermodice carunculata (assembly GCA_964020975.1). Taxonomy (NCBI): domain Eukaryota; kingdom Metazoa; phylum Annelida; class Polychaeta; order Eunicida; family Amphinomidae; genus Hermodice; species Hermodice carunculata. The sequence goes on along the minus strand of OZ026615.1, from coordinate 50,887,196 downwards.
ATAGCTTCCATAATCATTTTCTTATCTTTATCCCAAACATAGCCTGTCTATCGATGGCATCCTCTGTGGTGGTGGTTCTGCTTGCTCCATGTCTATCCCATGCCTGGTAAGCGGCTTGACCTCATGGGATGCTGGAAGGAGTGCTGGTGTCACATCCAATGGTTTAAGAGAGGAATCACTCACACCTGTAAACAATGCAGCCAACCAATCAATTAGGATGTCCTCCGAGACTTTGGTGTATGTAACTGCCTTCTTCCCTTATCTAGCACAGCATTGAAATCAGGGTTATAGATAAAAAATTAATAATTCATAAAAGAATTTAAGGGTAAAAATGTTCCTATAGGACCTTGTAATCATTTGTGAGCTTATTGGGTACCTGCAGAGGCTGAGACCACTTCAGAGTAAGCTAGCTCTCCCAAACTGGTCAGACCACTGACTTGCTGGCAAAAAAGATTCCTCTTCCACATTCTGTGAAAGGATGAATAAAGGTACTTGGTTGGTATTAACCTTTTGATTTGGCCGAAGGGACATTGCATGATGGTGAATGGAGTTCTGCTTCTGAAGAAACCAAGCCTCTCCTAAAATCATGATCAATAGTGCCAAGTTTCAGTTGGTGCACAGGGGAGGGGTTGTAACCTTTGCCACTACTTTAACTTTCCATTCATCAAATAACAGACCCATCACATGATAAAACAACCTCAGACCTGTAAGCTGGGCACTACACCCTTTCAATCTTCTTGGAGAAGTGCATCCCCAGAGGGCTAACTCCATGGTATTAGATAGGTGATGTATTGTGATCTGCATAGAACTTATCTGTGACACCCCACATGTTGTGTAACTGATAAGATGTCCGATTGTGTTCTTTAGCCTTATAACCTGACACATTAGTGGTCCGAACTCTGTCTGTGCCACATTTTGGACTGAGTCAACAGCTTCCTTTGGCATGCTTTGGGTGCAAAGCACCTAAAGCATGCCAAGGAAAAATGTTGACCTAGGCTTATATTTCATGTAACTGTTACATGCTAGCACTTTAATGAAATGTCTTTTTACAATGAAAATAAATCTAGCATCTCGTTATCACTCAGACCAGAATGCCTTAACTCATTCCACCCTGATAGAAGACTGAGTCAACAGCTTTCCTTGGCGCATTGCGCCCAGAGCGCGCCAAGGAAAGCTGTTGACCATGGGCATATAATTTGGAATGATCTTTTATGCAAGTTTCATCCAAAATATTGAAAAATAATCCCTAAATTAGTAAAATACAATTAGCAGACGACATTTAGATATTAGCGGGAAAAAGCGTCATCAGGATGGAATGAGTTAAGTAGTTCAACCTTAGTTGCAGTTGGTACTGAAAGAGTGAAACAGAATATTTCATAGATCTGATGTACTATTCTTTACAGCAGTGAAATAGATATTTAGTGTTATCATAAATGCTTAAGACCTACTTGTATATTCTCTACCTCGTATCACTGTAAAAGCCTTGTATGACAGGTACCCTAATCAATATTACTTGGAGTATTGAGGTACATGTGCTGCAAGCTGTTCCTTTAACTCTTTCAGTGCCAAATTTTCACTGAGTCAACAGCTTACCCCAGCTCTGCCCAAAGTGCATCAAGGAAAGCTGTTGACACGGACCATTTTCTTGGTTTCTGCAACTGTAGACATGCTTGACCCTGAATGAAAAGGTCAATTTGCAAGACATATGAATCTAGTATCATAATATTAATTCAAGGCATACTTTTTTTTTTTTTTTTTGGTCACAAGAGGAAATGAAAGAGTTAATTAATGTTCAAAGGGTCAGCTGTCCCATGCAGGCATGCACATTTGTTCCATATTATTTTGAAACTTTTGAACTTCAACTCGTATTTTGCAATTTAATGTTTTCAAACTACTGGCCTTTATACATCATCATATTGCTTTGTGCATGTTGGCATGATTGCTTAAGCTTGTTGTTTACATATGTGTGGTCTCTTGAGGCCCAAACACTGCATAATTTGGTCATTTCTAAATTAAACATTGTAATGTATAACGTGTAATGCCATGGATACTCGAGGTTTTCAAAACACCTGACTGGTGGGTACCCAAGTGTGAGAATTCATTATCTACCACAGCTCTATCTGTAAATCGAATGCTGTCAATTTTAACAATGATGCCCACCAAATGTCTCTTCTGAACCGTTATGGCTTGGCATTCTGTCAGTACATACACAGTTGCCACAGTTTTAGAACATTCTTTGGTATTCAATAGGTGTTAATTCAACTGTGTTCATCTTCTTATGGGTGAAATGTGAAAATAGGATAGACTGAATGCAAAGCCATGTGCAGGGTCTTTGTAATTTTCATCCCAGTGTGGTTCGTGTGACCAGGAACATATGCATAACTGATAACTGTTGCCCATTTCTGTAAACCATTGCTTGCATTAGTATTTTTGGCCAGAATTAAGTATATTGATAAAGCATTTCCCCCAGTTTGTCTTATTCACAAACACATATTAGTGCATGTAAACATAGAAGTCCAATGCGAAATTTCAAATACTTCACATGTAGCAGGAAAAAACAATATATTTCCTGGTCAATAACTCTGTTGCTGGGGATGGTTTCATACGATCTCAGTGCTGTCATGACCCTGGCTGGTAATACGACAGCACCCAGTGGGCACAGTCCACACTCAGAGGCAGATCACAATTAGGAGCCTTGTTGTCATCTGCAACACCCCAGACAGGTTCTGTGGGCTCTCAGTGCCAAGCAATGGCACTCCTCCGCTCCATTGATGCTCACATGTACCATTCACTGTCAGATTTTTTTTCCCCAGTATGGTAAAGTACTTGCTATTTTTACATCAATAAAGCTCAAAGTCTTCCCTCCATAAGAATCACTGCAAATAATTGGGCTCTTCAGTCCTTGGCCATAATGGTTCAGTCATTAGTTTTGGTATCGTGTGTTCTGTTAAGACCTGAAATTTTTTGCCACATTGAATATTGAGTTGACATGTGGAGCATTCTGCTGATGGTCTATGCATAGCAGAACAGCTGTGCCAGTCCCAGGATGTGCCATTATCTATTGCCTGCATGTTCAGTGTCATCGACACCCTTTACCAATTCTGCTGTACATTACATATATGCAGTGCCTTTTATTGTGTACATTTTGGTTCCATTTCCCTGCAATTTGTATGCTTCACAGTCTCACGGTTGTGTGCTGCTGTCACAAAGTGGCTAATGTGGTGTTTATCATATGTTAAAGTCAGGCTCAAGTACACATTTTCCCTGCTCATGAAGTTAACCCATTCAAGTGAATGACACCAGGCTTCATTTGGGTCTAAAAGACAGTGAGATGAAGAAAAAATCTACATGATCAAAATCACTGTAAAATGACATTATGCTCATATGCCTATGCAGCAAATATGTGATCAGGTTGGAGGTTGGGGGGGGGGGGAGGTTTGTTTTTTTATGGTTTTAACTTGATTAGACCTTTAAATCCTTTGTGATTGAGGCCTTTATTCATAAACATTCAACAAGTCATGTGTCAAAGCTGCATCGAAAAAAATGGTTGAGCAATTATGTGACTAAATGTGCACAAACTGGAAAAAAAGCCATTCAACAACCAATCTTTCATTAAAAGGTAAGGCCTTTTAAAGCTGTTTATTTTCAGAAAACAGTTTTTCTTTTCCCCTTTTACCAGTGTGAAGTGACATACATGTGGTATTACCTTGGTATGGAGATATTGTAGAGAATAAAAAGATACATTTATCTCCAATGCTTGCAAGGGACTCTTATTTACGGTACATGTATTAGGATCACAATTAAATGTACCTGGCTTGGTCATGAACGAGGAAATGACAAAAAATCCACAACAGTGCAATTGGATAACTGTATCTAACAACAGCTTTGGGGGCGTGAACTACATGTATCATGCTGGCATGTGTAAAATCATGGTACTGTGTATGTATTCCTGCATTTTGATGCAGTTTACTTCTGCTGAGAGAGCAGAGCTGGGCTGGGAAGATTCAGTGCTGAATACGTTCTCAACGGACACAGTCTCTATATGCACCTGACAGTTGCTGGTGAGTAATGATGCATCATCAGAGCTTCTGAACCAGGCTGAAAATGCCTGGTTTAAGCCTATTGGTCCAAGTTTACTTAAAGCCATGACAAGGCCCACAATTTTTGTTATGTATTGACTGCACTTAACCGTACCTTTTCCTTCACCTCTTATGTCATGATCTTAAAATCAAGATGGTATATGCTGGGTACATGCATACACATTGAACTAGTATCCATGGAAGATAAAATTTCAGGACACCTGTGGCACATCACAAATTAGCTTGACATTAAATGTGTGGTTCACCAAGGCTCTGTGGTAGGACCATTAACACCCTGATTTATATCAATTACCGACCTGATGTATTGGAGAAAATAAAACTCTTTTGCTTGTGGACGATGCAGATTGTTTGTCCAATAAAATATTTAAAATATTTATATCAATATTCACATTACATTAATACAGAAAATGAGAAAAGTACCAGTTTGGTAAAAGGTTAACATATTTCATCAGCAGGAAAAGAAAATACATACACAGGCTTTAAATCAAAGTTGATAGACAAAACAGCAACATAGCAAGAGTAATTATTAAATTCTAGGCAGCATGGGTGATGATGTAAATTGGCTTGGAAGAAGCCCATTGATTATGCATTTTCAGAATTGTCAAACTCGGTCAAAATATTTGTAAAGGCTCTTGCCTCCATAGCACACTATGTCATCTTGTTCCTCTCCAATTAGTCAGCCCAGTAACTCCAAGATTTTATTTGCAAGAGCAAAATGAAACTGCAAGAAGACCCTTCCACCTGAGTGACATACCAATAAGGAAGCTGATGGTAATGATCACCTTGGCCAGTGATAATCACTACTTCCTAGTTCATTGCAGATTGTAACCATGGCAGTCAAGGACGACCAATGTGTGGCTGAATCCGTTTTTCAAAAAAAAAAAAAACACCGTCCATGTAGAGACGGAGCAACTAGTTACCCATTTATATACCCAGTGGTAGCCTTGTTACCACATAGACTATGTGCTGGTGTTTACATTTCTCTGTACTTTGATATATTAGTATTACATCAGACAATGTCCTTTTGAAATCTGATGGATTCCCAAAAGAAGGGGTGTCCTTTTTATTTGCATCCCACTGGGGCAGTGGGTGCCACTTGTAGAGTGCTTTACTGTCTGGTGAAATGCGTTCCCAGTGGTTGTCTGGTGCTTTTGTTGCTGATGTAACAACAGTGTTCTCACAATCGGTCTCTCAATGGATGCAGGGTCTGTCTGAACAATATTTACACATGAGGCAGCACACTAGATTGAAGCTTTCACAGCATTCTCCTTTGGAACTCTATTTGTGGTTTGTCTGCTTGCTTTAGATAGGCCTATATGTAGATAGTCAACTATCTATGCTTCAGACCCAGCCTGGATTATTCAGGCATGTGCAGTATTTGCAGTCTTGTCAACTGCACTTGTTAGTTTGTTTCTTTCACCCAGATCGTTGAGATTCTGTCCTGCAAAATCTGTGCATCTCATTTGGGACCTAACGAGAATATCAGCAAAATCCTGTGGATGTTTAAAGCCCATGACTATTCCTTGCCTATTAAAGCTTCAGAATAATAGAAGCTTCAAAATGCTTCCAATTGTTTTGAGCCATCTTTTTAAGTGGAGATAGTGTAGGGTTGTAGGTTGACTGAGAACAATTTTTCTTGGCCACTGTTACCTCATGTCCTCTTTGTTCAAGGGCAGTGTAAGTAGCTGCATTGAACGGTCCATTTCTTTTAGTATTCGAGCATCTTCAGGGTATTTCCTCAGGGTTTATAGTCTTAAGGCAAATCTGTTTGATTTGTAGTTAACTGGCTATTGGGTCCACCTTTAAGGTTCTTTGGGGTTGCGGAGCTACTGTGCAGATATGTGTGGGCATATGTGTGTTTGACATACATGTAGAGGGTGGTTTATGCTTGGAGTCAACTTTGACAGTTGTGTCAAGATAACTGATCCCATGACACCGTCATAAACCACATACATACAATTGTGATAGACAGAGCCTACTTATATGTGTAATCTTGTAATCTATACTGATCAGCTCTTTTTTCAAAGGCACTCTAGGAGTTTACCAAATTTCGATGAATCATTGTGATCACTATACTATTGCTATGATGGACACGTTCCTGATACATTGCCTGGTTTTTTGTTTTTGTTTTTTTTTTATGTCAAGGTTGTCGCCCTGGCTATTAAACTGCTTCAGAAATAATTCTACATTAACCATACAAATATCTGACATATGATTTAGACTTTTGTCGAAATGCATGCAGCATGCTAAAATACTGCATTCCCACATTGGACCAGTTATATTTTCTTTACCGTAGTACATGTTTTCATCTCTTTCTATTCAACAAACTCTTATTATATTGGTCATGTGTATTCTGCTTCTGCATCATGGCTGACAACACTATATATGTATTTGCTCAAAGTTTTCAACGGCATTGGTGCATTAATTGTATACCCTAGGTCCTGTGAGTCATCGGTCTTTCTTTCTGGTGCACTGCATGTATTTGAAGGCAATGATGATTGTATCTTGAAACGGTTTCGACTACACTACTATGATACATATTTCACATCAGCTATAGCATATACATGTAAGTACATATATCGAACTAATGTGATAAGGCTCTTGCTACGAGTATGAATTATTATTTTTGTGTGTGTGTGTCTGGTGCTCATGAAAGAGTGAACACAAAACATCATTATTTATGTAAGGTCTGCAGGTCATATTTTGGTACAAGGATATGTTTCATAAAGTGTAACATGCTCCTTATACAATTCTTCTTTTTCATACATGCATACACTCTGGGACAGTAACATAAATGTTACTTAGTAGTAAGCAATTTGTTTGCTTGGTTGCTTTCTTTATTTTGTATTATATTAACATCCGCACCTCTTTTTATTGTGGAAAAATCTCCACCACTTGTTCATTGTTTGTGACGGTTTTCAATCGTCTTTTCAGATTCTTTATGTTGTTATATGCCATCATAAGCGCTCCATTACTACACATGTTTATTTAGTATGGACTAACATATCAATATGTAACGGTATACAGTACCATTTTTTTTGCAAATCTTTGTAAATCAACTGAAGTTGTTTAGAAAATTCTCTACAACTATTTTATCAATGCATGGATTCAGTTTTCCATACTCTCTTTAGATTTCTCGTGCTCTCCGGCATATTATATTTTCGACAACCAAGTACTGATTCTGTAAACATCTACGAACAATTGGATATTTGTGAACTACTTTGCAATATGTTTTCGCATTTTGAACCATCTCATAACAACTTTCTCAGATGGTACATATTTACTGATATACTACTTATTGTAAGAACATATGTTGTTTTCTTTTGGAAAATGTATGAACATGTAGCTCTTTACAGATCGGAGATGTTGGTAATTCTGTCATATATGTTGAACTGTAATTCTTTGAACATGTTCACTGTATCTATGGGCAATTGTCTATATTGGTTTACTTTCAATCAAAGTATTTTTTCACATGTTAGTGATACCAAATTTTTCCAATCAAAACTGGATACTAACCTTAGCATTTTCAGTGATTTTGCAAACTTACATAGTACGTTATAATGACTTCAGAAATTCTTATGAGCAACGTACTTCAAAATTTCGGTGGCATTGTTAGGAACAATCTAAATAATCTAATTGACAATCCTGATGAACTTGAACACACAATTTCAATTGCCTCAGATTCACCTTATATTGATAGAAGTAACCTTTCAGAGTATATCAGACCTTTTGCACAGAATTTTTCTGTTTTAAGTTTGAACATCCAATCTTTAAATGCAAAATTTGACAAGCTGAAAACATTACTTGATGAATTTCTAAATGAAAACATTGAATTCAGTGCCATCTGTCTGCAAGATACTTGGTTAGAAGGATCTAATCCGGACACAAGTCTTTTTGAACTTAACAACTACATCCCCATTTCTCTTGGGGCTACTTGCAGTTCACATGGAGGATTATTAATATATCTACACCAAAATTATCAATATGCGATCAGAGATTTCTATTCTCCAAATGCTGTGGGAGGGTCAATTTATTGACATATTTGGAAATAATCTGAAACAAAAAATTACAATTTCTAACATATACAGGCCACCCCGTGACTTAAACGACCACATAGAATCATTCATCAATGACATTTCGCCGATTTTATCAACTTTGTCCCAGGAAAGATCAGACAACCTTATTGTGGGTGACTTTAATATTGACCTGTTAAAAGCAAATATCAGAGAGAAGTATTCAGATTTCCTTGATACTATGATGAATAACGACTTTATGCCTAAAATAACCTTACTCACTCGTTTTTCTGAACGAAATGCAACTCTGATTGACAATGTCTTTTGTAGTTTAACCCACAGTAACAAGATATGTCTATCTGGCATTATCTTCACAAATTTATCTGATCATCTACCATATTTTACATGCCTGGACCAAAAGATAAACCTTTCTGCAGGATATAAATAATACTAACTTCATGCAAGTTCTTGATAATGATTTAAACTGTGACCTTAATCACAACTAGAACAAACTTATAAAACTAATACATCACTCTAAAGATAAATATCTACCCACCAAAACCGTCCATTTTAACAAATATAAACATAAAAAGTCTCCTTGGATTACAAATGGAATTCTCAGATGAATAAAATTTCGCGACAATCTCTACAAACAAATGAAGAGCACACATCCTGATTCTCAGCAATTTCTGACCTTGAAGCAAAATTTGAAAATTTACAATAAGATACTAAACAGATCAATTCAACAAAATAAACGGAATCACTATCATTCCCAATTTGAAAATTTCAAAAACGAGACTAAAAAGACATGGGATGTTATAAAAACGATTCTAAATGTAAATAAAAGAAAAAATGATTTCCTCTCTTTTTCTATGATTGATGACAGAAAGGAATCAAATAAGAGTCAGATAGCAGACAAATTTAATGCATTTTTTACAGGCATTGGCCCAAAACTGGCAGCCAATATAGACCAGCAAAACTTACCTCACTTCAGCACATACCTTAATCATCGGTGGCAAAATATTTTCACTTTTATAAATGCTTCTGCAGCTGAGGTTGAATCAATATTAAACAAGTTTAAACCTAAATCTAGCTCGGGGCATGATCAGCTGTCGATGAGACTTATAAAGAAGATTAAGTCTTCACTGGCGACCCCATTAGCTCATACAATTAACCAATCTCTTACCACTGGAATATTTCCGGATGAACTTAAAAAAGCTTAAGTAATACCAATATATAAGAAGGATGACGAAAAAATTCTAAATAACTATAGGCCTATATCTCTAATTCCAACTCTTTCAAAAGTTTTTGAAAAAGTGGTCTATTGTCAACTCTATGACCATTTTGCATCACACCATATTTTTTACAGAAGTCAACATGGCTTCAAACAGCTTCATAGTACTGAAACAGCCACTTTAGAATTTGTTGATAGAATATATAAGATTCTCGATAATGGAGAAATACCCCTAACAATCTTTCTAAACCTATCTAAAGCTTTCGATACTTTGGATCACGAAATTCTCTTGTACAAATTAAAATATTATGGTGTTTCTGAGACACCTCTAAAATGGTTTAAAAGCTACTTGACCAATAGAACCCAATATGTTCAGCTAGATGACGTTCATTCCAAGCCATTACGTATCATAACTGGTGTCCCACACGGGTCTATTCTTGGGCCACTTCTTTTCATAATCTATGTTAATGATCTTTATCTAGCTACCCAAAACTTTGAGTCAATACTCTATGCTGATGACACAACTCTCATAAATTCACTTTGTACTTTCAATTTTGGACCTCAGTCAAACAACAGGTATATCTCAAACAACATGAACTCCGAACTTAATAAAGTATATCACTGGCTTGCTGCAAACAAATTATCTCTGAATATACCAAAAACCAAATATATGCTTTTCTATTTTCCTCAACGTAGGTTAAACATGAATATCAATCTAAAAATAAAAGACACACAATTAGAGAGAACAAGTGAGTTTGATTTTTTAGGGCTGATAATCAACATAAAATTAAATTGGAATGCCCACACAAATAAGATCGCTAATAAAACTGCTCGAGTCATAGGAATACTTAAAAGGCTACATCATCTGCTTCCTAGCAATACACTACTTTTAATTTACAATTCTCTGTTTCTACCACATATTAATTACTCTATGTTGGCTTGGGGTTATTCATATGATCACATATTTAAACTTCAGAAGTCAGCTATTCGTTTAATATGTTCTACACATTATTATGCACATACTGAGCCCTTATTTAAGGACTTAAAGGTTTAAAAAATGCCTGACTTGTTTAAACTTAAACCTTTAAAATTTTACTATAGATATACTAAAAACGAATCACCTGGCTACTTTAATAACATGTTCTCAGCCTTACCTGTTACTCACCCATATTCCACGAGATATCGCAACACTCCTCACTATGCCACCCCTCAACATGTATCCACCGAAAAGTGCATACGGCACTATATCCCCAAATTACTCTCTGATACACCCTTACACATAACAGGAAAAATTCACACACACTCCTTCTCAGGATTCTCTAGGTATGTTAAAACATTATATAAACCAATATTCTGAAACTTGCTCCATTGTTGACTGCTTCGTCTGTAATAACACTTCATAATCATTTCTGAGATCTTGTATATTAATGCCGGAGTTTTTTGTCTTTAATTTTCTTTGTAATGGACCAGACCTCTGTTGAAACTTGGTGTAACATATAAGGCAACTTTTCCTAGGTGGCCCTTGCGGAAGCGGATGTTTATCATCCTTAGCAGGGTCATCCTGACTACAATTTTTGTATGGTAATTCCATTCTCACTATTATCTATCTTGTTTTTGTCGTGTATGTTTTTGTGCAATTACCAAAATGTATACAATGTATGCACTTCTATGTTGAATAAAATGAATCTGAATCTGAATCTGAATCTGAATTATGTATTAATCTGGTTGCAGAAAAATTTGTTGGTGGAGTGGCAAGAATTCAGATGTGTTCTAAATATTCGGATATCTGTATTTGTATGGGTCCAGATGCAGAAAATATGGTCTACTCACCACTACCAGGAGCTGAGGATCTCTCAGAAAGTGCTTCTCAGCTAGTGAAGTAAAGAAACAACTAACAATTGAAGGTGCTGCATTTGTGGACATGTCTGAACCACTGATCTGCTAAAAAAGTTTTGCAAACCATATTGCAACAAATTTTTATTACACTTCCTTGTGTCCCTATCTCACATTCAGATGTTACCCATGGTTTCCCGTGGAACCTGTTGTCCCTGGCCAACTTCTCTGCCGCATAAAAGTAGCCACATAATTCAGTTGACCTGTCACCACAGGTAATTAGCACTGAAATTGACTCTTGTGGCCAGAAAAGCGAGATCACAAAGAGTAGGTGACCCCTCATGGCAGTAGCTGCATACAGCAGGTACCGTATCCTTTCCTGTTTTTCTTTTAAGGGACTTTATTGACCTGTGATCCTGAGGGTTGAGCGGGATAAAGATCCCAAGGGGAGAAATGCGAGAAAAAGATTGATTAAACCATGTGATGTTATTTGTATCCTAACTATAGTGTTGCTAGGGTAACAAATTTGAAGCATGTGATTGGCTGACTGTAGGGTGAAGGCAACATGGGAGGTTACGGCCAGCTCATATTAATTGAATGGGGGCCTTGTATCCTCTGTTGGAAAGATTTGGCTGGGACAACACTGGTGGATGGTTTAACTAGGATAAGCTGTCCAGCTAGAAAGGGTATATATTGGTTCAGGGGTAAGTCAAATTGTTCTTAACTGAACCTGCACTATACAAATTTAGTAATTATGGTTTGTTTGACAGGTATTCTTCTTTCATAATGAAGCTCTGCATTTATAAGCAAAACTTCACATATTTAGCTAATTCATCATTGCCACCTTCATATTGATTCATTATTACGTGGGTTTTCTTTGCTGAATATTTAGCTTAGACAAGGAGCCGCTACTCAAGACATGTACGGGTAAAAGGCTCCGAAACATGTTGAGTAGTTACCTGCTGAAGACCCTTTAATTTGTTTGGGCTAATACAGTGTATGTCAAAATTTTACAGAGGAACGTGTGCAATATTGACAATAGTACTTCTATATGTATATAGGTTAGACAGGGACAGGTTTGCTTATGGAGAGTAAAGAGTTTGGACTACGGAATAGGGTAAGGACTACCACGAAGTGCTTTTGGACAAAAAGACACAAATACAATACTGAGATGCCCACTAACAGGTGAAATCCAACAGGCTACTTGCAGTTTTAATCTCTCTGTCATGGATTGCTTTAATCTAATATCCTCCTCCTCGCTTTTTACTTTGTACATTGGCTAAAGGCTCAGCTGTATGCTGTCGCTAAAAACAGTTGCGTGAAGGAACTTGAGATATTAAGTACAGGATACATTACAATGATCTTTGAGGCTTCCACAATGCCACAAATTTAAAAAGACCACCAACCTTGTAAAAGAAACCACATGTACGCATCAATTTTACTGTTCCCAATTCACAAACTGGTCCATTGCTGAGATCACTGAAAGCTGCTTCCCTGCATGATTATTTCATAAGATATTTATGTACAAATATGGGTATACTTCCTATTGTCACCAAACGGTTCATGTACACTTCCCCTGTAGCCCGATATAATACATGGCAGCCGAATTCATACTGTTTAACACAAAAATTTCGGATGAACTGTGGCAAATTTTCCTCACATTTTCAAGGAAGCCAATCATGGCTACCTGAACAACATTCTGCCAATAATGACAATAAATTCAAATTCTACTAAAACAATTTTTTTTTTACTAAACCTTCAAATAACATATCAGTAGATTGTTAAGTCTCTTTGAAATTTAACAAGCATTCATCTTTAACATTGTAAACAATGCTTGATGTCAAATACTGTACAGTAGCCCCTCCTTTGAGAGACCGCCCCTTGTGCCACCCAAAAGGTGGTTGTATAAAGCAGGTGGTCTCTCGAAGGAGGTATAACAAGAAGTACTGAAGAAAGACCTAACAATTGTGGTCATTCAAAGGAGGGACCACTGTATGTCTTTTTCACCGTGTATAATACCTCAAATTTCCTACAGTAGTATTATATTTAAATCTTGAGAAGGTACATAAACCCTTATAGGTTTCAGTCCTTGTCACACTGAAACTTAATTGTATGTATTTATTACTATGTATATATTGCTGTGCCAATCAATAAATACAGTGTACTAAAAATTACAAGTTTATTGTCATTGCATGTTGTGGGGTGTGAATTTGATGGGCAGTGCCTACCACCCACTTATTGTTGACACACTCCAGGAAACTTTTCCAATTAAGGCAGGTTCTCAAAAGTGCATATTATGGGGGCAATATTAATACAGGGGTTGGCAAAGACCAAAAACAGTTGAAATATACATGTAACTTCTAACGAAAGAAAGTAACAACAAAAAATTCAGATACCCCAGGCATTTATTTTAGCAAAACCTCTACAAAACACAGGCCTGCTCACAGGGTTATCATATATTGTACACAAATACTTATGGAGGAACAGAAATCCAAATTTAAATATACATTGCTGTCCTCTCTCATCTAGGCTATACACTGTACATGTCTGTCCAGAGAGCCACTCGGTGGCCATAACGACCCAACTGAAAGTGGCTCCCTCCATTGGATTCACAGCTCCCAAGACACAACAGCAGGACTGTGGGGCACAATAAACATACAACCAACATGATCTGGTGCCAGCCACTAAATGAGGGTCCAGCTAACTCTTTCCCTCCCATAGTTAAATTTTCATGTTTGACAGCTGATCTACTAGTGTTTTTGGCAGCTGGGGGGACTACAGCAAAAATTAAGATCACAACGACCTTCCAGTCTGTTTTGAGTCCTAAGAAATCCGCAAATCTTCTAATTGTTGGGAGTCTTGCTCCATTAAAATGTTATTTTATTTATTAGAAGAAAATTTTGGAAGGGAAAGAGTTAACAGAGAAATGATGGTACAATTAAATGGCTTGATCCAACTTTCATATCCAAAATAAAGAATAACACTGATTTTTCACATCTTCAATATTGTCAATAATTCATCGAATTGCTATTGCATGTATATACCTAAATCACTGTTCAGTTTGTTTGCCTTGAACTATTTTTTTTTCTTGTCGATTTCTTATTTTTGCAAAACCCAACACTGAAAACTTTATTATGATGCCCAAATGCACAATAGCTTGAACTGGTTAAAAATTACGCCAAACAGTTAAAAGTGAAAACATGCAAGCCAAATCTACAACATCTACGGGTTATCAATACATATACCCACACACAACTTGTGGCTGGTCTTCATCACCAAGAATGTGTCACTGTGAAGACAGTAGTATGCGATCCTGTCTACCGATTTAAGGGCTTGCAGACCGATACACCACTGGTGATGAGCCCACCATAAGCCATAGGAGGAGTGGCAGCTCCCTTCCCATTAAACAGCACATTAAAGCTGTTGTCAAATCTGCTTTTTCACACCTGCCTCCACATTGTCACGATTCTTGTATCATTACATTTGTAGAGTCTGTACATGGGACTCGTTGGCATGGCAACTCCTGATCAGCAGCTAGGAACTTTCAAACCCTTACTTAGGGAGTTCTTCACTTCTGTATATCCTAACAATACATGTAAGAGTTAAACTCGATTTAACCCTTCTTTGTATACGGCATAGTTTGCTGTTAAAGGTTGTCTTTTCAGAATAATAATTTCCTGATTTATAACTAGAACATTTGTTAAAAGGTCTGCAACACCATTTTTTTGTGTGTGGTTGGGTGGTTTATAGTATCCAACCTCACTGGGAAAGGTATTAATTTAGTCTTGATTTGTGTCAAAAAGGCAGAACTGGATCCTGACCCGACTTTTCATCATGAAAACATGGAAGGAATAAATATAACATGAACACATCATTCCAAATCACTTGCACCAGACACAGAAAAGTCAGGATCAAGGTCACTGTTTAGTTTTCTATGAAAGGTCAAAGTAATGCTCATTAATAACAATTTTAGCATTACCTTTACTTTGGACAGGTCCAAGCAAAAACAATGATTTAGAAACTGACAAACTGAAATAAAACCCATTTAGCACCCCCCGCCCCACCCAGCTCATATTGTTATTAACTAAAATTATGTATAAATTTAGCCACACACTCACTGTATGTAGAAGTTTTCAAACTTAAGTATCATGGTATCATAACCTCATATTTGGACTTCAAACTTGACGAGGCTCTCCTCCAGGCGAGAGTTGAGTCACCCATGTCACTTGTATACATGTACTGTTGTGTCACATTCTTCAGTTATAAATATGAATGAAGCCTAATAACGACTGATGCATATTCAGTATCAACAGACAAAGTTTCCAGAACACATTTACTGATGATTACAGTTAACACAAATGTTTACACAAGTTCAGATGTGCTCACACAGTGAAGCCAAGGCACCGGTTTCTCTTCCGTCTACTCCGTTACAAGCGTTGTCACTTCTCTTGGACATGAACAGACATACATATCCATGAGATTCCCTCCTTCCTGCCACATGTGACTGATCTCTGCTATAGTCCTGCTTGGTGTTCAGTTGCACTAGCTAATCTAACAACTTCTGTGGTAAGTCAACTGCAAGTCACTTCTGTGCATTTGAAAGACATCCAAGATGAATGAGTGTGGACTTGTCAACCTCCACATGGAGCATGTTCCAGCAAAACCATAACACAACAGGGACATTCATACCAAAAATTATACTTCAATTGGAACATTTACATCAAATAATGTGGCATGAGCCCTGAAATGATACCTGCTGAAATTATACATGAGATTATCAATTTTTCTCACTTCCAAGAGTAGTGTTTTGTCCAACTCTTTACACCAGCAAGTGGGTATTTCTTCTTAGAATTAATTACTGTTTCCAACAAACCAAATCTAGACATGAAAGGGAGAAGAAAAGTCAAGGGTAATGTTATCTGTGTGAAAATTAACCCTTTCCCTCTTAAACTGGCCAAAGCTGGCTTGTGGTCAAACGTCATCTGCTTCAGTGTTTTCAACTAACTTCAACAGAAATGAAAAATAATTTGACTGAGAATTGTAGACAAGGCCTTTCAAGATCACAAGCCCCAGGTCAACAGCTTTGCTTGGCATAGGTTGGGCACTCAGTACCCAACCCATGCCAAGTAAAGCTGTTGACTCAGTCTTGAATGAAGACGAAAAAGGTGAACTATATTGTCCAGATGTGTATGTGCATAACTTCAATGAAGTCTTTACAAGAATTATGCACTAAAACAAAGTCAATGAAATCTCTCTCAACCTGAGAACATGGATCAGCCCATATCCAAATAAACTACGTCATAGGTAAACTGGTTAAAACAACAAACCTTCTTGTCATAAATATGCAAATAATATGAACTGTACAACTTGAATGCTATCACACTACATGGCTCTTTGTGAACAAAGACCACACTGATGAAGCCACAGTATACATCCCGTTATTTGCTCAATTCTCACAGGATAATAGCGACACTGTCTGCTGGACAAGTTGTATAGCACCTGATGCACTGACCAAACTTACCTTCAGGTGCACACATTGAACAGGACTAGACTCTGCAAGAAATACTCCATACAGTATATGTGAAGTACACAACACTGTAACACAGTTGTTTCATAAACACATTTACATGTACTTGTGCATGTACCATGAATGATAATAACCGGGTAAACACCACTTTGGTGATTGCCCATACACATGGGCACTTGTACCGCAACATCGATCTCATGAGACTTGTACAGTGGTTCCCCCCATGGTAAGCCCCCCCGCCCCTTCCCATGACAGGCCATCCCCTCTAGATTGGCTGCTTCTCCATGCTGCAAGAATAGCATTTTCATCCCCCCCCCCCCCCCCCCAAGAGAGGCCACCTCTCTCATAAGGCCACATTTCTGGTCACTTGGTATGGGGTGGCCCTAGAAGGTGGGAACACTGTAATTGTAGTTTTGTCAAAATGATGCAGGTCTCCGGTTCATCAAATGTTTACATGTTGTATTACAACACAAACAGGATTTTCTTTTGCATTTTTGTCAATACAAGTTTCTGTAAGGCAGAGTTTGTCTCTTGCTTGGTATAAACATATGAAAACAAGATCATAAAACAAAGCAGGCAGTTTTCACAAGAGCAATATTAATTCTACAACAAATATGAATATCCTCTATGGATTCAGTACCACCACGCAATGCACTTTTGACCCCAAGCCACATGGATCTACTCTCTAACTTGAAATATGGCCATGAAAAGTATTTCAAGACTGCGCATCTTGAAGAGTGCTCTAATCTATATCTTAGACGACACTGGTACAGAAGTGACAAACCCTGTTATAATTCTTCATGGAATCTTGCATCTGATGTTGTAGAATGACCAGTGCACTTGATGATCTTGAAAATAAGAAGTCACTCATTTTTCAGTTTTGTACAAGGCCACACCAGCACGTGCCCAGTATATGGATGAATTTGCTTGGTCAGCTGTAATCTGGTATGTTATAAAATGAATATGTGGCCACATCACTTAAATACATGTCTGCATCAACAAATCTTACCAGCTCCTAACCAATGACAGACTTGACCCTCTGCTCCCCAGATTTCTGTAATGCTATGGGTTTGGAGCCAATATAATCTGTTCTTAGGGCCCACAGGGTTAAAGTTGGTAACCCAAGTAGAAATTATCATGAAATCATGTTGCATGTGTTATCATCTAGGCGGACAGACCAGAGATAATAGTATCTTTCAGGGCAGGCAGGGACCAAAGAGTTAAGGAGACAGGCACTTGCTAGATCCACAGAACATACATGTAGATACCGTGGTCCCTGTCTTGAGAGGCCACCTCTAAGTACATTGAGATCTTGAAAAGTGGTTTCTTAAACAGATGGTCTTTTATCAGGGGTATAATTACATGCAAAAGACAGCACAGTGTTTGAATAAGGTGGTCTTCGAAAGATGTGGCTTCTCACAGAAGGGGTCTCTTCAGACAGGTACCACTGTAGTCCCTATCATGCTGTCCCTGGTACTGGCTGTCGATGTCTGCATGAGCTGGTGCAGAAGTCTGATAGGAACAACAGGGATTGAGATAGCAAAAACATCTAAAGTACAGGTATCTCTCCATACAAAAATTTTGAAGACATTCTGCATATGGAAATTGTCATGAACAATGAATGGTTAATGAAAGTTGCCCACCAGGGGGCTGGCCTGTTGACGAACCCCTGAGCATAGCATTTGCACATATGCAAGTCAATGAACTACCAGCAAGATGGCCAGCCAGGAATCTAAGCCTATGAAGGCCAGCTCAGCAGGCAATGGATGAGCGTGGTGACCTGAAGTGAAGGGCAAAAGTAGAGAAATTTGAAATTATGAACCCTGTGCTCAATCAAACACTGCATCAAAGATTCTTCATTGGGGCATCATTCATATGTAACCTGCAGGCAAACAGCTAGTAGATATGACATATATATATTGGTGCCTCAGTCACCCACTCATAAGAATTGTGATTCAACACAGAAGTCCAGTGAATTCTCAGTTTCATACTGCAGCCTGGCACTGATGATCTGTGCCATTGTTACTGTCCTTAAGCAACTGTTTTCTTCTGCAAGGCTTAGATGTACAAGTCCCCAGGATCACATTCCCAAGTTTGAGAGGCAAGCCCAAGAAACTCTTGCAACCAGTCCTACATGTACCTGTCTCATCAGGTCACATCTGTGTGGAGGGGTGTACCAAAAGTCTGATACTCTTCTAACCACACCCCAGTGCATATCCATGGATTTGGTGGCATCGTTTCATCATTTATTACATTATGTAGTTGACGGGACAACAAAGTCTGCTGTTTAAAGTGCCTTGGCCATTTTTGTTGTTCTGTAATTGTTAAACTGATCTCACAATATACACATGATATGCTGAAAATGACAACAACTCCCAGCTGAAATGCTAGTGGTAAATAAATAAATAACATTTGGCAACATCTGATGTTTAATCATTCTCTAAAATATGTCTGAAACTTCCTGACTCCGACTCCTTGTAAGTTTGTGTGTACATTTATGAGTTGTCACTGTGCATGAATCAGTTCCCTTTGGTATGCGACCCCTCCAAAACTCATTATGCCCATAGTCTCTTTGTTTTTAAACTCCTCTGAATAGTTTCCGCGATGTGTACCAGTGCCAACTCATCTCGTGTAATAGACTCTGTAGTAAAGATATTTTGACCTCCAGAGGGAGTAAGAGTTGTCGAACTTGAGCAGATATACACCCCTGCCTGGGTACATATGGCTACCACAGTACACTTCCTCGTGACAGTCTCTGCGATACACAGGAATGATTTCGTCTGTTGGGGGTCGGTTGTCTTTCTTACTACCCTTTTCAATATCTCCTTTGGTTTCTCCTGTAAGTATACAACAGATTATTATATATAGATTATATATATATATTTAAAAAAAAAAAGACTATTATATATATTGAAAAAAATTAATGAATACAATTTTCCACACTGAGAGTTCAAATTTTCTGCAGTTGCCCAAAAGTATTTTTTTTTTTTAAATGTTGATTTCAATTGCAATTTGTGCTTAAAATCACTGAATCTGAAGCCACCCTCAGCTGAGACTCTGCAAAATGTTTGCAACACCACTGAAGCCCCATTCTGAAGCAACCAATGGTCTGGTGACTTTGTGGCAGGAACAACTTGCTCTGCCGTTGACGTGGACTGTGATTGGGTGATTGGGGATCATATGCATTCCATACCATTTTTAAAAACACTGACCTTTGTTTCCTCTAAAGCAGTTTTGTCTTCAACCATCATTAAGTCAAAGCACACAGATTGGGGAAATAGATTTCTGTTGACATGTACACAATTGTGTTTCTCACTGATTGAACATGTCTTGTCTTTGATAAGATATTCTTTAAAGAGTAGTATATGTATCCACCTTTTTATTTTATTTCGTCAATCATTTTTTTTATTCCCTTTTCTATTTCCAACCTTCAATCCTCTAGATGGCGTGGCAATTACCTGCTAAATAGAACAGCAGAAGAGGACTGCTACATCCTCACTGTGCTACTTAAACATTTACCCCAGTAGAGTGAAACCTGTCTTGAAAGACCACCTCTAGGGATGACCAAATTGTGGTCTCTCAAGACAGGTGGTCTCTCATAGGAGGTACATATAACAAGAAAAGTACTAAGCAAAGTAAGTTGAAAAGCGGTCTTCCAAGGCAGGTGGTTACTCATTGGAGTGGTCTCTCAAGACAGGGATCACTGTGTGCCAAAAACAGATAATGCTTGTATCTGTGAGCACACTGGGGTATCTGGACAATTTATACAATTTATATTAAACTATTCCAGTTTGTAAAATGACCAAATTGAACCCAACAGCATGGAAGCATTGTGGATATTATTTGATAATACCACACATATCCCTCATGCATGCAATGCATACTGGTCTTGTGGTTTAATGAGTGCAATTATTCAGATCAAAAACAAAATGGAACTGAATCAAATACTCCGGTTAACCACAAAATTCAGGAATGGTTCTGCTTCATCCCCCTTTTTATGTTGCACATATTATAAAATTTCTATTACTCAATTGTAGCAGCATAAAATCACTCTGAGGCTTATCTGTTCAGAATCTGTATCTAACTCTCTGTCAATGCAGGTGACTACATGCTGAAAATGACACAAGAATATACTGGCCCGGTTTTTTTTTCCACACATTTTACCAGTCGAGAATTCATATAGATTTTCTTATTGAATCCACAGTGTTTTGACATATAAACTCCGCAGATATTTCAAATCAGAACCAGAATTATATCTTTCATTGCTGCATTTGTCAATTTCCTTAGCAATTGATTTACTGTCAGTGGTATTGACTGCTGGATCCTGTCACACTGGGCTTTCCTTTCGCTTGAAAGCAGGGGTCTATCTTCACACGTGCTCAATACCTACATTATCACAGGGGCTGGAAAGCATTTATGTTTGACCACAATATACTTTGGGTAACACATGTCCTGGGTGAGGATTAACTTGATGTGATGTTAAAATGAAACTGGAAATAATACCCTTAGCTGCTGAAAGTTGTACACCCAAGATTGTCCAGATATGTAGTAAACTTGTCTCATGACTCCTTTCTGTTGCAAATCAATACATGCTCACAATGATGGGCACATCACATTTTCCTTTTCTATTTGCCAACGAGCAAATACGGGCTCATCCACTACTTCAATTTAGTCATCTGGTACAGTAGTCCTTCCTATGAGAGACCACCCCAATGAGACCACCTGTCCTTTAAGACCACATTTATCAGGGCCCTTCCTCTATCTTTAAAGTGTTATTTCACCTCCAGTGAGTCACCACCTGTTTTATGTGTCCACTTTTGGACCCTAGGGGTGGTCTCTTAGATGAGGGACTACTGTAATTGATATGACTTGCACTGTACTGCTATTGATATAAAAAGAACAAAGTAAAAGACACGATAAAGAGAAAATTGTCAGGTTTAACTGCTTCATCCTGATAGCTGGTTTTCTAAATGGTAAACCATATTCCCATAAGGCACAGTACATTAATCAATACCAAATTAGTTGTCTCCTGAGTAAAATCAACATTTTAAACTATTTTATATGAAAAATCCCTAGCCCCCCCCCCCCCCCCCCCCCCCCCCCCCCCCCATCACATGTGCAGGTGGACTGCAGGTCAAACATTTCTGTTGTGGAACATGAGCTATTTGGGTGGCTATAGTAACCTAGTTATTGCAGTTTTCTTGTCCTTGCTTGCAATCCATCATAATTCGCTTTCTATGTTTGTTTCAGTGACCATGCATTCACATAGATCAAATGACAATGTTTTCCCATGTGTAGCACCCAAAGTATATAATGCATTACATCTGCGATTATAAGTTTCTTTTTCTCATTGCTCTCCTGTCTGGTTGCCTAAAGCATCATAAAATTTAAAAAAAGAAAAAAAAAGTAGGTTTTGCTGCTGAATAGCATTTTTCCACGATGACTGAATTTGATGAGAAATCAAACGTTCAGAGTCCCCTGATATGACCAACTACCCATTTCAACTTCCAAACCTTTTCTGGAACTGCAATATATTCACTTATCTTAGATAACCAACCCGTGGGTGCCCTTAACTTGGGTTATGAGTGGCTGTTCTCTTAGGCTGGTCCAAATAGTGAACTGTTACTGTATCAGTGGTCCAGGTGCTCAGAAAATAAAAGTGAAATGAGCCACAGTGGTGGACCTCTGGAACTCTAGCTTTTATACCATGAAACAGCTGTAAATGTTGCATTGCATAATTTATTTAATTTTTTTCCCCTAAGGCACAAAGTGAGAGGTGCTTGAAAGACCAGGAGGTCAATTGGCAATGACCCTGTTTTCCCTTTTCATCCTGAAAAATCCATCAAATATGTCTTTCATCTGCTGTCCACTAAAATGTTTAGTTAACCCTTACAACAGCCAAAGCCAGCTGGTGGTCATATCAATAGCTTTCCTTGGCGTGGGATGGCCACTTAGCACCTAATCCATGCCAAGGAAAGCTGTTGACTCAGTGTTACATGTACTTAAAGGGGGAACCAATTGAGTCTCATCAATAGTCTCATCCATATCATAATGACCTGTGAACCTGATGCTGATGGGGCAAAATCCCCTTGGACAGCCTTAAACACAGTCTTGGCTGAAAAAATGGACAAAAAATTCTCGTCTTTCTTCATCTGCTTCTGGCACCTGTACAAATCAAGGGTTTTTTTTTGTGCCTGAAATGGAGCTCTTCAGGAAACAAGAAATTTTAGTACACCAGATGATGGGGCATTTTAACCCTCCTTCAAGTGGCCAGGCCTGCTTTTCCCCCTTAATTTTTGCCCTCAATTTTCCAGCCTTCAGAACACTAGCATCTTTAAAACACTCTTACCAGGGTAATGTATTGCTCCAACAGGTGCACTTGCATTTCTACATATTATGATGCTTTGATTAAAAAAATCAGAAAGAAAGTAAAGATTTCCAGGACTTTATGGGTTAAGAAAATGAAGTATTACATGGTCATACTATTTGAATTAGCAGTCAGATCACAAACTACAAATGTCCACCCAGTCTAATGAATCCAATTGTTAGCACTACCCCCACCTGCATTTAATATCTAATTGATGTTTATTCAGACAAAAAAAGGATCCATATGCGACAGAAATACTCAGACAAATACACATATGTCTACACAATCTAATTAATCTAATTGTTAGCAATAGGATCTGTAGGCAAATGGAAGAAGTCCACTTGCACAAATTGTATAAAGAGAGCTGCTTATTGCATCACTGTCATGCTGAGACTTGATAAAAATTCCAATGAAGGCGTCAATCCTCAAGATGCCAATTACACAATACATACAGTGTGGCCTGGGATTCAACATCAACTTTGTAAGTAGATACGTCTACAGTACTAGTGGTTGCACTCTTACAAGCTCCCACCCCCACCCCCAAAGAGAGACCACAGCCTGTGGAGAGGGCACATCTCCATGTATCCAATACATGTATATTTTATGTTCGGAAGCAGCGGAACTCGAACCTGCAACCTTTGGCACCAGTCGCCTAGCTGAAATGGGAAACTCACATGTCCACTCGACCAAATCCCCATTCTTAAAAAAAGAATGGTTCAATGGAGGTAATATGTGCGAGTGCCATATCAACACCGTTATGCAGTATATTTACTGAGTCGGCATTTATTTCCAGAATAGGGGACTTAAATCCACCAGCATTAAGGAAATGCTGAAAATATATATTTTATGTTCGGAATGAGCGGGACTCGAACCTGCAACCTTGTATACCATTTTCATTTTATTCTCCCCCCTCAATAAAGGCCAGCCCTCTTGTAAGGCCACATTCCAGTGGCATTTGAGGTAGCCTAACAACCAGGGGAAGACTGTACCTGTACCTGTCTACTCTAAGGAGAATGTATCAGTCTGGACCATCATAAAGCCCTTCCTTCTTAAGTCAGCCAAATCTGGCTTGTGGTCAAATGTCAGCTACGTCAATGTTTTCGACTACTTTCAACAGTAGTTACAAACTATCAGAATGAGAATTGTTGATGAAACGTATCAAGACAATGTGCCTGGTCAACAGCTTTCTCTGGTATGGGCTGGGTGCTTAGCATCCAAGCTATGCAAAGGAAAGCTGTTGACTCAGTCTTAATTCACAGGGTAAAGGGTTAAGTGACCTTTCGGCCAACCTGAGGTCATACTGCCCCTCACTTCCCATCCCTCTTGGTCCTGCACACAAAGCTGGTTAGTTATAGTGCTGTCAGCCTCATGATAACTGGAACAGGCATTTAGTGGAGGAGTGTGGCATGGTCAGACAAACCCAAATTTTGCATGGAATTTGACACTGGATGGGTAAGGGTGCACTGCCTGTCTTCTTAGAGATTTGTGAAGGGAGGAAGGTGAATTATGACAAAAACAGAGGAAACAATGTCATGATGTGGGAGGAATCACTTGACAACCGGCAGACAAGATCTCATCAGGGTGAATGGCACACTCATAGGCCAACATTATGTGGATTAGATTGTCCCAAGGACATGGTCCCAGGTTTACTCTTTCAGCAATACAATGTTTGGCTACACGCTCTGTTCGTGTCAGCATGCAGTATATAGACGATAACAACATCCCACTGTTGCCATGGCCAGCACGCTCTCCAGATGTACCTCTGACGGAACACCTGGGGGGATGTGCTGAGTCGCTGAATTGACAGGCACCTCCATGCTCTGGCCACACTTGCTGTCTAGCATAGTATCCAGATGAAGAGTGGACTCTCTGCCCCCAAGCAGAGATTACCAAACTGATCAGCTGCTGCAGCATGCCCAGGAGGGCCCAGTTCTGGGCCCAGTTGCTATCGATGCACAGTTTCTCAACGGAAGAACACACACACACACACATACTCGCACACACACACAAAAAGGTCCTTTTAGGACCACAATATTATCCCCGCCAAAGAGCTGGCACTGGAAACTACACCAAACAAACTCCTACACTTA
Organism: Hermodice carunculata; assembly: GCA_964020975.1. Lineage (NCBI taxonomy): Eukaryota > Metazoa > Annelida > Polychaeta > Eunicida > Amphinomidae > Hermodice > Hermodice carunculata. The sequence goes on along the minus strand of OZ026615.1, from coordinate 50,862,032 downwards.
TCCACTCAAACATGGCCAATGTTAATCAATAGCGGTTGTCTGTCTTTGAGTCAATATTAGTAACCCCTCCAACCACCCAGCCAAAATGCAAGGCTGCCTGCCCAACTTCTTGTTACTGAATTTTATCTTTCAGAAAACATGCTGAATTAGAAATGTACGTGATACAAAAACAAGCCAACAAGGGCCGTAGGAACTGCAGAACGACAGAAAAACATAACAAGGACTGTAGGAATTAGAGAGGATAGAAAAACAACACAAAGACTGCAGGAATTACAGATGACACAAAGAGAAGACAAGGACTGGAGGAATAATATTATTCATAAATGATATAAAAACAGGACAAAGGCTGTAGAAATATTAAATGATACAAAAACAGGTCAAGGGCTGTAGAAATTATAGATGATACAAAATGAGGACAAAGTCTGTAGGAAGTATTGGTCACTGAGAAGCAAGACAATAACTCTAGGAGTTATAGATGGTAGAAAAACAAGGTGACCACTGTACAAAAATAAGACACGGTTTGTAGAGGTTAGAAATTATAGATGACAGAAGAACAAGACCAGGGCTGTCTGAATTATAGATGATAAGAAAATAAAACAAGACAAAGACTGTAGGAATTACTGATTATACTAAAACAAAACAACGGCTTCAAGAATCATAAATGATACAAAAACAAGACAAAGACTGTAGGAATTATAGATGATACAAAAACATAACAAAAGGAACAGGAATTATATAGATGATACAAAACCAAGACCAGGATTGTTTGAATTAAAGATGATACAAAAACAAGGCAAGGGCTGTAGGAAGTTTTGACAATACAAAAACAAGAGAAGGGCAGTGACATCTGTCAGCATAGAATGCACAGGGTCAAAAATTTGCTTGGTGCAGGATTAAGATTTGTCAGCTAATACGTGTCAGGGAAACCTGTTGATATATCTTTTCATCTTAGTCTATGGGGGAAAGCTTAAGACTGATTTTCTTGGAAATGTTTCCAAAAGTGGTAAATCTGTGCATTAAAAAAATTGTACCTACTGTACATCTGTGGAAAAGGAAGGGTGGTGCATGACTCATTATACATGTATGTCCACAGAAGATGAAAATTGCTTCTCTAAAATATTTGAGTCTGTTGTCTTGCATGTCAAATTCATACACAATGACATGCGTAACTTTTTAAGAGACCATCCTCAGGGCCGATTCAAAAGTAGCCTATTCAAACTGACAAAACTACGCGAACATGTCAGACATAATGCAAGAGACTTAGGGCCATCTGTTCAAATCAAGTTCAGCTTTGTCTTCGTGCAAGGAGGAAAAAAGCTAGCAAAGGCTCACTCAGCCTATACATGTAGTCTTAAGCTACACCTGCTTTGAGCATGTGGCTGACAGTGATATATTTACAGTGCCACTTTGGCCTTAACCCTCACAAATCTAACACTGATGTAGCCACATGCAACATGCAACTTCTTCTTCCAAATGAAACTTACAAAAAATGGTCCAGTGTTGAACATAAGATTGTCATCTGCTTCCACTTTTTGAAAAAAAAATAAGTATGAGATACCATATTCATTCTAGTTGTAGCACACGCCCTAATAGAAGCACAATCCTTACTTTTCAATCTTGGGGTTTTTACTAAAAATTCAGTATTTTTCTTTATTTAAAAAAAAAAAACTAACGAAAGAAAAAGGTTCATTGTTGTTATCTTATGCTATATGGATTCTATAATAAGTGTAATTGCTTGTGGTATTGTAGATTAGGACATATCATTATCATAAAACTCTGCTAAAACCATGTCTGCTCCAGGAAAACTTTGCATTAGCACAGTACGCTACTATTGGAATATACAGTAGGTGATGAGTCAGTTCATAACTTTCCTTGGTGCACTCTGGGTGCATTAAAAGTTGATAATGCAGTCCCTGAAGGGTTACCTTGCTTCATCAATATGGCCACACGGCAAAATTTCTTCATCAATATGGGCTATATTAATGAAGCATGTTTGCCATGTGGCCATATTTGGCCACATGCATGGCAAACATGCTTCATCAATATGGCCACATAGTAAACATGCTTCATTAGTATGGTAAATGTATTGTTTCATCAGAGTGGCCTCCCAGAACTACTGGATGGATTCACCTAATCTTCATTACAGTATAACTTTTGAAAAATGCTTTCTGTTCTGCTGTATGTATTTTTCATTCAAACTGGCATATTCTAAGAATAGACACATCCCCTTCCGGATCAAAGTAAAATCAATATGCAGATTTTCAGCTCATGATTCAGCGGAATTTATCCCACAAGGAATCCTCATGAGTTTATTTAGTCTGAAGTAACCAGCTTCACGGTCTAAATGAATAACAAAATGATTTGTTGTATCATGAAGACAAGGCAAACTAATGAAACAAATTGGCCATATTCAACATGCATATGTGGGAATTAATAGTTTGGGTATTCATGGCTCTATCAAAAGCAAGGAGCAAGGAGACATATAATGATATGTCATGTTGACTCAATTAACATTAAGCTGCGTAACAATCCATTATAGCCTTATCACAACACAATAAACCCTACGATCCTCTAATAATCCAGCTTCACTGTCAGGCGGGCTTGGGTGCCCACACGAAACTTTCAATCAGCTCCATGTATTATAGGAAAATCTGTGGAGCTCTGTTTCCCTGTGAAAGCCATTTCAATCCTATTACACAAATACAGATAATACCCAAGGTTCATTGGGGTTTATCCTGTCTTCTTTGAACATAAAATATGACTTTATTTCGCTTGAATACATGTATTGTGATGTGGCGAATCAAGCAATCAAGTTTTAATAATAACAAAGTGACCCTTGTCATAAGGGACCCAATTTGTATGCAGTTTTATAGATATTTTCTTTTCATCTGTAATAGTTGGATGAACATTTCAAATCAATGAAATAGGCAGTTTTCACTTTCACTATGTCTCAAAGTCATTTCATTACCATTTACTTGATTTTAAAATGTGTAAGCTGTTTAATTAATCAGGAAGAAAAACAAGAGGCATGTGGGGCTACTGCTCTCCTGACATGCAATTGGGTGATCATTAAAAAACATCACTTATTGAAATACAATCCCTCTGTGACCTTGAGAAAGTAGTTCAAGATCATCCACATAGTGCAATATCTTCTATGATACACATTTGTAGTACTTAAGCATTGTTAGCTTTATACTTTCTCAACATATTGAATTAAGTGTCCTTTCCTAAAGTGCTTAATGACCTTGAAAAATAAGCCAAGACCACCAAAATTTTTACATAATTTGACCATTGGCCCCATGCATATTACAATTAAATTTTGTCATTCCGTCTTAATTTATTATCAACATGATAATGAATTTAATGTTTCATTAATACCTAAGAAGTAAGTTCCAATTACTATCACTAGTGATGCCACCATAAATCCATATGTAATAAACTTTTGGTCTATATAATGTTGCTGTAATGGAATATGGCTAAATTAAGTGCACAAGTTAAAATGCGATTACCATGAAAAAATCTGGAATGCATTGCCCCTGTGGCCTTTAGAATATAGGGCAAGGTCATCCATATTATGTAATATCAAACTTCCAGACACAATGCTTCGGTATCATGAGTCTTCTTTCTCAACATATTGAATTTAATGTGCTTTTAACACATTTTAGTACATATCATCCATAATGCTGTAGGATGTGCCACCAAATTTTGACAACTTTCTGTCTTTTTACCTGATCAACATTCCTACCAAGTTTCGTGATGATTCAAGGAATACTCTTTGAAAAACAGCATTCTCAAAATTTCACATTTTTATCCATACATTATATAATATTACAGGTGGTGCCACCAATATCAAATGCAATCTAGGTCAGCAGAGCTATAAATTTATAGTATTTCAACATTACTGTTATATATCTTCATCTGCCATTCAATTAATATTAAACTAGTTTTCTATAAACATGAAAATTTGTGTTTTGAGGCATTTCATTTTGCTGTCAGCGATAAACCAAAAAATGGACAGCAGTTGCCTCAACACCTTAATGTACGTTCCATAAACATACATTTGAGCTGCACAATGCTTTGAAATACTGATCAGCACACTATTCGTAGGCACATGATTGACTAATTGATTATATTTAGTCATACACTGATAGTAAATGAATATAATATGAAACATAATAATGGAACTGAAATTAAAGCAATTTACCACATAACAGAAATGTAATCTGAACATAAAATACATAATGGAACTAAAATTATTGCAATCTACCATATCACAGAAATTATAAACGGAACATAATGGTATATACACTTCGTGAAAATTAATGATTGCAACTAGCACCTGGATTACACAAAAAGCTGATCACTCGGCTTATTTCCATTGGGGTCCTAGGATGAAAGGATGGTACATGAATTACTTATTAAAAATTCATACAATGAATAAGATTAGGATAAAATAAAAACATGTATTGATTGCTGAAAAGTCATAAGTCATAAAATACCTATGCTGCCTACTAGGATATAATGATACACAAAGAATCAAGACTAGCACTGGGATAACTGAGTAAGCACTCAACTTGCTACTAAATTATTTTTGGTAGAAATGTGGATTGTTGAAATGGCAGTCATAATATTTAAAATTACATATAATTATATAAACCTTTTCTCCAGGTTTATGTTAAAATATGACTATAGCAGGGCAAGTGGCCACTGTGGCTAATGAATATAATGCCCGACTAGTTTTGTAGTAACCTGCAACTCATCAGGAATGGGAACACTGGGAGTAGTCTATACATGTATATATACCATGGGGTAACAGATCCATTGCTGCATATGCAGGTGTATTGTGATAGCATAGCTGCAGATTCTGAGTGAATGAGATGGTTGGTTTCCACGGTGGGATTTGATTAAAAAGATTTTTGAATCTGCTGAGTTTTCATTGGTTTAAAACCTAACTTGATCCCATTGAGGTCAGTGGGTTCAAACTTCGATTTTGGCTTCAATGGTCACTGGCTGTAATAGTATCACAGTTGAGGCCCTGAATAGGGGCTTGGGAATGTGTGAAGGCACATTTCCAGGAGTGGATTCCAGTGTTTCAATATGATTGCCACTGGTGTGGCAATTGGAGTGTACTAAAATATAATGGGGAGGGGAGCTCTGACAAAAAAATTTAGCATAAGACTGAGCGATTGAGCTCATTTCCCCATGATATTGAGACCGAAAGGTTCAATAGAGCGTTGTTGGTGTATACAGTGTTTTTCCCGCTCTAGTTGCAGTAATCTAGAGCATTCTCGGTGGGGAGTAGTTGGGCTGTACTCCAATATTTGGACTATGAGATTCACATCCCTATGGTCACCAAGGGCAAAATGTCTGCCCAAAGCTTGTGAAGTGTCACCATTACTAATGTAACGGTAATGCTCTCGCAATCTGTCCCGTAGGGTCTGGTGCACATATTGTTTCTTATATGTGTAACATGTCAGAAGGTAAACTAGGTTGGTGCTTTCAGAGCATCCTCCTTTGGGAACTGTATAAGTTCTCCTTGTTTGTGAACTGACTGCTTAGCCGGAGTCCTTCAGGCTTGCATTGTATTTGCACCTCTTGCGACTACAAACGTTTTTGTGCTTTGTCTTAGAGATGGCTGGATTCTGTGGACTAGTGGTTGTTTACTTGGTTCTAAAATGAACCAGTAAATCTTGTAGGTTTTTTGTTCTGTTGAAACCTACTACCTCCTGATTCACTATGGCTTCCGCATGGGTAGGGCTTCCAGAATTTTCCAGGTCGCCTGGATGGTTCCTTTGATTGGTGGATTGGCTGGGCTGAAACTAGTGATCATGAAAAATTTTTCCATCAGTTTTGTCTATTGGTTTTGGGTGCCAATAGGGTGTCTCTGTTCACTGAATCCAATTTGCTTTAGGCTTCAGTGAGGAGTTCAGAGGGGTATTCTCTTCTCTCATAATAATTTGATGCCACTCATACGGCCTTCAAATAAATACATTAAAAGCTTCATAACAAGTTTCAAACTAATCAGAGGAAGCTGGTTTAAAACAAGAGGGCTGTGTGAACAGCCCGTGCCTCAGCTGATCTTGACATTCATCACACTTGCAGCTCTATGAACTTGGGAAAGGATCAAGGACACCATGTTCTGAGTAAGTCTGACCTTTATAGAAGAACACTTACATGTGCAACATCAAAGTTCAAGTAATTCTCAAGTTATAATGAAGAGTAAAATTCATGTATGTTGCACTGTGACCCCACAAACAAGGTCAAGGTCATTCATGTACTGTCTCAGCATGACCTTCATACAGAATAATTAACATGTGTAGCTAACTCAAAACAGATCTCAAGTTATCAAGTAAACAGTAAATTTCGTGTCAGTTGTCCTGTGAATTAGCATTAGAATGCCCATTGACTTACAATATCTTTTAAGATTTGTCCAAAAAAAGAACAAAAAAATTCATTAAAAATAAAAAAATCACTGGAGCATGAACATTTGAACAAAATTGGTAGAAACCCACCCAACGTACATTGCCACCAAGTTTGAAGTTAACCTGGATGACGGTTTTGGAGAAGAAGTCGAAAATGTGAATTAGCATTAGAATGCCCATTGTACCAGAATTGAAAAAATCGTTTAAAATCAGGAATCCGCAGCATTCCCACATAGTGGACAACTTTGTTTGACCCTTCTACAAGGAACACATCCACCATGTTTCAACTTAATCTGAGTGACGGTTCTGGAGAAGAAGTCGAAAATAGCTACAACACACAAAAATTCATAAAGAATTAGGAAAAAATCGCAGCGCCACCTGGTGAACAAATTAAGAACTAGGAGTCCCAGGGAGTGTTCCTGTGTGATATCAAAGCAATTGGGTAAGCGGTTTTGGAGAAGAAGATTTTTTAAGATTTACCCAAAAAAGAACAAAAAAATTCATTAAAAATCCAAAAATCACTGGACCGTGACCAATTGAACAAACTTGGTAGAGACCCACCCAAGGCACATCTCCACCAAGTTTGAAGTGAATCTGGCTGACGGTTTTTGAGAAGAAGTCGCAAATGTGAATTGTGGACGACGGACGGACGACGGACGGACGACGGACGACGGACGACGGACGACGGACCCTCAAAAAACCTCAGCTGACTGACAAGTCAGCTGAGGTAAAAAGGAAGCTGGTCTATCATAAGATACATCTCTGATAAAAATTTGGTAAAGCTGCGGTCAATATTTTTACGAGATATTGCGGTAACATCATCAGGGTTGATGTCACTCAGACCACTTTCAAATCAATGCATTAAAAGTTTCATAAAAAGGGGGAAAAAAAAAAAACCAGCCAGAAGCTGGTTTTACATAGGAACCTCGTCCATCATAAGATACATCTCTGACAAAAATTTTTTGAGATATCGCGGTAATGTCAACAAGACAGATGGACAGACAGATAGACGGACGACGCAGGGGATGACAATAGCCTCTGGCACTTTATGTGCCGTGGGTAATTAAAACTGATAGGCAAATTGTTTTTTGATGGTTAAGGGCTCTGATTCAGTTTCATTTACAGTGACAATTTGTTTGCAATTTTCTAAATAAGATTAAAACCAATTAACTGATTTAATGCCCATAGCTTCAAGCTTATTACACACGATGTTGTGATCGATGCTGTTGAAACCTTTCTGAAGGTCTAGCATAACCATGCCTACACAGCTATAGTTCCTTTAGATATTTCTTTCTTATGTAATCAGCCAGATGAATTAGGCTTGTGTCAGCTGAGTTGCAGCTTCAAAATCCTGACTGAAAATCATAAAAAATATTGTTCTTGGTAAGATGTGACCCCAGCTGAATGTAAACAGATTTTTCAAGAATTATTTAGAGGTTAATTATGAGGATGCTGACCGCTCTATAGTTACCTACTTCTCGTTCACTATTCTTTTTGTACAAAGGTTTAACTATGGCTAATTTAAATTCTTTAGGTACTATGTTTGTGGAAAATGTGGGTAATGGGAGTTTTTAAAACTTCGGCACCATCTTTTGAAAATCTGATTGACATATTGTCTAAACTTGTACTTTTGTGTAAATTTTGTCCTGTTAGCTCTTTGAATGAACTCTCCTCTCACATGTTGCAATTTGAATTTTTCCGGGGCAACATATTTATAATATTGTTTGAAAACTGGGCAATTTGTATCAAATATCTTGGGAAAAGGGGAAGAATGTTTGCCACATATCCTGCAGCTGTAGTATAAAACCAGTTAAAATAATGGGCCATCTTTTCAGGTTCAAAGCAAAGTTGGCAATTTTCTAAAACAATCTTTGACCGAGTCTTTATGTTGTCATTATATCCTAACAATTTCAGATGTTGCCAAAGTCTCTTTCGGTTATTTCTATTTTCTTAAATTTCATTTTGAATATACTCTGATTTTGCTTTGGAAATTTCTGTTTGTTTTTTTCCGCCTGACTTTACAGTCATCTTTATATATCTGACCTTCACTTCTTGAATCACTTGACTTTGTGTTCTAACTGAATAGATATAGCAAATGGTCTCTTGCTTTGAATTACTTCCAAAATATTACTGGTCACCCAAGCTTCTGTTCTACATTTCACACTAACTTCCTTGACAGGGGCTATCTCAACTCCATGCTAACTCCACTGCATAGCAAATCTTGATACTAGACTGACTTACCTGACATAATTTACATACCAGGAATTCTTTCTTGTAAATGTTTCATTGATCTTATCTTGATGTTATGATGATGGTTTGATTCTCCTCTGACTGCCTTTCATGTACAATACACCATGAAATGGTTACTTAAAGCAACACTGATTGACCCAAACTGGCGTAATTTGTCCATACTGTTGCTGATTATGTGATCCAGTGTTCATTCTGAACTGTTGGTTACTCTTGTAGGAGTGTCTGTACATTGGGTACAGTTGAATAAATATAAAATAGACTTATAAGCTTTAAAGAGTCCAGTGTCCGTTTGTGAGATGCATATGTTTGTGCCACCCAAAATGTACAGTTAGTTCATGGTCTGATCTTGTTTGACATAAAGTAAATTCTAAATTTCCTACAAAGATGCATCCAGATCTCCCTTAGATGGTACAAGACTGCAGTTTTCTGTATCCGTGTCCCCAAAGAATGAGTCTGTGAATATAAGCAACACACATCTACTGTAATACCATGTCTCATTAATGTCTGCTAGGCAGTCATACTCCCCCACTGGTAAAGGAGAACACTTCATATGCCACCAAATGTCACAGGGATCACAGCAAATGCCCCTCTGGTTGGACTGAACAACAGCTTTCCCTCCGGGTCCACAATGGTAACTATGTCTGGGGCCCAGATTCAGTTGTACATCCCCACTGATTGCCAGCAGGACAACTGTCACAAGTTTGCAGCTTGGCAGCTTGGGTATCATGGAGGTCGCCATTTTTGTTGTTGTTGTTGTACATTCAGGTATTATATTTTTATGTGTGAATGTCCAATTTTGACAAAATGTCAAGTCCAAAATTCCTATTTCAGGTGTGATAGCAGGTTATGATCACAGTTCCCGCTGGGTCCAGGCATGTTCTTGCCTTAAATGGAGTAACATTTGCTGATGTGTGAGTCGGCAATATTGCAAAGCACAAATAAACAGCACAGCCAGAGAGAGAGAGAGAGAGAGAGAGAGCCATGACACCATGACATTCTGTCACATGCTAACATCACAGCCTAAATGGACTGTGGCATCAAGTCACACAGTGCAAACAAATGTATAGTGGTCCCTCTTTTGACAGACCACCCCTTGGGCTGGTCAAAAAGTGGTCACATGAAGCCGGGGGTGTCTCAATGGCGAGGCAACAACACGCAAAAGATAGCACATGGGACCTGATAAAAACAGGTGGTCTCTTCATCAGAGTTGGCTCAATGCAGCAACTACTGTATAATTTCAATTTGTGTATAAAGAAGCCAGCTCCAAAATAAAGCGCCACCTGGTATCATACTCCGTTCAGTATAAATATGGCAAGTGTCAGTTGCATAAGAAGACCACATATTCATATTTTCCAGCCTGTAACCTTTGAACTCTCTTCTACTGACAGTACATTTATGGTCACTTACCTTCCTCCTCTTCAAGGTCTTCCTCATCACTTGACTCACTGACATGAACACTGACTGCATTACTTGGTGCTATTGTCCACTCAAAGTACACCCCAAAGCCAAGGTCGTAGCTGTCTGTGGCAAACTCCCAAAACAGGCAGGTCCCGTCCTCATGTGTGGGTACCCTTACCTTTGTAAGAGAAAGTGAAGATTCTTAGTTACATCGCACCACTGAATGAAAAGAATAGCACAATCAGATCATAATACTACCATGCTGTACAGTGTCACTGGCACCTTTGTTATTTGTGTTCCAAGACTCTCCATTGTGCAAAGTACACATATTTGCAAGCAACATGATGAAGGATTCCTAAGCAAAGACCCAATATGCAAGACACAGGTTTTTTCAGATAAACCTCCTCCCCTTACATAACAATTACCAGTATGCTTTATGTTTGGTTACTTAAAGGGTTAACATTTTTCGATCAATATTACTACCTCGGGACACATACAAGTGACCTTGCCTTAACAGCCTCTGTTTCAAAAACTGTACAAGAGTGCAACCTGTATGGGGCTGTGTCCCTCACAATTTTTATGACCTTTTGGCCTCCAATCAAGCACTTTCTTATCGGTTCATTGAAATGATTGATCATGCTGGAAAACATCCAATTTGTGGGTCTGACTATTATTATTGTGATTACAAAGACAGTATTGTATTACCCATTACAGTCTTTGCATATTGGATGCATAAATTGGATTGGGGCCATAGAAAAAGAAGGGGGACCACAGAACATGTTTTGCTGGTCCCAAGACAGGGATCAACAAGCTAAGTTGTAACTGAGAGCTGGGCTCTAGGGAGTCTGGGTCCTAGCTCTTAAGAGCTGTCTGCACGCTGCATGCATTGCAACTCAGAGTTTATGCTGCTACTGCAAATTCACTTAATTCTGCTGTGTATTTACATTTGCTTATTTTTGCTGATAGGACAAAACTATGAAAGAATATACTATAAACAGCACTTTAACATATACTTAGGAACTACATCCAAAATTGTGAAATTTTGTCAACTTTCAGTTGAAGAGCTTAAATTAAAAAAAATGTGAAAATTTATACACTTGCAATATCTGTTATGATGCTGCCCCTTTTAAAAACAGGCATTCCAGCAAAATCACCAAAGTCTGCAATATGTAAAACTTTCAGGCAGAGTTCCTAAGACCCAGAGCAAGCTGGTGCTGCCAGAATAGCAAGTGAAATATACCAGGCCCACTGCAAACAGAAAATGCTGAGTAGGAATGTTTTGCAATAAATAAATAAATAAATAAATAAAAAAAATTTAAAATCCTCTAGGTTCTTGTTACATAATTCTAATTTCAGTGTTCAATGTACTGGAAGAAAGTTTTCAAATGCCAAAAACAAGACAAAATTTCAGCATCAAGCCGACCAAGCTGGGCTGATTTTAGGATAGATACTTGAGCCTTAAATATCCAAATAAAGAGAGTGCCTGAAATTGATTTTCAGGCTTTGGTAGCAGTCTGCAGAGAACCAATGTAAATTCATTGGTGACAATGAGAGACATTCATTGCAATTTCCTGCCAATTTCTATGACCTGGTTGCAGGGCAGCAGTGCATAATCATCCACCATGATACTGCATACTGATGAAAATCCCTAAACTGTTGCTACCATTTCTAAATATAAAGAACATTTGTTCCATACAGATAGCATTTTCTTTTTGCATGAAGCAAAATGCATCTTTGTAGACTGTGACTATGACTTTTTTTGAAAGTTCAATATTTCATATCAATAGTTTTGCAAGACCAACTCATTTTGTCCTCATTTAGCACAAGAATCTCCCATGCATATGGGCAGTGGATGAAACCTATTTGGTAGTGCATGGACTTTCTTTTCTCCAAAATTCGGTGCTTGATACAACAGTTACTTTTATCAATCAATGCTTACTGCTTCATGGCTCTCAAGCAGTTTCTTAAAGTCCGACTACTTTATTCCAATGACCTTCATCACTGCACGAAATAATCTTTTTCTCCCTCTGAAGCATTTGATGTTGTCAGTTATACATGTGATGAGCTTATTCCTGTTGCCCCAGTGTAAAATGGAATGACTTGCACCCATCAAACTCTACTTTTGCCAATGAATTGGCAGTACAAGTGGCCCTTGAGGGTCACTGCCTTATCAGCTTGTCCCAACAGAGGCATGGTAGTGAGGGGCAGCCTGCTTAACTGATCTGGTAATGATCTGAGGGGCACACCATCAGGGGTGTCCTGTAACCAGCTGTTAGGCTCTGTGGGCAGCGATTGAATGGAGGTTGACAGAGGGTCACATTGCTCAATTTTATTGATCTTTGTAGTAGTGTCTCAGAAACACCTACAAGAGGCCCATGGGCCTAATGCTCTGCTGACATATAATCTGATGACCATCACCAAAGAATCATGTTCTGAGATTTATTCCCTCCATTGCCTGGAAAAGTTAGTCAAGGGCATCCATGATACAACATCAAGCTTGCAAATGATAAACATTTGTAGTACATTTGGTATTAGTCACCTTCTTCTTGATCAATATATTGAATTTAGTATCCTGCTATTAGGTGCTTAATAGCCTTGAAAAATATGTCAAGGTTACAACATATTACAAAATTTGATAATTTACCTAATGCATATTTGGTGTAAATTACTTTTGACCATAATTCTAGTAATTACCAACTGTGGCGCAACCATTACCCCACGTCATAGACCTTTGTCTGTATAATATTCCTGTGATGGAATATGGATGTATGAACACAAGTTAAATGTAATGAACATGCATCACCAAAAAAAAAAAAAAAAAAAAAAAAAAAAAAAAAAACCTGCAACATTTCATGAAATTCCTTCCTCTGTGAAAGTAGGTCAAGCTCATCCACATTTTGCAGTATTAAACTTCCACATATGAAAATCATTTGCAGAATATTTGGTATCATTAGCCTTATTCTTTCGCAACATGTTGAATTTAGTGTCCTTTACTTAAAAGTTGTAGACACTATCATGTTGACATGATTGACTGCAGAAGCTCTGTACCTATGGTCAGCAGAGCTAATAAAACTATACACCTCCTTGAAAAAGAGAACATGGATAACACTTCAGAAGATCAATTTTTTTTCGTCCAATTGATCATTTTGAAAGATGCAAGTAATGGAGTGGTCCTACACATGTAATGCTACATGAACAATTTGGGTACCAAATAAAAGACTGCATATTCTCCAAAAATCTACTTTATTTTGTCTTAATCATTTGTAAATATTGAAGGATTTATCTGTTTGAAATAATTTGATAACAATTTCACTTTTTTTCCTATTTTACTTTCTCACAGAGCCACAACTATAAAACAGTTACATGTAATAAATTTTCAAGCAGTCTTTCTTTCTTTGGTTGTCAAACATACTTTCACAACACAAATGCAGGTATTTCAATTCACACCAAAATCATTGATTTTGCATTACATGTGTATGAGCTAATTAAAAGTAAAATTGAAATTTCAAATTTCAATTAAATTAGCCATATTTTCCTTAATATGGCACATAAATAAGAATTATCTCTATGGTATTCTTCCTTTTCTCCCATTTCAAGATGTATGCAGTTTAATAGGCATTTTTCTAACATTCTTACAAAAAAGGTGACTAATTAAACAAGCAGACCTTCCATTAACTTTAACTAGATTGCCACTTTAAGCAAAAGATGCTGGGGTCATCAAAGACAGTGCTTCAACTGTTGCCGAATGTCTTGAAGGTTTCAAAAGCTTTTTGTGAGACATTTCTGAATGGAAATTTTAATTGAAATCCACATACTTCATTTCATCATTTATTTTGTTTGTTTCCTTTCCCCATCTCATTCTCACACAAGACATCTCTTTTTACCTAGACTGTTGGTAATGTGTGTGAATGGCTTTTCCTACAAATGTACCACAAGCCGACCAAGTGGGCTGCAAGCATATGGCTCATTATATTGGATTGTGCTGAAGCTTTTGTTCTGAGCAGCATGCACAAGAGTATTATTTTTTTCACATGTCAGTAATAATTATGTAAATACAAAATAAGAGTGTAAAATACTGAACTGAAACTGATATAAAACAGTAAGTCCATATTGTACATCCAATAATGCTAAATATGGACAAAGCCTAATAGGAAATAAAGAATGTACATAATGATGTAAAATGGCTCAACAGAAAGAAGGGTACATCGAAGTTAAACGTAGAATCCATGCGATTGGAACCAATGTGAAATGTAAAGACAAGTTTTACCCAAAAGGTGTACTGCCCCAACTAAATGCAGGTCTGGCTGACAACCCCAGTTGGTCAACTCTATTGATTTTCATTTATTTAGGGAACAACCTGTCACTGTTGTCAATTTTGTAAATTGAGGAAATCTCGTCCTTGATGTGTCACAAGAAATGCTGAAATTTTAGCTGCAACTTTCCTTGCTATATTTTGCCGAAAATATTGGGATCACTAATGCCAAATTTCTATTCAGTATTGCTCAAGTTAAAATTTGGGGACACAACTTGTGAATGTGCCTTTCTGTTTCACTGAACTGTTGAAAGATTCCCCAAATGACAAGCATTAGACTATGTGAGCAGAGGTTGATGAAAATACATAGTAACTTTGGACACCATCTTGATTTTGATGAATGTTTATCATATTTTGACAATTTTCATACAAATGCTGATCTTACTTGGCATAAATAAGTCATTCTAAATGAAAATGTACATATACTTTTTTGTAAGTTATATGTAAATGTGCCTAAATGATATTTTTTTAACTTTGATTGTTTGATTAGTTGAGTCTTCTTATTTTCCTTGCTTTTTCCAGTGCAAAATAAAGTAACAAATATACATATACCTCAGTACTTATAACCAAAGTACAGAACAAAACAACTGGACACCAAACACAATTAATTTTACATGTGGGTAAGAAAATGATTGACATTTATCAGGAAAAACCAAGGGTCACCACGACAATGGCACTGAAACCAACTCTGAAATGATCCTAAAAACTGAGACAGCAGACACTGACATATTTACTTGCTTCCTGGGATACTCACAGTGACCGTTTCCCCTGAGCCCACTTTAATGACTGAGTCGGGGTCTTTTTTGATGGATTCCTTGAATTCTTTTATGTCTTTACGATTCCACATGGAAGCTGCAGCAATAGGCGGAAGATCGTCTACAACACAAATAACCACAAAACAACATTTAGTGGACCCACTGACAACATTGCTAAACTCACCGTAGCCGTGGCTAAAGAGCCTATTTTTATCACATTGTCAGCATTCTTGCGCACCATGTCCTTGAATGTTTTAGTGTCCTTGCGAGTCCACATTGAAGCTGGCATTAAAGGCGGCATTTTCGGGACCAGTGCCTCACCTAGCAAACCAAACACAGAATAACTCACTCACTGCCCCACCACTATTACCAAACCCACTACCACCAGTGCCATGCAAGGAGACGTGCTGGTACCATGCCACAGTTATGTTGCAAACTCCAGTGTGTTGAGAGAAAAAAAAACATGCCAAAGCCTTTCTCTCCACCTCTCCTTGTCCTGTCTTGTGCAAACTTGGCATCTTATGTGATTTGGTGATTAACAAACATGTTATTTCAAGATAAGAATCAGATACACTATAAGTATTATCACACTCTAAGAAGAGAAGCTACGCAATGTATATACCTGGTATGATGAATGGTCCTGTGACATGCATTTCTATCAATGTAAAGAGATAACACGATGTTCATTACTGTCACGGAGCTCCTAAGACAATGTGCCTGGTATGAAGAACAGTTCTGTGAAATCTTCTCCACCAGCGAACAGACAGGGAGAGTTACTCATGATTGTCACGCAGCCCACGGAAGCCGGTGAGAGTGGGCTGGCACCACTATATTTACTGGGAAAACACACAACTGCGCACTGGCTAGGAAGATCTGTCAGATCCATGGAAATGATGCATGTACATTTTACATCTCATACCATTGACTTCCCATTTATATTTTGCTCTCAATTTGATTGTCTGTAGGCTTCAAATCATAGTAGTTTGAACTACAATGAACGACTTAAGCGATTATATGGAAATCATCAGAAAATAAATCTGCACTATAAATCCTACGAGAATCCTTTGTGGGAGTTGAATTGACCACATCACATTTGAATGCACAGGATTAAGCATGGTGGAAAGTGTAGTTTTCTGTGTCCAATGTCCAATTATGCTTAAAATGAAAAATTGACATGCCAGTGAAAGACAATCATTAGAGGTCAGAGTTAGGATATTTTTACCACTTTTGCCACTGAAAATGAAATATTCATGATGCACAAATGCACAGATCAAATGAGCTGGCATTATGCATGCGTAAGTACTCTGGCACAGACCAGAGTTCTCACGGGGACTACAATAGGAAGGCATGTAAAGTGATAATTAACAAATTAAATATTATGTAGACTCAGGCAGCATTGATCTCCAAAGAATCAAGGAGATGGAGCCAAAAGCACATTAAACACCAGTTACATCTCACTGGTTGTAGCCCCTCCCGCTCCCCCTCTCCCCCCCCTCCCAAGTAAAAATGCACCAAGACTCAACACATATACTGTTACATGCATAGAAATGTGTAACAGCTCCCTTTTGTAAATACATACATCAAGATTCAAAAGATATGCTGTCATATGCACAGCAATGTGGAACAGCCCTGTTTTATAGACACTAAAGCATCATGACTCAAAAGATATGCTGTCCCACGCAAAGAAATGCACAGAAAATTTGAAAGAGCCATGTTTTAAGGACCAACTAACATCAAATTTAGCACACTGACATAAATGACTTTTATGCAATATAGAAACCAACAGGAAACATGCCCCCCCCCCCATCATTTCCTTGTATTTCTCATGCAAAAATGCATTTCTTGAGGAGAAAAAAAAGTCAGCCATAGGTACTTGAATGTGATGTCATTATCAACGTTTTGATTGATACTGAGCAATCCCAAAATATGATATAAATGTGACCTCTGGAAGAGATTTTAACAAGATCAGGAAATGTTTGTGAAAGTCATGTGACAGAAAAGTGCAGGCACGAAAAATTTGAAATTCTTGGCCATGAGACCATGGGGATCACAAATCCTGGAAAATTTTGACAGTACAACATTTTCTTTGATATGCAATTGGACTCTTAATTTCAAAATGATCTGTTCTCCAATGGAAGCCTAATCACTTTGATACTGGCATGGTATTACAGCAGGGAGGAAGTCTGGCTGATTGAAGTAAAAGGAGCCAATTAGAGTGAAAAAATAACAATCTTCATATCAGCAAATCATCATATGGGTGGTCATCAGGATCAACCATCGATTTTGGGCAAAAGTACTGAGGGATGCTAAGGACAGAGAAAATTAAAATGCAATCACAGATTGCTGGATCCAAGCCCCTCCCCCCTCCCCCCCACCTCATTTATAACCTTGCTAATCACAGGTCTCATTTTGAACAACTGTTGTCCATGCAAATAAACTATCACCGTGACCCAGATACTTTACCTAGTGACCTACTTTTAACCATGACACACCCTTGTGTCACTCTGATCCAGATGCTTGGCCTAGTTACCTGGTTTTGTTTCATGACACCTTCAGGTCAAGATCTATGTGTGTGTGTGTGTGTGTGAAGTTTCATGAAACTAAGTAACATAGTAACAGAATTTTAGCCTGGAAAAACTTTCACAAGTATATACTGTGACCCAGATACTTGACCTAGTGACCTACTTTTGGTACATGACACACCCTTATGTCCAGATGCATCTGTGTGTAAAGTTTCATGATTCAAAGTCAAAGGACAAGCGAATTACAGCTTGGCCATGAAGTGTAATGTAGTTTAACAATAATGTATCACTGTGACCTAGATACTTGACCTAGTTACCAAGTTTTGTTTCATGACACACCTTTAGGTCAATATATGTGTGTGTGTGTGTGAAGTTTCATGAAACTACGTTAAATAGTAAAGTAATCATAGCCCTGACAGAATTTTACAAGCATAGGTCACCCAAATACTTGACATAGTGACCTACTTTTGGTACATGACACACCCTTATGTCCAGATGTACCTGTGTGTAAAGTTTCATTAATCTAAGTTGAAGGACAAGTGAATTATAGCTCAGACATGAATGGCGGATGGACAGACAGACGGAAAAAGTGATTACTATATGCCCCTCGGCCTCCTCTGGCCCCTCCTCTGGTTGGAGGGGGCATAACCAGGTGTTGCTTTCAGCATGCATTAATTATGCCCCCTCAAAAAAAAAAAAAGTTTTTCAATCTCTTTCCCCAAAAATCATCTTGGCAGCACTGACATCCTCTTTCACTGAAAGACTGTTGTCCAATTAAAACTGAAGGGTTTTAAGTGCAACTTGAAGAAGTTGACATAGGACCTTGTACATCTTTCATTCAACACAGGTGTGGTTCATGCTGTCTTGAGCTAAAAGATATTTTGCAGATGCATAAATGTCAGTTCAAAAATATATCAAAGCCTGTTCTTTTGAGTGCATGACTATTCATGCTTTTACCAATGAAGTTATTTACAATAGTTTATGCTCATGATGGTATATTTTCACTCTGAGCTGTGCACAAAGTACATCAAAATATTTAGTTTCCTCAACAATGTCACCTAGATTTGAAGGTGATCAGTACCTGTTCCATTTTCATAGCTCAGTCATCTTTTGATATCCTTTCTCTTAAAACTGAGACATCCCACATGCATATTCTTTTAATGATTGAAATGTTAAAACATACTAAATTGCCAAGTATCACAGACACATTTCCTCTTGCTATCTATATTATGTGACAAAATCATCTCATTACTAACAGAGTTTGACCATCAAGTACTTGTACATCAACAACACCTGTAGCTCTAACATCATATACTTCAACAGCAATAAGAGTGACCTGTACCCCCTCCCCCCCAAAAAAAGAAAAAAAATTGTCCTGAGTTAGGTTCTCATGCTAAAGCTCCAGATTACACTGGGTCAAGTCTGTTTTTTATTCTTTCCTGATATAATCTCAAAAGGACACTGCAGTTGTCAATTCATTTTCAAATCAACATGGCTAAACCATGTCATGTAATGTACTGATCAGCACACCCATTTATAAACACCCAATTTACTGGCTCACATGTGATCTGGTGCCTATTTTGTAAAGTGTATGGTACTTGTTCCTTCTCAAATGGTCTGAGATTTCTGGATTCACTAAACATGTTTCCACACATGAAATTCAACTGGTAGTCTGATTCCCATGCATTTCAGACTAATCTGCGATTGAAGCAAAAATGTGTACAAAGACAAGAAGCAAATGTACTTTGTTCACATCAAGAATGAAGTTAATAATGTGAAAAATGAGTTCCTTACAAAAAAAAGCAAGTTGGGTTTGCAATACTTTAACATCAGATACATATCAATGGGAGGGAAGTCAAGTTGCAACCACAATGAAAAAAAAGGTAAAAGAGAGGGGCTGTGTGAACAACATGTCCTCAGCTGACCTTGACCTTCAATCCATAATGCAATCACTGAACTGTGACCATTTGAACAACGTGATAGAGAACCATCCAAGGTACATCCCCACCAAGTTTGAAGTGAATCTAGTTGAAAGTTGCTGATGTGAACTTACATGGTAATTAATAGGAATGCATGCATTAATTGACAGGTACTAGAATTGAAAAAAATTGTTGAAAATCATGGATCCAGAGTATCACCATCTAGTAAACAAGTTTTTTTTTTTTTATAAACCCTCACACAAGCTATACTGCCACCAAGTTTCAGAACAATCTGAGTGAAGGTTTTGGACAAGCTGTCCAAACTACCAAAAAAACACAAAAATTCATGAAAAATTAAACACAGTGCCACCTGTTGGAACAAATTAAGATCTGGGGTCTACAAAAGTGTCCCTTTGCAATTTCAAAGCAATTGGCTAGGCACTTTCAGAGAAGTTTTTTTAAGATTATGCCCCCCCTCCCCCCAAAAAAAAACAAAATCCAAAATCATTGGAGTGAGTTCATCTGAAAAAATTGGTAAAGACCCACACAATGTACATCTCCACCAAGTTTGAAGTGAATCTGGTTGACAGGTTTAGAGAAGAATTCAAAAATGTGACTTACCATTGCAATTCCCATTGACTTGCACTGTAATCAATGGGAATGTATGCACTAACCAGTATTGACCCTTTCACAAGCTACATTTCCACTGAGTTTCAGAAGAATCGAAGAGAGAGTTTTTGAAGAAGTTGAAAATAGCTTTGACACACAAAAATTCCTAAAAAAGTACAAAAAATTGTGGCACCACCTGGTAAACAAATTAAGGTCAAGGAGACCTCAGAAGCAACCCTGTGTAATTTTGAATTAATTTGGCTTGGCAGTTTAGAAGAAATTTTTTAAAGATTTTGCCCAAAAAAATTGAACAAAAAATTCATACAAAAATTTAAAAAAAAAACAAACAAAACCTGGACCATGACTGTTTGAACAAATTGAATGGAGACCCACCCAATGTACATCCCCACCAAGTTTCGAGTAAATCTGGCTAACAGTTTTGGAGAAGTCAAAACTGTGAATTGTGGATGCATGAAAGAAGGACGGATTTCGGACCATACTATAACCTCAGCTAACCAGCAAGTTAGCCGAGGTAAAAAAGATAAAAAGAAAAGATTTACTTAAAATAAATGTGTGAGCATGTCTTGAAAACTGAAATAAGTGGACTGCTGCAACTACTGTTCATTGGTTGTACCCTTAACCTATTCAAGCAAAGAACATTGCGCGAAAGCCACAACGGTTACTGGTATTTGTATGTTTGATCAAGTATAACAAATTTAAGATGCAGTGGCATCAATTTCTGTATTAGTTTTGAAGACCTGAGATTCTGAATTTGACCTCCAACCCCGAGATTGACCTCTGGCCATGAAATTGATCTCTGTGCTTGATATTAAAATATGACCTTGGTATTGACCTCTGACCCTGAAAGTGACCCATGACCTTAACTTGTCACCTTGTATTGATCTCTGACATTGACCTCTGACCTTGATATTGATTTCTGACCTTGAGTGACATTTCAACTTGACATTAACCTCAGACTTTGACACTAATCTCTGATCTTGACATTGACCTGTGACCTTATTCCAACACATAATTCCCTCTGTGCATCATAATGAGATATCATACAGTGAAGCAAATTATTTTAATTGCCCCTATTTTGCAAACTGTCACCTTTTTTTGATAATTTGCAAAACTTCACTACTGCTGCTATATCCATGCGAAATTTCAAGTTTCTTGGTCAAACAGTGTCTGAGTTAAAGCTCCCAGAAATATCAAGTCCAAAGGAAGAAACACATAAAGAACTTCAGTAGAAACAACATGTGTGTGTTCACATACCCCTGTAATAAAAAAAAAGGTAAAAGAAAGCATAAAACTCTTGTATTTTATACACATTGTTGAATACTCCACAATTTAAGGTCTAGTGATCTGGAAAAGTACTTGTCACCTTGGCAACCAGGCAACCAGTCTGACTATATCCTCTTCATCTCTCTGTCCATAGCCCAACACAGGAAAACTCTCTCCCTCAAGTAGACACTACAGTTATGCATGTCGGTGCATAGTGGCTATATACAGAGACACTGCTTTGGGCAACCATCTAAATCAGGTCGACTTGTTTTTCTGGGAAATTATAGTGCTAAATGATTGGTTGGTTAACAGAACCATGTGCCAAAATCAGTAAGCAATTGGTCATCTTGCCCTAACTTCACACACCTTTGGTTCATCACCTATGACAAATCCAGTCAAATTTTAAATCACTGTGCAGAGCTTACCCATCAACTCTAGTGGCCTACCATAACTTAAACACAATGCAACCGCGTCCTCTTTGCTGAATTGAAATTGAATATCATCAGGGAACCAATAAAGCTGGTCCGACTCCTCTGCAGGGTGTACCCTAAGGGATGCCACTCTCTTGTTTCAAGTGTCAACTCCTGTGAATAAATGTATCAGGGACACTGATAAAAGCCTGCAGCTTCAGGAAATCTAGCCAGCAGACAACAAGATAGATTTGAAACAGTGGAACTGACGATGTATATAAAATACTTCTGTGTTTCTGTGTGTGCTCCTGATGTACCTTTAACCATGTTGGCCAATTAGATTGAATTTAAGGGACAATATTTGCAGTAATCTTCTAAATTAATGAGTCATTTGTCTAACAAATAGAAGATAAATGACATTTGGAAGCAATCTGTTGAAAGAGACACCAAAGGTGTCCAATTGCCACCTCTAGCTCTAATATCACACACTACAGCTAATTACTCCTTCAGCCAGGGCAAAAATGTGATGACCCCTTGTGGCATTGAAAAAAAGTCAAATTTAATGAATGTTGAACTCAGCCAAGTTCCCAATAACATGCTTCTACAGTGCATTTCATCATGACAGCAGCTCAAGTCATGACACATTTTTAGTGTCCACAAGGATAAATATGATGACCCCCAATGACCTCGAAAATATGTTAAAGTTGCTGAATGTCAAACTCAGTCAAGCTTCCAATGAGATGCTTTTACAGTACAAGTTTAATAATGGTAGATTAATTTGTCCAAAAGTTATTGTGTCCCCTAGGGTAATCGATTGCATGTATGCAAAGGAATGACAAGGACAATACCCCACTAGCAGATAAGGCCAAGGAGGTTAAAAAGGGCTGGCAAATATTAGGGCTTAGTTTGACCAGTATCTCCTACCATTGACATCACTGCTACCAACCCAATCAACTGGTACTTACTTTGGTAATGGACAGACACCTTAAGTACTACCCCATCTTTACCAGCTTAAACCCAGCAGCACTCAGTTGATTGCTTAAATTAACACTTACCATTGCAGGGAATGGTGTTAGTAATGACACTGGTGATTACTGCTACATAATTATGGCCTGACTTGGGACTTTCTGCCCCCTGTCCATAACAGTTATTGAGTTATTTTGCATTTCCTAAATGGCACAGACCAGTCAGGTATCTCCTGAAAGCCCTTGCAGAGTATCTTGCCTTACAAAGCAACAGGCTCCTGAATTGACAATGCAAACATTCAACAGCTGAGAGCTTAAATGTTTGACCTTTAATGGTTCTTCGAGGGTACTTTATCACACTGATTTGCACAAAATATTGGAGGAACTTCCTTTCCTATACATGGAATTGTGCTCCAGGGATCTCATCAGAAAGAATGGAGCTACTGAAGAAGGCTTCAATTTAAAAGAATCAAAAGCACTTCTACCAAATACCTGTTTAAGTATCTCAAATATGTTTGCTAAAATGTCTGAATCCTTATCTGTTTTACTTCCACCTTGGCCAAAATTTCTTCAGTACAGTAGTCCCTGTCTTGAGATACCCCTCCAATGAGCGACCACCTGGTTTGAATGACCACATTTGGTCGCCAAAGTTGTTTTTCTTCACTACTTTACCTGTTATGAAAGAGCACCTGTTAAACGCGACCAGCGCCCATGCAAAATGAACAGATTTTGTGACCACATGACCCAAATTTGAGCCATTTCCGGCAACAAACTGCTTTTTGGTCTGCGCTAGGGGTGGTGGCTGAAAGGAAGGACTACTGTACAGCTTATCTGATGGTGCAATGATAAAACTTCAAAGAAGGCTGATGAAGGTAGAGAAGACAGAAGTCTGCAGTAATCTGGCCAGCAGCATTTGCTGCTCTTCACAGCAAGGGCCAATTTGTGGTCATAGTTTTATTGATGTAATGATGTCCTTGTGATGGAATTATACCACCCGCCAGTGACACAAAGACAACAAAAAGTTTTTGCTTTCAACATAAAAGCATGCTCCTCCTGCCCTCTCTTACAGTGGCCATCACCACTGCAATGGCCAGTTCTCCTTGACACAAGCATGGCATTTGCACTGCATTTTCCCACTAAAGAGAAGCCACCATCTTTCAAGGCCACATTTATAGTGCATTTGGGGTAGTCTTACAAAGGGGAATTATGGCACGTCAATACTTGCAATGCATGATCAAGGCCACCACACTGACAGTTTTGACCATTTATCCAACCTAAAGCCTCTGTCCGAATGGTACCCACACTGCACACCTCAGTATTGACAGCTTTCATGCTACAGGCAGGCACAATATCCTAAAGCCTATAATCCACCATTAGACATTTTGTGCATCAGTAAAACATGGCTTAGAGAGAACCATAATCAAATGTCCTAAGAGATACAAGGCTATGATCTAATACACAGCAACAGGCTAGGACCAGGTGACCTAGCTGTTGGTGTACATGTTGTAATGGGTGCATGTATTAAGACATGCCTATTTGGACTATGACTGCAAATCCCTCACAATGGAAGTAACACCTCAAGGGGTAAGACCTTACTTTCTTGACAGTGTATAGACCACTTCGAGCTGCTGGCATATTCTATAAAGAGCTGCAGAAACTTGCAGAACAAATAGCCTCTGAAGGCACAGCATTTTTCTTAATGGCATCTGCAGCTGCTCCAATGATGTGAGGCAATCAGGAGGAAACTACATTGTACCATGACAAACGAAACCTTCATGTCTGCTGAAAGCATTCAAATCCTTCACACACATAACAACCAACACATAAACGGTTTTATGACAAATGTCCGCTGAAAATTTGGGTTTAACTTTGGTACTATCCAGTAATAGTCTTTCCTCAGTACCTACTATTCCAAGCACCCAACATTCTGTGGTAAAGTGTCAAACTATGGCTTTTAATTGAGGTCACTCTGGGTGTCTAATAGAATGTTTGATGTTATATAATAAAACTGGCTTCCATTTTATGGCTTTATGTGATTTTGCTGTGGCTGAATTCTTCATTGTATGCAAATACATCTCTGTGATATCTTAATGTGGCCTAACCACACAGACCCAAAATGCACATAATGAATCTTTTGATAATCACAGATTAATTCCATACCGACTGGTTATGAACATTCCTGCTCACTGCAAAATCAACAAATCAAATGAAAAGATGCAACATATGAGAGACATACTTCAGCACTGATCAAGTTTAAATATGTGTGTTTCATGTTCATTTAAGAGAATGTAACATGCTTTTACAACTGTTTGCCACCTGATGTCACCTTCATTTCAGTTCCATAAAATAATCCCCTGAAGTAATATGAGTTTTTTTCCACATATGAAATTTACCAAGAAGAGGCTCCTATATCATCAGTTTTTTTAAATAAATGTTTTCTGCAATATTCAGCCCCCCCCCACCCCCCCCACCCCCACCCCCACACACACACACACAAAAAAAAAAAAAAAAAAGCAAACAAAAAACCCCCCAGACTTTCAGTTGGGGAAGGTTGTCTGGGTTTTTATACCTGTAGACATTGAGAGGCTACCAGTACAATTACTTCTCACAAGGTTCAGCTTAATACACACCTTTAACTGGGTCAAGAGTTGCCCATGCATTAAGTCTCTCATTTACACCCTACCAGAGACACTCCATGCCATCTTGTGAAGCATCCATGTCTTTTAATGTAGGAAATGGATACCTTTCAATTCTTCATACGTGTCTGCAACTGGGCTGCAGCTAGGTAGTGCTTTGGTCATGATATCCGACATCGTTCAAAGAATCCACACAATTACCAGATAGGGAGTATTCAAGTCTATTCTATTATGGCTAGACTTCATTAACTCTAATAATTACCCCCTATGCAGCACCTTTTTGCATAGTACACAGGTCTACCAGCCACCTAGCTGATCGCCCGGTAAAGTGGCACTTCAGTGCAATCACTATGCATAGTGCCGAATTACTGCTCTGAATTTCAGTGTTTGTAAGTTAACGCAAGCAAAGAGTTCCATTGATTCTACCAACCTTAGAACATCACACACAGAACAATTTTATATATACAAAGTAAATGGATGAATTTCATTATTGGAACTTTTGATCATAAAAAACGTGTTGGGAGAGTGAAGGGAGGTAGACCATTTTTTTTTACGAGTGGTATTTCAGAACTGTTTTCTTTAAAATGTTTTATTGCAGTTCAAATTTAAAGCATGGAAACACAAAAATTGGATCAATAAATATTATTCACCCTCATAAAACAAAACAAAATTCATCATAATTCATAAATTTATTGATGGAGCTGTGGTTAGTGCTGATACTAATTCTGGTTAAAGATCAAAATGTTGCCATCTGATTTGCTGTTGCCTACTGCGCATCCTAGAATGAATGATTATCTACACAAAATTGGTATCAAAGAACTTTCTATGTGTTCTTGTGGCCAAGGCATTGAATATCTTTGACATTTGTTATTTTTATTATTATTATTATTATTATTATTATTATTATTATTATTATTATTATTATTATTATTATTATTATTATTATTACTTTTCTCTTGCACACTATTCAGAATAACTGTCTCCGTACAATTATTCCTAATTTTGATCCTTAGGACATTCACATAATACTTTTATAGACACAAATATAGCAACTTGGAAAATACATCGATATATTCTTGGCTATGCAAGTATTTATCAGTAACTTAAAATTTATGCTGATCCACTTAATATACATGTACATAAACATGTGAGTAACAAGTTATTGAATAAATTGATGAAAAAGGACTTTCGAATGGCTACAAAATTATCAAACAATGCAAGATATATTGATGGCATTGTGTGTGTAAATGTACAAAATTTCAATGAAATTGCTAAAGAAATTTACCCAGAAGATATCCCATTGGAGGGTAACAATTCAGATGGTTTCAGTGATGTGTTTCTGGACTTGGATATTCAGGTCACTAATGACAGGTTTTGCATTAAAGTCTATCAAAAAATAGATGAGTTTAACTTTGAAGTAGTTAACTATCCTTTCGTGGACAGTAATATTCGGAAACTATTGGATACAATACATTTTTGTCACAAATTTTGAGATTTGGTCGTATTTGTTCTAAATTTCAGAACTTTGCACCTGGAACCAAATTTATTTACAATAAACTTGAGTCAAGAGGATTCAAAGATGTACTTTTGATCAAATATTTCTGAAAATTTTGCTGTAAATATCCAGAGATGGTTAGAAAGTTTGGCTTCAATAATATTAGAGATTCTAGACTTGCCTGTTTTGCTACTTAATTTTATCTTTTGGCATCATTCTGTTTTACTATTCACCTTTCAGACTTTTTAGGCTAGCTTGTTTTCTGTTAGGTCAAACCCCCAGGGGCTATAGGTAGCAAGCAGCTACCCACGACAGTTACAAGCTTGCCTAATTGTATTTGCTATCTGGTTAAGAAATATTACATTTTGATTGTATTCTCTTGCATTAAATAATAATGACTTTCATTCCTTTCTGACTTGCCCTTCAAATTTTGCTGCTAAAATCCAAAGATTATTATAAACTTTGGCTACAATAATTTTACAGATTTAAAAGACTTGCCTGTATTGCTAGTTAAATTTTATATTTTGGCATCATTCTGTTTTAATATTCACTTTAAGATATTTTAGGCTTGCATGTTTTCTGTCAGCTTTTACCCCCCCCCCGGTGCTATCGGTAGCAACCAGTGGCCGATGAGTTACAAGTTTGCCTAATTGTACTTAAAATCATGTTAAGAAAAATTATGTTTTGATAACACATTTTTGACATAAATGCTTATGACTTCCATTCTTTTCTGACATGCCTAAATGCACATTTACTCAATATTAGAAATTACTCAAAATTGGCAGTTTTTTACTCAAATGTCACAAACCCGACACCTTATGTTGAAACACTGACTAAGGGTTGGCAGCGAAATAGAGACTTTCAAAGTGAGAAGTACATGTCATCATGGGGTTTGTTTTACATTTCTGATGCAGGATGTCCATTGTTGCAGCACTTGTTAGGATTTCCCTTCGTTTGTACAGGTGGTCTAGCTGCAACTATTTATTTTACAATCACTGGGAATGAATATAAGGCCCCGGTTTGTGTCTACTTCAGTTATACACTGGCAGGTGGTTTAACTAGGATAAGATATCCAGCTAGAAAGGGTACATACTGGTTCAGGGGTAAGTCAAATTGTTCTTATCTGAACCTGTACTATACAAATTTAGTAATTATGTTTTGTTTGACATGTTTTCTTCTTTCATAACGAAGTTCTACATTTATAAGCAAAACTTATTTAGCTAATTCATCATTTGCATGTTCATATTTATTCAAAATTATGTGGGTTGTCTTTGCTGAATATTTACGTCAGACAAGGAGCTGCTACTCAGAGAGACATATACCGGAACACACTCCAAAACATGTTCTGAGTAGTTACCCGCTCAAGACCCTTTAATTTATTTGGGTTAATACAGCCTATGTCAAAATTCTACAGAAGAATGTGTGCAATATGGACAATAGTACTTCCATATGTATATAGGTTAGACAGTGACAGGTTAGCTTATGGAGAGTAAAGAGTTCAGACTGCGGAATAGGGTAATGACCACAAGGAAGTGGTTCTGGACAAAAGACACAAATGCAATACACATTTGCTATGGACTACGGTACTCCACTATTTCTCTTTTTTCATTCCATCCCACTTTCTTCATCATGTTATCCTTGCATGGACATACATCTGGATATTATGATGTCCTGTCTGTCTGTCTGTCCTGTCCTGTCCCTTGTCATTTTTTTTTCAAGCTGATTAAAATGGGGCTCCATCCTCATTGCAATTGCAAAATAAAATAGATTTACATCAAAGACAGACAGATGTGATAGTGCCTTCAAGTGTTATGCGAGAAAGTGCGACATTGTCATTACTTATATAACTTCTACCAGTACCTTTGAGTTATGACCAGATGTTCACAAAGCCATTGGACAGCAACTGGCAATTTTCTTTTGGACAGTTGAGTATCACCACCATACAAAGTTCCATTCAGTGCAATTTGTTACCAATAAGTTATCATCAGTGGTGCACTTTAAGAAACAAGGGTTGTTTTTTGTGTGTGCGCGAGAGAGAGAGAGAGAGAGAGAGAGAGAGAGAGAGAGAGAGAGAGAGAGAGAGAGAGAGAGAGAGAGAGAGAGAGAGAGAGAGAGAGAGAGAGAGAGAGAGAGAGAGAGAGAGAGAGAGAGAGAGAGAGAGAGAGAGAGAGAGAGAGAGAGAGAGAGAGAGAGAGAGAGAGAGAGAGAGAGAGAGAGATATGAACATACCAAGTGAGGGCAAGGCAACTAACACAGTCTACAAGCACATTTCCAATAACACAGAAGCGATGGGATTCATCTGTGCATATGGAGGACTCAAAATTCATCAAATAATGTCATAAGCACTTTGAATTCAACTTAATGAAGCTTGACAAGAAGAAAAACACATACCTGGCCAGCAGTTATTATGAAGTAACACAACTTAAAGATAAACTGGCAACTGATTGGCACTTCATCACTTTCTATAGAAAATGTACAGATAGCCACCATTTAATGGGCAGTTGCTATGGCCACCAATCTTAAGGTCACCTCCTGAATGCTTTTGTACCCCAACTGGAATTTGATTGATTCTTTTCTCTGCTAATATCTAGGGTAACTGAGTTGGTTTAGGAGAGGCCTTGCTGTCTGGTGTTGGTGTGATTACTGTCTATATATACCTCATTCACTTGTCAAATCAACCTGACCAGAAAAGCTGGTGCCATTCACATTGAAGCTGGTGCCATTCAAACTGAAGTTTGGACCATTCAAACTGACATGGTACTTTCACTGCTCAAACTGAGTGGATGTCACTGTCAGACTCACACATTCACTCATTCCACTGATCCTCACACACTGCAGGTGTTTCAGCTATACCCCACTAGAATCAGTCAGCTAGCACTTTTTTGTGTGTCCAATGAAAACTATCCAAAGATGCATATATACTATGTATGGGTCAAAGTATACATATTATTCTATTGAGGTGAATCACAACAATAACAAATCCAGAACCCAGTCCTCATGAACACCCCTGTTCTTGGGATATTCAACAAAGACTATTTGGTTGTAAACAACAAACCATACAATGATGAAACAATTTCAGGACCTTAATACATATAGTAAGTGTTGCTGAGCATATGTGAGATACTGTATGGATCAGTATAGGAAACACTGTGACAATCCCTTTGGCTCTGCCTCAGGGCATTATCACTACATTCATTAGCCACCCACATGGTATCTCATACACATGCACCACAAATTTTTTCATACTTATGTCTGATGTCCAGTAACGGTTAAGATGCACTCTGCTGTACTCAAAACGGCTTGGGGGCTGGTCGCAAAATGTCACGAAAAGCTTGACTAAGCCAACCTTATAGTACATTAAACTGAAAAGTGGCCCAAATTTTTCAGAGTGGCCAATTAAGAGACATAAACCATAAGAGAAATGGACTTTTGAGTTGTCTGCATATTAACGTGACTTTCTCGCCCAACTCTGGGGCTTACTGCTTTTGTGTAGATGTTTTTCTCTTTGCTCAGCTTCAGTAACTGTTTGTTTGTAAAACTGTGCACTTGCTAGGATTGTACAGGTACAGTGCAGTCTCCATAGTGAACATGGAAATTGTTTAATATGCTACAGGAAAGTCACGGTATATCTTAGGAAGAATATGAGGAAACAAGTACATGTACAGCAACCATAGTGACTTTCTGTTCAGCAGGATCACAGGAAAAGTCTCATATAATTACCTCAGTCTCTGAAGCCTTTCATGGTTAAACAATGAAGGAGTCAATGGCTCTCCTTAATCAATTGCATGCAATGCACAAAACCCATTCCAAGGCAAGCTGTTGACCAGGAGAACCACACCATGATAGGTCTTGCCCACAATTATCACAAACAACATTTGCTATTGATGAGAAATTATGTAAATATTAAAGTAGATGATAATTTATAACCAGGTGATTTTAGGGAAATAAAGCCTGAAATGATTAATGATTTAGGAAACAGTAATACATTTATTATGAAAAAGTCTCCAGTACCAATTTGCAATTAAATATGGCCAAGGAAACAAATTCAGAACCTTGCAATTTCCACAAATTATTTGCATGTCATCAAGAACATGTATAATTACAGTTTCACATAAATGACTGTAAGAGTTTCACACTTAGAATTATTATGTTGACTTTATGTTTAAGTGAGAGACTGATTCATAATTTAACAGTGAATCACAACATTCTTGAATTCTCCAGTAGCTACAGGTTTTGCTGGGTGTGATATGGCATCTAGACAAGATATGTGAGAGCTTGGTCAATCAACATGCAGGGTAGTACTGTGACTGTAAAATATGCTGTTAACTGCATTGATGAATTAACACATTTATAAGCAAAAAAATTGCATATAAACCTGTATTGTGTCCCTCTTGTGTTTCTGAAAGCCAACAATATGTTGCAACTGCAGTTTCTGTCTTTGTTTATGAAAGCCAACAGTGAGTAATAACTGGAGTTTCTGTTCTGTGTTTCTGAAACAGGGCTGTAGCCTCTTGGTCCAATTAGTCAAACAAACTATGTGCCCTCCCTTCCCCCAAATCTTTGAAAAAAGTAATAGAAAAAAATCATTTGTAATTGGTTTGACCAGGGAGGCAGGGGGTGTGAGTGAGTGCCCGTGCCCATGGTACATCTAGTGCAGTCATTAGATGTGTGGCACCCCGTGTTTTACTTGATTTCTGCACAATTGTTTGGAACCGACCCAAAAAGAGTGACCTCTTGTGGAAGTCTGCAGTCCACTTGGCCTAGCAATATGCACCCCCCCCTCCCACCAGCATGTGGGGCACAATTTTAAAATTTTTCAGTCCACGAATAAGAACATGTCTATGAAACAAAAAATATATCATAACCTACCAATCCAGGTACAGTGCTTGCTGAAATCATAATCTATGACAAGAATTTTATATCAAGGCATACACTTTGTGATCAAGCATCAAGCTTTCTGATATCCCCCCCTCCCCCCCCCCCCTGCGACTTTCAGAGTTTACATTCCTGGGCACCCACAATGTGTTGATTTGTGTCAGGGGCTGCTGCTTCTACTGGAGATGGTGTGGTGCCATACATGTGGGCAACATCACAACCTACAGCTTGAAAAGAAGAAAAATCCTGCATAATATTGGTGCAATATTGATAATTTGGCGTTAACATTTTCAATAAAAGAATGTGGAGTAGACAGGGCCTAGCTGTTAAAAAAAAATCCCGTCCATAAGGATTTATATTGAATCATTGGCAATTTATGGGATCTGGTGCTGCTGGTGTCTTTGACATTGTACGTTTTGACATAAAGTGGAACACATATTCATGCATACACTGTTTCTTGCATGTGCTCCTCAGATCACTATAAAAGGGAAGCCCATAGAGGTGTTCACAAGAGCAGGCTCCTCTTATTCTATTTCTTTACGTTACTTGTCTGTTTGAATATGTCTCCTGCCTGTTTTTAAATGCTATGTCACTAGACTGAAGCACAGAGTGATCTAATCATGCCCAGCAATATGTATATGATGTAAAGGCTTGAATTTCTATCTTGGTTACTGAAAACCAGTAGTATGTGATAACTTAAGTTCCAAAGGTTTGTAGTGAAAATATGAAGTGGACTATAGACGAATTGAGTTTCTATCTTATTTTTCTGAAAGCCAGCAGTATGTAATACCGGGAGTGGTGTTTTTTTGGTGTGTGTGTGTTTTTTTGTTTTTGTTTTTCTGAAAGCCAACAACATGTTACATGATGTTATGACTTACATTGCAGTTGTGAATGCACTACAGACTTCAAAATGTAAATATGAATGTGGTAAAATACCCAATGGATACTGAGACAGACGAGGTTCACAGGATAGCACTGAAAATATGAGGCATAACAAGGATATATAAGGAGACTCTGAGACATCCTGAAAGAACAAGATCCATGTAGACTTTTTCGGTTACTGACCAGTCACATAATGGAAAGCTTCAACCTCACCACACCTTGTATACAAATTGTCAAGAGTTTTACTTTTATCTTTCCCATGCTTTTAGCCTGTCCTCCATAAATCAATACAGCATTGTTTGCCAGTGCTATAGGCTTCTGACTTGTGTCACAACACGTACCATCACAATGCAACATTCTCAAATATGATCTTTACAAAACAGAATTCCTCAGAAAGATCTCTCAGCTCGAAGGAGAAAAATTACCACGTTGAGGATCGACCACAAGTGGCTGTCTATTATGAGAACAAATCATCTATGATGACAGGCCTATAAATTGTAAGTGTCTTACCGCTTTCTGTCCACATCTTCCCCTGTGAGTGCAGCTGTGTATGTGTCTGGATGCAGTGTTTTTAGCCTGAATGCATAATTAGAGAAGGTTTGTTTTGGGCCTGGAATATGGCACAATACTGCATGCTTCATCAAGTTCCATAGCTCCCTGTACAGTGTCTTGGCTGTACCCTAGACAATCCTTCTTGTCCTATAAATAACATTATGGATGCTAATTCTGAACATACGTTTACCCTGAAGTCCTTGATTACCCCAGGGGAAATTTTCCCTCTGCCTTCCCCTGTCACACAGGTCCGCTACACTCTTCTTTTCTTGATCTCAAAATGAAGTAATTCCTTCAGTAATTATTCTTCAATGGATAATCACAAATTTAGACTCTCATATGACGGTAACAACCATCAATTATTCCCTCTATAATTTCACCTCCGCTGGCTGGCTGTTGACTGAAGCCAAGCGGTGGATGCTTCAGTGGTTGTCCCGGGCGTACAACAGCATGGCAATGGCGATGCTCACTACACTCTTCAACCAGCCTCTCACATTGCCAATCTAATCAACAACTACATGCAGCCACATTCCAGTTTTTAGCTCCTTTTTCGCTGGAACTCATTGGATTTTCAAATTTTTCATGGACTCTTCTCTTTTGAAATTTGTTTTGTTTGTAAATGTCTGCTGCTGATATTTTCATGTCTTAATAAAAAATGAGACTAGTTTTGATGCACGTTAGTGCACCAGACCTTAACATTCTACATGCCAGGATCAGTATCTGATCTTTGTATACATTCTGGCCCTGTGCAGTTGTCAAAAATGTTACGAGAAAAGTTGACATTGCTGCTCCTTCTGGCAACGTAACATATAATACTTTGCTTCTGATGATGCTATCAAATTAACTTAATTTCTTTTGCAATTGAATTTCTCCACACTTATATCTGACAACTCGATTAATATTCCCCTCACACATATGTACGTAATCTACTGAAAACAGCACAATGAATGAAGACCTTTCTCTCTCTTGTGTAAGTACCCAGCAATCTATCAGCTCAAGGATGTTACAGCCTCCTTCATCAAGGCTATTTCTACTTAATACATCACTGTTAACCCCTTCCCATTCAAATTGCCCCAAAGCTCCCGGATGTAAAATGTTATCTACCTTAATGTTTTTACTTAAATTTCTCATTACTAGAAAAAGATTGCTGATATTTGTATGTGTGACCATTCATGATGGCATGCCCTAGGTCAATAGTTTTCCTTGGCATGGGTTGGATGCATTGTGCCAAGAAAAGTTATTGACTCAGACATACTCTGACCAGGGATATGTTAATAATGCTTAAGTTTGTTGGGACATGAATATACAGTATGAAAGGTCTGAAGCTTTAATCTTCACCAGGTTGTCTATTCCGTGTATGCACCCTAGTGGATTAAATCCAGCGGCAAATTCTTGAGCAAAGCCCTGAGGAAGCAGCTGAAGTGATATTGCAAGCTTTTCTGATCATTCCCCCAACATTGGGGCTGAGTATTTACCACTGAATCCTATTTACTAGGCTTTATTCTGATTCTAACATTATTTTCAAACATTGGGCCCACCTGTCTCAGAAACAGAATGATCCACCTGTGTGATATCAATGGCTTCCTTGCATTATTGATAATACATCTAACCTGAGCTGTAAAGAAAATTTGCAATCAATCTGAAAAAAAAAAAAAAACAAAACAAAAAATCCATGAGGTTTGTGACATTCCTGTACTCAGCTGACCTTGCATGCACACAATGAAGTGGTCCTGTGACATTTAAAATTAAATCAAGGTCATTTTTCTTGAAGACTGTCATGCACAAATATCAAAGTATTTCATCAATAGTCAAAGCCCTAACTCAAATATGTTTCAAGTTATCAAGTAAACATTAAAATTCATGAATGTGACCAAGTGACCCTGTGACCTTGGGAATGAAGTTAAGGTCACTCATGCACTGTGGAAATCTGGCCTACATGGAGGACTACCAGCATCAAATTTCTAGATCAAATAGTTCTTAAACCATCACGTAAAATTCATCAAGTAGCCCTGTGACCTTGGTAATGAGATCAAGGTAATCCATGTACTGTGTCAGTCTTGCTCTAATACCCAGAGGTGTCCCTATGCAACTTTGAAGCAACTGGCAAAGCAGTTTCAGAGAAAAGTGAAAAGATTTTTTTTAATCACTTTGCTAAAAATGAACAAGCAAATTTACGGAAAATCTGAAAAATAATGAAGCATACTCATCGGAAAAAAATTGGTAGAGAACAACACAAGGTATATCCCCACCAAGTATGAAGTGAATCTGGCAAAAGATTTTTCAAAAAGTAAAAAATGTGAATTACCATTGCAATCCCCACCTGACTTACCTGGTAATCAACTGGAATGTATGCATCAATGATAAATATGTGAATTTCAAAAAATTATTAAAAATCAGGGATCCATGGTAGTGTCACCTGGTCAACAACTCTGTTTGACCCTTCCACAAGGAACATTTCCATCAACCCTTGGCACAATCTGAGACATGGTTTTGAACATGTTGAAAATAGCAAAACAAACCAAAAAATCCATAAAAAAAACAAACAAACCAAACCCCCCCCCAAAAAAAAGAGAGAAAAACACTGCAAGTTCCACCTGTTGAACGAATTATGGTCTATAGATCCCCAGAAGTATTTCTATAGAATTACAATGCAATTAGCTGGGTGGCTTGGGAGTTTAGCTGGGTGGCTTGGGAGATTTTTTGAAGACTCTCCCAAAAAATGAACAAACAAGTGGATCTAGCTAATGGTTTTGGAATATTGCAACACATGCACTGTAGTTTGTATAGCTATATACAGGTACAGTGGTAGCAAAGTTTGATATATCATAATCGGAAGTCGAAAATAGTCTTAAGACACAAAAATTCAAAGATGATCATGATGATCTTGTGCATGCTCCCGACAAAGGGAGCTTGTTACTATACCCCCTGCTCCCATTTTGTGGGTGTGGGGAATAATACATGTAATTCCTGTGGCCTGTGACCACACATATGCATGGTAATTACAGGCTTAGGATCCATCATTATCAATATATAAGCTTCCCATATCTTTGTCAAAAATAAACATATCCATATAATTTCGCAAATTTTTATTGTCTCAAGTCATTTTTAATTCTGATCAAATTTTAAGCAATTCTGTTCAGCCGTACTGGAGAAGTCAAAAATAGCCTTCATACAAAAACTCATAAAAAATAAGGAAAAATCACAGTGCCACCTGGTGGCCAAAATAAGAACTAGGTGACCCCAGGTGACACTATGTGTAATATTAAAGCAACTGGCCATGTAGTTCTTTAGATGAAGAATTTTTTTTTTTTCAAAAAATCAATTAAAAAAATCATAAAAAAAGAAAAATTATGGCATCATTATCTCCTTCACAAACTTGGGAGAAGTCCACCTGGGGAACATCCACGTGCAAAATCAAAATATTCCATGCTGCAGTTTTTGAGAAGAAGCTGAAAATGTAAAAAGTCTAACGACAGACGGATGGATGGACAGACGGATAGACACACGGGTGACAGACACAAAGAGATTTCAATAGCTCTGTTGACTGACAAGTCAGCAGAGCTAAAAAAATGACAATCTGAATATGTACAGACATACAGACAGACAGAGCATTAAAGACTACCCTGTAAACTCTGCTGACTGATGTCGCCGGAGGTAAAAAAATCTTTCAGGCTAACTTCTTTTATTGTCTAGGTCAACATCTTGTAGGAATGTTTAAATATTTTGTTCCATATCTTGCTGATTTGTGACTTTTCCCACGTATACCTACTCATGATACACTGTCAAACTCATTTCCTAAACCCCTGACGATCAACCAGGAAAACTGTCACACTGAGCATCATCAAATAAAATATTCTAATATGATACTGACAGGTGTCTGGCAGTTAGTGAACTTTCATGCCAATACAAGGATATTCTATGTCTTCACACCATATCAATGTCCTTTAAGGTCTTCCTACAATATACACAGATACAACTGTGTGGTCTCGCTTCTACAACCAGTCATGTATTCACAAATGAAAGACTGCCACCAGGACAACTGAATTATGCCAATCTATACCCCAACCATATTACTATTGTTCACAAGTATTAAGTTCATTGTGCTGTAATACTGACACATTCCTCTTGTCTCCATCACATGCTCATTAAGTTCTGCTTCCCTCTTGTCTAGGAGCAAGCCAGTGGTGAACGTGACCACCTTCTTCCATCAATATGATCATATTAGCTTCATCTGCAACAATTCTTAAGAAAAACTATGCCAGCAGTTTCACAGAGAGGTTTTGATGTTGCTGTGGTAGCTTGTCCTCCCTGTTGTGGTATCTGCTGTTGTATAGCACCAGTGGAACTGGTCTTAAAAGACCTTACAAATCAATAATACAAGCCTGTAGTAGTCCTTTGTACATGTGGTCTTATAAGACAACCATGATAATAACAAATGGGAGTTCTGGTGCAAATATGTGCAGCCTCTGGGCTTTCTGATTCTTGACTTAGTCAAAGAAGCACACTTGTGTGTATAAGTTTACACCAGATGAAGTTCGTACTGAAACTCATTTTGTATGGGTGGCATATTTTTTCTCTTCATTCAACAGTACTAAATGCTTCATTTAAATTCAATTAAAGGGAAATCACATGGCACTCAGATCATATCTACCTCACTGACATATTCTTTTTAAGAATAAGGATGGGATGTTACCAAGTGGTTGTATGCGTTTCCCGTTTTTGGCCAGGTGCCAACAGGTACCAATGTGTTGCTGCTTCAAGGCCTGGCCATTTTGTAAAACATGAATACATGTACTCTGATTTTTGATGCAAATCCACTCAATACAAATGTGTCCAGTCTAAAGTTCACTTTTTTTCCCACATCGCCAAGCTACTTACACACCCTTATCATTTACCTGTCTAGTATAGTGGTATCTCCTTTAAAGGCCACCTTTCATTAGACCAGATATCTTCTCAAGACCACCTTTTCATAATACTAGTCTATTTCTGTGAGAAATTTACCTGTATTTAAGACCACCTGCAATATGAGACTGCTTTTTCCTGTCAGAAGGGGTGGTCTTGAATAGCAGGTATGACTGTATGGAATGAGCATTCACTCTGGTTGTTGATATTTTTTACTGTTAGAACTGGGTATTGTCAGTCATGTTGGTTCACATGTCACACACAGCAGACTGCTGGGTCTTGCAGGGCCAGGTTGTCTACTCCTGATCCTTGATTATACCCATGGGCTCTTAAGATCTTTTGTGTATCTGTCTGAAGTCAGCAATTACCCTGTTGTTGCCAACAAAGACTGGCATTTCTCAATGCAGGGAGCATCCTGGTGTGGGGTTGCATTACTTGATTGATTGCATCCATTGTCACCCTGCAGCATGGCATCAGGAATATGTTTCCCCTCATCATTCTCTCATCCATTTTGGTGTCAACACACCTTGTCTCTCAATGATGCTCATTTGGAAATTTTATGTTCCACGGTGAGTCTTTGTATGTTCATGGAACTGATACATGAATGCATCAAGGCCACTGTGGGTTCATAATTATTCTGCCCTTGCCCCAAAATATTGTTTTGAATATATTGTGTCGACTTTCTTTTTTTAATCCCCATACCCAATATCACTGCTGTAGATTGATTTAAATGTGACCGGAGGCTGAAATGTTTTCTTTCATCTTCATATTCTGTAAAATTTGAAATGATGAATTACCCAATGGATACTGCATTATTGGAAATGTAGACTAAATCCACAAACTTTGAGCAAACAGACTGCCACAGTGGAGACACAGAAGCTGATTCCTCACATACACATTTTCAAACAATGATATCATCTCCATCCCCAAATTCATCAATTTTGTAGATTTACAATATTAAGCTCCGTGATATAATTTTCAGTCTGCCGGTATCTTTAAAACGTCACAGCCTCCAATATTGTATCAGCTACTGCAGTGACAGAGGCCATGATGTCAACATTGTCTACCAGGGGACTGGGCTATGAAGGATGTTGTCATAGGTGGCACCACTGGTTCAGAGACTATATTTTTATAATACAGCATTTCCTATTAACATCCACTGGATACTAAGGAAAGTCTATGTTGTTTATCCCCAGGTGTCTCCACTTGTAAGTATTAGCAACCAGGCTACCAATGAACAGTGGTGTCATCTAGGAGAACGTGCAATATACTACTACAACCTTATTTTATCACAATCAATATATGAATAAATTACAAGTCCCCCCCCCCTTTTTTTTTCTTTGTAGAGATTTAGACTACATACATTTAATTTACAATAATGCATACATCTACAATCTTCCAAACAATGGTTATCTGCTTCTCTGAATGATTGAGTGATTAAGATTTCAAACACTTCATTCATAACAGTGCAGGCATCAGCAATTATCAAAACAAGGCTTATCTGCACATCAGATATGTAAAAATATTTGCTGACAAGTTACTTTGACCCAAACTTGTCCAAATTCATACTTCAATGAGAGTAAATATTTACCTTAATATTACATCGTGAACAAGTGGAAAGTTTTTGTTATTCACTACACTGAATCCAGTCTTAGGTTAGTAGCAATAGACACCACATAAAATGAGAAGAGTGCCAAGCAGCTTGAAAGTCGACTGTATACATGCATATGTACATATACATGTACAGAGCCACTGATGTTTTCCCGTGCTTTCTGTGGCTTAAAAACTAAGACACATGCACATTACAAGAAACTAATGGAGATGACAAACAGCCTGCAGGTCACCAGTAACACTTCCTTTTTCACCTATTTTGAGATAAACATTTCCTGAGGAAGTCAAAAACCAAACAAATTAAAGTACATTTCCTCTAGAAAAAACCTCAGTTTCCCTTCCTCAAGATAAATGGCTACTTCGTCTAGGAAGCATTCAGGGAAAGTAACAACACCTTATCTACACATCCTGACTGAGGATTCCTTCCCATCCATTTCATTGTATATGTTCACCGAGTTTCTTGCATTCCCACCATAGGGAGTGTGCATCTGTCTACAAACAGCTCTCCAGTGGGCACAAAGTCCCTGTGGCACACAGTCTGGTGTCAACGGGGCATGCTCTGTGGTCTCTCACAATATTCATCAGTGTCTGCACTTAAATGAACAAGGCAACCAGGGAATCCCTGCAAGTGAGGGCCTGCTTTAACACTAGATAACCTTCTTGAGGAAAGGACAGTGGGCTTGTGCCAGATTACACAGTGTTGGTGCCACCTTGTCCAATACACTGACGGGAGACAGGGAATGTCTCTTTCTTCTGTGGATTGGAAACAACAAGATCCATCTTTCAAGCATGCAAAAAGTCAGCAGTATGCCATATAGACAGTTCGGTGGCACCAGATTCATATTATTGTACAAGTTTTGGTGCTTCAGGTTTTGAGGTGATCTGCATATTGCCAAACCAGAATCAGCTATACTATTCTTCTCCTTGAATGAACACTATATTCACAAAAGCATACACATATAAGGGATACATTTTGGGAAAGGCCATGATTACGAGATTATGAAAAGTCTAAAATTATAACCTTTTGATTAAAATTGAACAAACAGTCACTTGTTCCATCTGTAAATACAATGTAACATGGGTTTTAACATGTGTTAATTACTTTGTACTAGTGCAATTAAACTGTACAGCATTGTCACTGAATATAGCTGAGACATGGTCAAACAAGAGGGCTGTGTGAACAGCCCATGCTCAGCTGACCTAGAGATTCATAACACTTAAATTGTGGCTGTGTGAACTTGGGCTATGACCAAGGTGCATCCCCACCAAGTTTGATGTGAATGTGGAAAGTAGTTTTGGAGAAGAACTCAAAATCGTGAATAACCATTGCAATCCCCATTCATTTGCATACTAATCAATAGGACTGTATGCATAAACCGGTAAGTACCTGAATTGAAAAAAATAATTAAAAATCACAGATTCAGAGTAGCACTGTCTTGTGAACAACTTTGCTTGGCCCTTCTACAATGAATATTTCCTCCAAGTTTCAGCATAATCTCAGTGATGGTTATGGAGAAAAAGTTAAAATAGCAAAAACACACTTTTTCATATAAAAAGATATTTGAAAATCAGAGTCACCTCTTGAACAAATTAAGGTCTCGAGGTTCCCAGAAGCCTCCCTAAGTGATTACAAATCAATTGGCCAAGCACTTTTGGAGATTTTTTTTTTTAAGATTTGGCCAAAAATTGAATCCCCTGAAAATGGTAAAAAAATCCAAAAATCGATGGAGCATGACCATTTAAACAAACTTGGTAGAGACCCACCCAAGGTACATCCCAACCAAGTTTGCAGTGAATCTTGTTAGTGGTTTTGGAGAAGTCGGAATTGTCCATTACCATAATTGCAATCTCCATTTACTTAAATATACATGTATAAAGTAACTAGAAAAGAAGATATGCTTCTCTGCAAATCTGTCTGGGTGCCTTCAAAATGAGACCAGCTTGAAATGCTACACTTTGCCATTGTTCAACATAATCTAAATTTTGTATATTAGCCTAATTTTTATAAAGTAAAATGCTACAACTTTGGTTCATGGTTCATTGGATGTGGCCATGTCACAAGCTTATAAAATGAAGTTTGAATGAAGCTAGAATCTATAATAGTTTTGAATCTATTCAACATTTTAATTTTGTGTATTTACCTAATTTGCATAAATTGAAAGGCTACAACTTTGGCTTATGGTTCATTGGATGGGGCTTTGCCACAAACTCATAAATTAAAGTAGGAATGGCACCTCTATCTATAATAGTTTTGAAGCTATTCAAGATTTACATTTTGCATGTTTATCTAATTTGCATAAATTAAAATCCTACAAGTTTGGTTCATGGTTCAATGGATGGGGCTTTGCCACAAACTTATAAATTGAAGCTGATATGGCATGTCTATGTATAGTAGTTTTGGAGATATTCAACTTTGAAACTTTTCAAAGCTCCTCATTAGCATAATTTGAAACTCTACTTAACTACTTAACTTATACTGTCCATTATATTGGCAAGTGTCACAAACCTTTATATGCACATTGATATTTTAAAAGATATGGAGTTTTTAAAATTTTAATTGCCCCAAAATTTACATACTTTTAAACATCATGACTATTCCAAATGAGATGCACAATTTCACAGGTTAGGTCAGTCAGCATAGCAAGTTTGGTGGTTTTCGGAAAAATAGTGCTTGAGAAAATCTCCAGACCAACTTGGTGTGTGTGAGAGAGAGAGAGAGAGAGAGAGAGAGAGAGAGAGAGAGAGAGAGAGAGAGAGAGAGAGAGAGAGAGAGAGAGAGAGAGAGAGAGAGAGAGAGAGAGAGAGAGAGAGAGAGAGAGAGAGAGAGAGAGAGAGAGAGAGAGATTACTATTACACAGTGAAACCTCTCTCAAGTGGGCACCCTTGGGACCAGAGAAAAGTCAACCATGGGGACAGAGAAAAGTGCCCACTCCTGAGAGGGTCAGCCCTAGTGGGCAGTATGGATGAGTATGTGTGCATGTATATGTACATTATTCACACACGCACGCACGCACACACACCCGTACAGTGTATACATATTATAATTCAAGGGGAAGTGTATACATGCAATACAAAACAGTCTTTCTTCCTTTATTACATGAACAAAATTTAAGAGAAGCTGTTAAGAAACTACAAAAACATGTACCTGTGAACCAAGACAAAACTATACTGTCTCAGTATTGGCTATGAAGAACAGGCTTCATCTCACTGGTTACAAGAAAACAGACATGAAAGTGTCCACTGAGATTACACATATTCTACCCTCCTTGGTCTGGCCAACTCAGCTCTGTATGTAGTCTATTGTTAACTGAGGGTACACTCAGGCTTGTTCTGCCTAGAAGTCTGGAGCCTGAGTTCCCTTGGGACTGATAAGCTCAGCAGACTGACAATGCCTCAGGCAAAAACAGGCCAGCTAGGACACCAGTTTCAGTGACAGGTCTGTTCTGCACTACTGGAAACTATAGGCTGCCTGGTACATATGGCAGCATGGATTCAGTCTGTTCCTGCATGAACAGAAAGAGATACTCTGTATTTTATTGAGAGCCTCATTACACAGTTGTTGGGAGTAGCTGCCTGTGAGACAGATTCAAGCTAATTAATTATGAATGTAAAATGGTTGCCTCGCACCATGGAGGTCAAGGAATAGGTCATACAGCAAGCAGTTCAAGGCCTGTATGTGGATTGGGGAGAAATTTGGTGAATTTAGCGTACATTAAAATTCCCAAAGTTTTGTTTGTATGCTATTGGATTTGCCAGTTGTCTCAAACCTATATGTGTAAGTTAGAACTTTGTTTCTATCTCCAATAGTTTGGAAGATATGGATTTTTCAAAATTTTAATTGCCCCTCATTTACATAATTTTAATCATCCTGACTATTCCAAGTCAGGTGCCTAATTTCATTGGTAGGTCACTCACCATGGCAAGTTTGGTGATTTTCGGAAAAAGTGGGGTCTGAGAAAAACTCCGGACAAATCTGGTCGTAAAGAAGAAAGAAAGAAGGAAAGAAAAAGAAAAGAATTCTCAGAAAAACAAAATGTCTGGGTGCAACCCAGACATAATCAATCGGACTGTATGCATTAACCGATGAGTAACCGAATTGAAAAATTCATATAAAATTAGGGATTCACAGCAATACAACCTTGTGAACAACTTTGTTTGGCCCTTCTTCACTGAACATTTCCAAGTTTCACC
Organism: Hermodice carunculata; assembly: GCA_964020975.1. NCBI lineage: Eukaryota > Metazoa > Annelida > Polychaeta > Eunicida > Amphinomidae > Hermodice > Hermodice carunculata. The sequence continues at coordinate 50,818,042 of OZ026615.1, read as the reverse complement.
ATAATCTGAGTGATGGTTTTGGAGAAGTCGAAAATAGCAACAACACACTTTTTTACATAAAAAATATTTGAAAAGTCACAGCACCACCTGTTGAACAAATTAAGGTCTACGGGTTCCCAGAAGTCTACCTAAGCAATTTCAAAGCAATTGGCAAAGAGGTTTCAGAGAATAGGCCAAAAAATGAACAAAAATATTCATTAAAAAATCCAAAATTACTGGACCGTGACCATTTGTACAAACTTGGTAAAGACCCACCCAAGATACATACACACGCAGTTTGAGATAAATCTGGCATGTGGTTTTGGAGAAGTAGGCAAAAATGTGAATTGTGGACGACAAAGGACAGATGATGGATGCCTAACTACCACATAACCTCAGCTGACCTAAAAATCCAAAAATCACTGGAGCGTGGCTATTTGAACAAGTAGCTGCTGACACTAGACATATCCCCCGCCCACAATAATCATGGTGGTATATGCACATGATGTGCTTTTGTATATTTTAGTAAGTAAAGTGTGAAAAGTTTCTGCTGGTGGTAAAATGGAAATATAGACAGAGAACCTAAAAACATTATGGGTCCGGGGGGGGGGGGGGGAGGGGGAGGGGAGGGGGGGGCACTCCCTACTTTTTTAGGTGGGGGTGTGCAGCTCAAGTTTTTCAAAATGACCCTTCATTAGGGCTCCCATCCTACCAAATAATTGATCTTCATTAGGGCCCGTCAATCACTTTCACAGCGTGCGCCCTGTTCACTGGGCTGGAGTGTAAATCGTCTGGTCTTGATTAGGGCCCTTTGATTTTATCAGTGACCTTGGTTAGGGGTCTCAGAAAAATTTATGGACCTTCTTTAGGGAAATCTTGGGAAAATTGATACCTTTGTTAGGGAAAGTACCAGTGAAAAGGCACCCTTCAGAGCGGCACATCCCCATTACGCTCGGTATAGGGAGTAGCCCCCCCCCCCCCCCCGTCCCTGTTTTGAGTGGGAACCAATCAAGGCAAGGGTTGTTTGCTAATCGTATCTTCTCTAACACGTATGACTTAAATAAAGTGGGCTGAAATCATTAATTAACTAGAACACACTGATTTTCCAACAGAAAATCAAATGTCTCCCGGTGGAACACTTACCTCTCTGAATAAGCTACAGGTGATGAAAAATTACAAATGACCAAGTTTGCTTGAAAACTACAATCCTATTTTAGCTCTCACCTAGATACATTACTCTAGCAATTTTCATCAAGTTCTTCAAGATTTATTGCAGAGAAACCAATTTCACAAATGACCCTGTGACCTTGAAAATTAGGTCAACATCACCCAAATACAATCACAACCTTGGTCTTACCTTGATACATAATCCTACCAAGTTTCATCAAATTCCATCAAGTTCTTCAAGACTTATGGTACGGAAACCAATTTCACATAAGTGACCCTGTGACATTGAGAATTCGCTCAAGGTCATCCAAATACAATCCCAACCTGGGTCTTGCCAAGATACATAATCCTACAAAGTTTCATCAAATTCCATCCTGTTCTTTATGACTTATTGAACGGAAACCAATCTCACATAAGTGACCCTGTGACCTTAAAAATTATGTCAAGGTCACCCAAATACAATCCCAACCTAGGTCTTGCCAAGATACATAATCCTACCAAGTTTCATCAAATTCCATCAAGTTCTTCATGACTTATCGAACGGAAACCAATTTCACATAAGTGACCCTGTGACCTTGAAAATTAGGTCAAGGTCATCCAAATACAATTCGAAGCTAGGTCTTGCCAAGATACATAATCCTACCAAATTTCATCAAATTCCATCCTGTCCTTCATGACTTATTGAACGGAAACCAATTACACCTAAGTGACCCTGTGACCTTGAGAATTCGCTCAAGGTCATCCAAATACAATCCCAACCTAGGTCTTGCCAAGATACATAAACCTACTAAGTTTCATCAAATTCCATCCTGTTCTTCATGACTTATCGAACGGAAACCAATTTCACATAAGTGACCCTGTGACCTTGAAAATTCGCTCAAGGTCATCCAAATACAATCCAAACCTAGGTCTTCCCAAGATACATAATCCTACCAAGTTTCATCAAATTCCATCAAGTTCTTCAAGACTTATCGAACGGAAACCAATTTCACATAAGTGACCCTGTGACCTTGAAAATTAGGTCAAGGTCACCCAAATACAATCCCAACCTAGGTCTTGCCAAGATACATAATCCTAAAGGGTTTCATTAAATTCCATCAAGTTCTCCAAGACTTATCGCACAGAAACCAATTTCACATAAGTAGACCTGTGACCTTGACAATTCGCTCAAGGTCATCCAAATACAATCCCAACCTAGGTCTTGCCAAGATACATAATCCTACAAAGTTTCATCAAATTCCATCAAGTTCTTCAAGACATATCGAACGGAAACCAATTTCACATAAGTGACCCTGTGACCTTGAGAATTCGCTCAAGGTCATCCAAATACAATCCAAACCTAGGTCTTGCCAAGATACATAATGCTACCAAGTTTCATCAAATTCCATCAAGTTCTTCATGACTTATCGAACAGAAACCAATTTCACATAAGTGACCCTGTGACCTTGAAAATTAGGTCAAGGTCACCTAAATACAATCCCAACCTAGGTCTTGCCAAGATACATTATCCTACCCAGTTTCATCAAATTCCATCAAGTTCTTCAAGACTTATCGCACGGAAACCAATTTCACATAAGTGACCCTGTGACCTTGAAAATTCGTTCAAGGTCATCCAAATACAATCCCAACCTAGGTCTTGCCAAGATACATAATCCTAACAAGTTTCATCAAATTCCATCAAGTCCTTCAAGACTTATCGCACGGAAACCAGTGTTGAAGAACCTGAACAACAACAACAACAACAAGAAGAAGAAGAAGAAGAAGAAGCGGAAGAAACGGGCACTAAACCAATATGTCCCCCGGCTTCCACCGGGAGACATAATCATGGAGGATAATTAGCCATGTAAGACTAACTTACAAGAAGTACTCATATTGCAAATTTTGCAGGGTTATTTTTTAAACTTTCCCAGAAAATGCATGGACAAACTATGCTGGTAATTTTGAGCTGCTTAACGATCTGTGTTAATTGAATAATTAGTACAAGAAAGTAAGCAGCCAAACAAATTCATGCTTATGAACACCTCCTACATGAAATCTACCAACCATGAAAATTTCAAAGGGCTTGCATTTATAGTTCCAAAGATATGGCCTGGACAAAATCGTTTCTGGTCTGGAGGTTGCTGAATGAACTTTGTTGATTGAAGTAATTCGGCACACAAATCAATGCCTATGCACACCTACTACCTCAGATATACCATCCTTATAAATTTCAAAGGGCTCGCATATATAGTTTAGAAGATATTGCGTGGACAACATTATGCAGATGATTTTGGGACGCTTCAAAATCTTTGTTAATTAATTAATAAAAGAAAATAATCAGTCATATAAATTTAATCCTATGCAGACTTCCTACCTAAGATCTACCACCCCTGAAAATTTGAAAGAGTTAGCAATTACAGCTCCAAAGATATGGCCTGGACAAAATCATTTCTGATCTGGAGGTTGCCTAATGAAATTTTCTTAATTAATAAATGTAAGCAGTTAGGCACACAAAACATGCATACCTAATTCCTATGATCTACCAACTCTATAAATTTCAAAGGGCTAGCATTTATAGTTTAGAAGATATGACCCAGACAAAATTTGTTTTGGATTGACAGAACAAATTTTAAATAATACCCAAGTTTGATGGACTCTAATCATACCAATTTAAAGATGTAGCAGATGTTTATTTTGCAAAGCATTATGACCTTGACCTATGACCTGAAGGTCATCCACAATCATAAGAAAAAATTCCCAAAATATATGGAGTATCTGTACCAAAAGTTTCAAGTGAATCTGGCTTATAGTTTTGATGAAGTCAAAATGTGAACTACCCATTGTAGACCCGACTGGCTTACAAGGTAATCAATAGGAATACAAAAATAAACCACAAAAACCATTAAAAATCCAAAAAGCTTGTTGTTAAGTTGGAGCATGAATATTTGTAAATAGGTAATCGATACCTACCCGATGTATACCCCCACCCAGTTTGAAGTGAATCTGGCCAATTGTTTTGGAGAAGTTGAAAATGTGAATTAGCACTGCAATCCCCATTGACTTGCAGAGTAATCAACAGAAATGTATGCAGTTTGACTTTTCAAGGTCACTCAGGTTTAAAATAAAGCATACAAATTGAAAGTAATTTCCTATTAATGCTTGATTGTAACCTTGGGCCTACATGACACCATAAGAAGGTGTAAGCCAATATGTGAAAACTGCTGAGTCAGCAAAAAATTCCAACAAGGATTTGACCTTGACCTTTGACCTCAAGATTATATATTATGCCATGAGAAAAATTTCCCAGATCAATAGATTACCTGTACCAAATTAGGAGGCAATACATGAAGAGGGGACAGAAATATAAGGAAAATAAGATACGCGGTGGCAGTGGTGCAGACAGGGGCTGACGGGACTAAACACTATGTGCATCCCCTCCTATGGGGGATGCATGATCAGAAAAAGGCAGGGAGCAAAATAAAAAAAAAGGCTGGGTTGCTCAGCCTTCTATTTTGAGCTGCAGAGAACACTGGAATGGCCATTTTTTTCCCTTCCTGTCATCACGCATTCCCCATCCTTGTGGCAAATTTATCCATCCACATTACAGTTGCTTTCAGCCGGTTTATGACCATCTCTTATCAACCTGCAATTTCACTTTTCCCACAAAAAAAAGCACTACTGGTGATGGTCGGAAATTTCTGCACAGACCAAAGTGCTCCTGGCAATTCATGCAGAGATTGTGACACCACTTCATTTCAATCAGAATCCAATAGAGTGTTGCTGGTCCAGTGGGTGTTATTTTTTTTCTCTTCAATCGGAGTAAGATGAGGCTGAAACTGCTAATAAATACTGCACTCTTGTACTACAAATATCAGTCCCTTGCTGTTGTATGTCTTAACCCTTTGCCAACCACATTAAAACTGAGTCAGCTGTTTTCCTAGGTGCAGGTTGGTCGTCAGTGCCTGACCAGCCACACACTGTTGACTTAGCACATGTCTTCTTAAAGGTCTCATTTTCAATTCCCATTCAACACATTAAGGACATTTAAAATACATTTTGTACAAATGCGAATGCACACGCATTGAAGCAGATGACTATACACTTGGCTGTTCTGATCAGTTTGAGGGTAAAAGGGTTCTACTTTCAATCAACGCTACCATTTTATCTTTCCTCCAGGACACAATTTGTGTAGCAGCAGAAATGGTGACCTGATCATGGGCTCTTAAAATTTCATTGAAATAAGTTCCTGTGGGAGTTGTGTTTACAGCAGGTCACTGTCCATTTCAGGCACTTTATTATCACTTGTTGAACACATTACCTTTGAAATCTAATAATACCAGGAAATGGTAAACAATTAGGTTTTATTGACGTTTATAATTAACCCTCCTGTGTCCAAGTCCATAATATTCCAAATCCAAACAGTATGCCTAGCTAGTTTAGATGTAGAGAAATGACCAATTCGGAACAATCTTCCACACAAAATGTAAAATGCTAGCCTTTGTATGTATGAACCTGTGTACTCCAATATCACTGAAAATCAAAGTTATATTTAAAACAAAAAAAAACAAAAAACAAAAAAACCCCACAGCACTCTCACCAGTCCCACACAATAATCTCTGTTTCATGCAATCCTCATGGCAATCTGCAAAACACATTTACAGTATGTCCATAACAGGCAGTAACTTGCTCAAATATGAAATATTATCACAAAGTGTTCATGATGTTTTGAAGGCACTGTTTTCTGCAATGCACACGTATATGGAAATAGAATCTTCAACAAAAGTGTCCTGTTCACTTCCAGCATGATTACATGTATTTCCCAAAATGGCAATTTTTTAATTCTCTTTATACAGCTGACCTTGTGTTTGTGTACAATCACTAACTCTGAATACCCATTACAAACAGAGCACGGTTAGTCTGCCACTTTTATTTTAGAAGGGTTATTCCTCTCAAGTCCTCTCCAATTTCCCACGATTCACTACTGGACAAATGCCTAATACCGCGTTCATGTACAAATTTCTCTATTAAGCTTAATTCAGTGGTAGGTCAAGATATAGACATTTAACTCACTGGGTTACCGACAACCATTGGGTCATGAATCAACTGAAACTTCTGCTGCAGTTGCCCTCCCACAAGATATGAGTACATTTATTAGCTCAGCAACGACTCTACATATAGAGCCTGTAAAGATCTTACATGGAAGCATTAGGAAAGGCTAAGCAGCCAATAAACTAAACAGAGCCAATGAGCTGTTTGGTCCAAATCTTTCGTTTTTGGCCATAAATAACGAGCAAGGATACAGACTCAGTGACAGGTTGGCTGAAGCATTTCCCTGCGTGCCAACACAATTTCCTGATCTTTAGGGGACCTTGGTCTCACAAAAATAATCTTTTCCCTTTTGACAGATCATGACAGAGCACCACATTCAATCTTTTCAATATTGTCAGTTCCTGCATGTAGGCCCTACAACATGACAGGATTCTACGCATTAAGAGAAGTGATTATTATTTGGCCACACCCGCTGTGCCAGCAGACTTATAATGACACTTGTGGTCAAGGTGTACCACAAAGGCCCCAGAAATACAGTGTGTCTTTGAATACACCAACTTTGTATCCCAGATACATGTGCCACATTCTTAATGAAAACCTAATGTTGGCTTTTACATCAGTCCCTGATGAGTTGCACTTTGCTGCCATCATGACCAGTCAGACCCACTGGTACATTTTTGCCATGCATTGGCATTTCAGATAGGGACCACGTATCAAGACAATTGACCTATAATTTTCATAAATGTGTTACTTTCCACACTACATGTAACTGTGAGTTTATGAAAATATGTTACAGATCTTCATAACAACCTCCATCATAATTATATGAAATGTCCTTTGTCCAAAGACAACCATCATAAATCCTGTCGTAATATTGGCACATTCTTACTCAAGCTGTATGATGAGATATCCCAATACATGTACATACATGTAGATAAATCTACTACTGTTGGTCATGAATTAAAACAAAAGGACTGTCGCAGTCATGTGTTAGCAGAAATTGCATGCACAGATTGACTACTATAAGCATTAATGATTATCAAAGGCTTGCATATAAAAATCAAACTGAGATGTATGCCCTTCCCCCTCCACAATGTGTAGTGACATTCCAGGTGATTAACAAAACCTGCTTTGTAACCTTGGGAATAAGGTCAAGGTCAATTACATCCATTTATTAATAAGTCTTTCCAGAAGACCGCTATTAAAAATCTCTTGACTCAATAGCTTTTGTGTTATCATCTGAAAAGAAAATTCAGAAAAGTTATCCTACAACCTTAAGAATTAAATCAAGGTCACCCAATTGCACTCCAACCAAGTTCTCATATTGGACCACCATAATGTAAAATATCAGATTCCTGCTCAAACAGTGTTTTGCTTATCAGTTGAATAGTAAAATAAACTGAAATAGCCCTGTGGCTTTAGAACTTCGGTTAAGCTCACAGACGTGCAGTTTCAGTCTGGCTCCATGTAGGACCATTATCATGTGTATATAACATCCAAGTCAAGAAATCAATCAGTAATCAAGTTACCAAGTGAAAGGTAAAATTCATTAAACCTGGCCTGTGACCTTGAGAATAAGATCAAGGTCACCTGCATGCAGTGTCAGTCTAGCACTCACACAGGACCAGCAACAGCAGATTGTGAGGCCTTGGTTGCAGGTTTTATAAGCCATGTATTATTTTCATTTCTCTTTATTAATTTCTTAATGATCTGAGCCTCTATCATATGAATCTGCCAACAACATGCGCCAGTTAACAAGTTTATGTGACCCTCCACTGAGAATAAAGATCTGGGGAATGCTCCACACATATAGCACCATATTTCATCTTCATACCCTGTGCCACAAACAGGGTGTTGATTCCACCTTGTTGATAAGAGATGTGGAATGAGTGATAGGGCAATAAGCATAGCAGACTCAGACTCTCGTGCTGCCTAGTACGCTGGCAAACACATCCATGGTAGAAAAACATATCAATTAAAATTGTTAATGAAGCCAGGTTCATAAGCATATTATTTTTCTCATTTTACAGCCAATATCAACTACAATTTTGCCTGCATTTACAATGATGCAAATCATGATTTAGCATGTTATGCATATATACATGTACTGCAGAACTAAGGATACAGTACATCAATGCTCAAGTTAGGGTATCATATTATTTTTCTTAATTGATCTGTCTTATTGCAGTGAAACTGCACAACCAAAAGGCATGAGTATGTCAACACATGGTGAATTTTAAATCACAAAATATGGGAGGAAATAAAATATTCAAATTAGTGCTTTCCCCATCTGTGAGTGGCAAAATATGGAAGGAACCTCAGAACACAAGCATATACATGATGGAGTGATGCACAACTGGAAATCTATGACTGCCTTAACTGTCAGCTAATTAGCTATGGGAGGCTGTATAAATTACACACTTGCAGCTGTGTTTGTGTCGTGTATCTCACCCTCATTGCTTTATAATTCATACAGCACCAGATCAGATTCCATATGAACATTGGCACATAACACTGTAACCACTAGTTACACCTTCAAAACCCCCAGTCAGTGCATTCCTTGTTTGTCATTTGTCAAACGATAATCAACAGAAAAATCGTAAAAGCTGACGGTTTACAATTATGCAAATGCTTTCAGTGCCCCCTGGTGCCACAACCTCCCTGAATGTGCAGGTCATCTATTTGTATGAATTTATAGCAGTTCAAATTTACAGCAAAGTCTGTGCTGGCATATTAAACACATTAATTGAAAAATTTGGTTGCAGGTAAGGCATATAATGATGCATGTCATAATCAATAAAATAGACCACAATAAACAATATATATATATATATATATATATATATATATATATATATATATATATATACTGGTCAGTACACCTCCATTTTATGATGCTCCCTGGACCTCAACTTTGTTTAAATGAGACAAACTTATGAGAGCAAACAGGTTTTTCTACAATTAAGCTATATCTGGAAAAACATGAGCAGGACTAGACAAGTAGCTGTTGACTGGCAAACGCAGGTTCGACCAGTTTCGATACTGTGTGTATCTCGTCAGGAACCGTTAAAAAACTGTTGATACCCAAGTATCGTGCTGTTGTAGTAACGTTACACGTGGGTTGTGTTTACGTTCCAGCAGCACTATGATGTAATACAATAGTATGTTTGTCATGATCTGATTCTAGTTCCCATTGGCTGTAATGGGTCCAGAGTGGGAATCCCCTGGCTGGGGATCTCCTTCTGATTTTGACCTGGTTTGGTGCAAAATATTTATGTTGGGTTGACCGGAAGGGACACCCTAAGGTCAGGTGGCCCTTGCCCTGTGTCGGGGCTCAGGAGAGTGTAGATGCACTGTTCTTGTAGGATTTTTACATCTGTGTGCAGTTTTTTGGAAGATTCAGACGGGTGTCTGATTCTATGCATGCTTATCATAGGAAAGTGAGGTAAGACAATAAAAATTTAGTATACAACTAAGCAAGAAAGCTCACTTTCCCATGGTATTGAGACCAAATGGCTCAATTGTTCGGAGCTGGTGCATCCAGTGGCGTTCCCTCGTTAGGCGTAACTCCATGGTATGTTCTAATCTAGGGGGGGTTTGGATGTACTCGAGTATGTGAACTTCAATGTTGAGTTCATGGTGTCCTACCTGGGTGAAATGTGTTCCCAGTGGCTGAGTTACATTTTTTGTGCTAATGTATCTGTAGTGTTCACGCTATCTGTCACGTAATGGACGTTTGGTTTGTCCTACGTATTGTTTGTTGCAGTATCTGCAACTAAGGAGGTATACTAGATTTGAGCTTTCACAGCAGCCTCCTCTTGGGACTTTGTATTTTCTTCCTGTTTTTGAGCTAGTTACTGTATCTGAGGTGTTCAGGTAAGCACAGTATTTGCAATTGTCTCTATTGCATTCATTTTTCTGTTTACTTCCTGTGATGGCCGGTGGATGTAGCGTGTCATCACTGTGTCTAATTCTGGAGTGGACTAGAATATCGCATAAAAAAAAAAAAATATATATATATATATCTGGAAAAAAATAGGTCAATGGCATTTACCAAATGTCAGGTATACAATGATAGTATGAATGCATTTTCAGAAAGTAGGGATGTTTGTGAAGGGTAAGATGAGTGTTTACAAGTTCACAAATTAGATGAAAATGATAACATGTATTTTTTCCTGATGGTCATAGATCTTGACCTTTAATATTCTGGGTTACAGTGTACATGTAAACTTGGGAAAGATGTTCCTATTATTTCTTCTTAGCCTTATGAGGTACTCATATAAAAAATTTGAGCAAAATCTGTATGAGCATGTTTGAGGTATTGTGGTAACACTGGCTGCACAGAAGGATAGCAGATGGAAGGACATTTCATGGACAACAAAAATGGTTGTACCCACTAACTATCAAAAGAACTCAAATCCATTTAAAATTGGATTAAAAATGCACTTTCTCATGAGTAAGTGATGACCTGAGAAATGTATGACCTTGGCCATCGACCTTTTGGGATAAAGTGTATATAAGAAAAACAAAGAGGCCCATGGCCTGGTGCTCTGCTGACATTGCCATTGATATCCAAGCTACACCTTGCCATTACAAAATCATCTCTTTTCACTTGATAGGCATGGCGACCTCACATAAATACGTCAAGGTCACTGATATTATATAAAATTCTAGCATTGAACATGGTCTATAAATCCTATAAATTTGGCAAGTCTAACCCAATTACTTTTCTAGATAAGGAATTTTATGTCTTAAAACACATTTTGGCTCATGATTCCCATCAAATAATAGGTGGTGCCGCTAGCATCTTTAGGCAGCTTTGACTTTCACCTGCCCCACAATCTCACCAAATTCCTTTAAGATCCACCAAAAAGCCAAGAGATTCCAGAGTAACCAGAGCATCAACATTCACCTTCCAATACCAATGTGATGAAAAAAATTTCACTCCTGACTTGACACAGGCAGTCACTCACAAAAGGTAACTGGCGGTTTTAAACCAGTCCTCTCAACCCTTGAAATATTCTTCCTTAAATACAGACTACAGTGTTTCCAATATGTATAGGCCCAACCACCCAAAGTCCAAATTTTATCACTTCTGCCAAAAATAAAAAGAGAATTGGTAGGCCTATCACGGACGGACAGATATGAGCTACCAGATAAGCTCCCTGAACTTAAGTCTGCAGAGCTAAAAATATCCATATCTACAAGCTATTACTGAAGCTCAGTTTTGTTACAATCTCAGGAAATTTTTTTTGAATTATGAAGAAAAGTGAGTCTTCAGCTAAAAAGTCATAACCTGAGATCATGGACATGGATAGAATATCAGGTGCCCAACTTCACCACAGGTTTTTTACTAGGACACCTTTAACAGCCAAGAGCTTTTGAACCGAATGCTCTGAAAATGACCCAAAACTGGACAATTTCATCTTAGCCTTATGGGGTCCTTGTGTGCCAAAAATGAACAAAAGTCTATGTAGGAATTTTTAAGATGTCATAGCAACAAATATTAACCAGCCAGAAGGATGGACAGAGGGATTGACATCCCAAAGACATAATGTCTCCTCTTCCCTCTAAGGGGTGGCACATGAAGACTAGGAGGTAATTTTATTGGCTCCTTCAAGAATTTTTTTGCTCTTTGGCAGAGCAAGGGACATTCTTGCTCCTTTCCCTTGTAACAACCAAACTTTTACTAAAAGTCAATGAGTTGGCTTACACGAGGTGTTATTATGTATAGTTTTGACATACATGGACAGCTGACATGCAATCTCTAGACCTCAGAGCACACGATACTTTTTTTTTTGCTAAAATGTTCTGCTCCTGCACCATGCCGCAAGGAAATGGTAAACATAGAAAGATCATGTGACCATTTTACACTGATTCACTCTGGCAGGTTTGTGTGCAAATGACTATTTTGCTCTATGTGCAAGATTGCTTTGCCTTGGTCATGCAAATATGTTCCACTGGGAACCTACTCTTTTATTGCTAATCTCTACGAAATATCATCCTCACAGGAACCATCATAACGATTCACGATTCTAATTCCTCATAAAAAGACCTTTCATTCGAGTACCAGCAAGCTCATAGTTCCACAGCAAGAATAAAAAAAACAACAAAGAAATTGTCCACGTTAACAGCCTTGCTTGGTTTGCTCCTGAGGAAAATTGTTGACTCAGTCCAAAACCTAGCACGGAAAAAGTTGTGCTGGTCACTTCACTGACAGGCTGATTTTTGTTATTATGGTATAATTTTTGCAACTTTTTTTTTTCCCAGTCAAAACAAAAATTTACTTCTACAAAAACATTAAAGTGAAACAGTTTTACCAGACCAACAACCAGTGTTTCATTAAGGACTGTGCTGCATAGGGTTTTTTTGTGTGTGTCTCCTGACTTAAAAATGGTCCTTGGTTTTTACCTGGATCCTTTAATTCAGTCAATGACATAACCTCAGCCTGACACTCCAATGACAAAGTATTTTGGGAGGGCCTGAGGGCTGGGGAGGTAGGTAGGTAGCATACTGCCTGTTATACAAGCAAGAGCAACAGTGACATAAGTACAATCAAATCTCTCCATGCTCCATGGCCAATCCAGTCACTGTCTATGTCTAAACCTATACATTAATCAATCAATATTATCAAGTTCGATTCAAAATTTTGAAAATTCAAGACTTCAACAGGCAAAAGAATTCACATATGAGTCATCACCAACAAACCATCCAGTAGGTTTTGCAGCCTTGAATTGCTGTCAAGCTGTCAAGACACACTTTTTTTGTGGTGGCTTTGCATTGTATTTGGTAATGACAACACCCACTTGAATTTTAAAAATGCATGAGAGTGAAATAATAGCCAACACATGTATACATTATGTCATGTTATGCTTGTCACTTTACAGACTGTTTTTTTTTTTTAATTTTCATATTTTTTTTCCAGTTCAACAAAAATTTACTTGCACAGTAAGATTTAACTGAAGTAGTTTCAAAAGACCAACAACCTATTTCATGACAATAATTTCAAATGTTGCTCAAATTTGGGTACAGAAGTACCTGATAAAGATAACATGACCTGACTTATGCCATCAAATATGGGACCTCTTATGCCATGTTCTAACATGGATACAATAGTTAAACCAGATTCTATGCTGATAACCATCACCTCTACATTGTTTGTTTTTTTCCCCAAAATATGGTACAGCACCACCTGCCTGACAAATTAAGGTCTAGGGGTCCCCACAAGTGTCCCTGTGCAATTTGAAGCAATTGGCTGGGAGGTTTCAGAGATTTTTCAACATTTTGCCAAAAAATCAACAACAAAATTCATTAAAGATCCAAAATTCACTGGACCGTGATAATTTGAACAAATCTGGTAGAAACTCACCCAAGGTACATCCCCACCTAACAATCAAGTGAATCTGCTTGATGGTTTTGGAGAAGTAAAAAATGTGAATTTCCATTGCCATCCCCATTCACTCACATAAATAGAATGCATACATCAACTAACAAGCACCTGACTTTAAAAGATCTTTAGAAATCAGGCATCAAGAACAAGTAAAGTACTAGGAGTCCAAAAATATGCATAAAAAAATCCCGAAATCACTGGAGCATGACGATTTAAACAAACTTGGTAGAGACCCATCCAAGCTTAGAGTTTCGTACAGGATTTTTAAAGACTTTTAAATCCCCACACACACCCCAAAAAACATAAAAATTCCCGAAATCACTGAAGTGTAAACATTAAATTATCCATATATAAGTAGTAATATTCCTATCAATCCTGCTTATGGTGTCTATGTCTCAAGACTAACTGCTTTCGCAAGAAACTGTACTGATTTTAAAGATTTTGCTGATAGACATAAATCACTTTTTGGAAGACTTATTAAACAGGGGTTTTCCAAAACTAGATAAGGTTTTCTCCCCCTATGGACCTTTGCACTTACGTTTTGGTCTCTTTTGGGTAAATACGAACTATAAATTTATATGTTTCAGCTATACATACCAAGAAACATTGCCTTTGGTCGGAATTGACTTGGATTTGTTTCGTTAGGACTACGGTTTGGATATGGTAATGACACTGTCTAATTTGAACAAATTTGGTAGAGATCCACCCAAGGTATAAAGCCACCACGTTTGCAGTAAATCTGCCCAGTGGTTTTGGAGAAGCAGCCGAAAATGTGAATTGTGGATGCTGCCGGACAATGGACAAGAAGATGACGGACTACAGACAATGGACGTCTCTAGTACATGTATGTTACACTTATGTACTAACAATGATCGTGAAGTGAGTGTTCAAGGTAATTGACGGATGTCCCCTTTGAAACTTAAAAGCTTCATACACTTTTCCACCATACCGACACTGGTATAAACAGGTAAATAGTAATACAATTTTTAGCACCATAAAGTTGACTAGAGGTGTTATGAGGTAAAGTGTACTGAGGTATTAGCTGAAAGCCACCTCTTCCACTATACTGGATGAAGATTGGAAAGAAAGAAATCCTGCAAAAAGTGAGTATGATCATGGTTTTCAGACTTAAGATGGACTAGAGAAAATTCTCTAGGTGGGTTAAGTATACTTTACCCCAGGTACTTTCCCTCTTACCACTCTTAACACTTTGAGGACTACACTTTGTCATTTCAAGCTCCATCTTGACACAATTTGACTAATATTCTTGAGTTACTATTGTATTTATTAGGTATTTGGTCATATCTCTGGAAACATTTCAACAGAATTTTGTGTTTTTTATAACCTTTGTGTTGCAGTTTTTGCAACAAAGCTCTGACTCTATCGACAAAATCGCTAAAAAAGTGTGGTGTTTCTAGCAAGGTGTATCACTTGTCCAATACATATTACATTTATGTACTAACAGATTGACGGGTTTTGAGGGCTGTGAAACATACTTGATGGTTTCCCACTGATGACCCACTTGTGAATTCATTTGATTATTGAAGCCTTGAATTTTCCCAAATTTTGCACCTAATTTGATAAAAGTGATAACAGTTGAAGCACAGGTTTAGATATAGATAGTGACTGGATTGGATATGGAGTGTAGAGAGATCTGATTGTGGGTGTATTTTTTTTCCAGAAGAGAGCAAATACAGGTTTACTGACCTGTGTTTGACATCAAGGCAAGCTAAATATTTTGAATTTACTCCAGAGAGCCACCTGAGTATCTCACATTTACTCTGGGAGAACCAGTTTTAAGGAGAATGTTATCGAGAGACATGCAAGTAATCATCACATTTCTGATTGCTATGCGGTGTCAGTGCTTTGTAAAGCTTTCAGCAAATGAGAAAATGATCACATGGCGACTCTTCCACATCCTTGTCACGCTCTCTCTGCAACTCATACAAATCCACTTTTCTTCACCATCCTTCTATTCAGAACAGTTTTTCTAATATCTAGGACATTTAATTTTACAGATTTTATATACTGGACATTTTCATGAGATTTACTTTAATCATGGATCTCTTACTCGTGACAAAATCACAATGAAACACAACACCAACACCCATTTTTTTATTTTTTTTTGACCAGACAACTGGTACACAGCCACTCTCAAGTACTGTGCAATAACACCGCATAGGGCTCACAGCAAATTCTCAGAAAGTCCTCTGTCATATTTTCCTGACTCACACAAAGCATGGGACTTGTAAGCGTCCTTAATGGCTAGGAATTTGAGGCCTCTGCCAGAGCACATTTAATCCTGCTTCCTCTTTTTATTAATCTTGAGATGCCGTTGGAGTGGATAATAATTAAAATGGACACAAATGACAGCAACTGCATATTGCGTTTATGACTGCTGATATTTTTGTGACATGATGATACCAATTAAACAGTGCACACGCAACGCGACCATGAGTTTATTACAAAACAGACATGCATTAGCAACTAATACGATAACACGGCACTGTTTTCATGATTTTTACTCTGTGAAAATGCTGACAATATAGAACAATGTTACATTTTATTTCAGTTGCTTCCAGCTGGGACATATCTAACTTTGCATGTCACATGAACACAACTTTTTCTCATTCCTATTTTTAGTGACTTGGACACTGACATCATTATGCGAAAAAAAAAAATCATGTCACTTTGCAATGTATGATATAGACTACTTACAAACCATTCATCTTCTGTATTTTTTCTCAAATAACACTTAAATATAAGTACATGTACCACTGGTCTCCAAAGTTCCTCTGTTTCATATTTTGGTAAGTCCTTGTATCATGGGACAGGTGACATACAATATGCTTTGTGATCAGGCACATGTAAATGGATTAATACAGTTTACAATATTCAGAGTACATAAAATCATTTTCAACTAGAACAGACTGATTTTCCAACAGAAAATCAAATGTCTCCCGGTGGAACACTTACGTCTCTGAATAAGCTACAGGTGATAACAAATTACAAATGACCAAGTTTGCTTGAAAATTACAATCCTATTTTAGCTCTCACCTAGATACATTACTCTAGCAATTTTCATCAAGTTCTTCAAGACTTATTGCAGAGAAACCAATTTCACATAAATGACCCTGTGACCTTGAAAATTAGGTCAAGGTCACCCAAATACAATCCCAACCTTGGTCTTACCTTGATACATAATCCTACCCAGTTTCATCAAATTCCATCAAGTTCTTCATGACTTATCAAACGGAAACCAATTTCACATAAGTGACCCTGTGACCTTGAGAATTCGCTCAAGGTCATCCAAATACAATCCCAACATAGGTCTTGCCTAGATATATAATCCAACCAAGTTTCATCAAATTCCATCAAGTTCTTCAAGACTTATTGCATGGAAACCAATTTCACATAAGTGACCCTGTGACCTTGAGAATTCGCTCAAGGTCATCCAAATGCAACCTTATCCTAGGTCTTGCCAAGATACATAATCCTACCAAGTTTCATCAAATTCGATCCTGTTCTTCTTGACTTATCGAACGGAAACCAATTTCACATAAGTGACCCTGTGACCTTGAAAATTAGGTCAAGGTCACCCAAATACAATCCCAACCTTGGTCTTGCCTAGATACATAATCCCACCAAGTTTCATCAAATTCCACCACGTTCTTCAAGACTTATCGCACGGAAACCAGTTTCACATAAGTGACCCTGTGACCTTGAGAATTTGCTCAAGGTCATCCAAATACAATCTCAACCTAGGTCTTGCCAAGATACATAATCCTACCAAGTTTCATCAAATTACATCATGTTCGTCATGACTTATCGCACGGAAACCAATTTCACATAAGTGACCCTGTGACCTTGAAAATTAGGTCAAGGTCATCCAAATACAATCCCAACTTAGGTCTTGCCTAGATACATATTCCTACCAAGTTTCATCAAATTCCATCAAGTTCTTCATGACTTATTGCATGGAAACCAAGTGTTGAAGAACCTGAACAAGAAGAAGAAGAAGCGGAAGAAATGGGCACTAAAACAATATGTCCCCAGGCTTCCACCGGGAGACATAACAATCAAACGCACGCAAGAAACCAAACAACTGGGTCCAATGTAAGGGTAAAACAACAGCTTGTCAATGAGCACTTGCATCTGACAGCCAGATTTGTGTGAGCACTGGACTTCTGTACCACTTTCGGTTTTGGTTTTGCTTTTGCTTCTCAGCCAATGGAGCACCAAACACACCAGTATTTGATTGAAATTGCTCAATATCAATCAAAATGATTGCCTATTATCATACCTGTAGAAAATTTTTATCTACAGCTGCGTTGAGATACGTGGGTGATCAGAAGAGAAATTTGTGGCCAACCAGGCGGCCCTTTGTGCCATGGTCATCCCACAGCACAAGAGGGAGAACAGAGAGCTTGGGGACCATTTTTTCTTACCACATTTTTATTTTGTAAGTGCACACACACTTATTAGAATTATTACGGCAGTTCCATATTACACCATCAAATATACTTGCATTGCCCCAAACTGCACATAAATGAACTAGAATAAGCTTTGATGATACCAAAGCTCTCAACCATGCTCCCAAATCATTACCTAATTACACAACAGTGTTTCAGAAATCCAGTAAGATCATCTGTACCTCACACAGGTCCTTTGTGCCATACTTGAGGAGCATCTGTCAGTTTCTGAGTTATCAGTCACAGAATGGCCATATGGATCGAGAAAGAACTTGAAATAATGACAGCTAAAAAGTATGTCTCTGCCTGACTGCCACTCAGGATATGGGCAAAAGAACCGTTCCTTGAGACGCAGGAAACCAATATGGCCCAACAAGTCTGGTGACTCAGGAAACAGGCATGCCGAAGTGCCAGAAAAAAAAGAGAACGAGTGAAATTGTGCATTCAACAATTATTGAATTTTCGAGATTGGTTGTTTGACGAAATATCCAAGGTGCTCTGCTGGAAGTGTTTAATCATTCAGCCAACATGACTGTGTTCCATATCAATCAATATGAGCTGGTGGAAAGCCCACGTAGAAGACCAGAGGAACTTGACATGTTCATTTACATAGCAAAAAGTGAACAAATCTGATCAAGTGCACACAGTCACTGGAACAATGCATAAATGGTAGTTAAATATCACCATAATGCAAGGTGTCCCGTAATTGTAACCATGGTTACTGCACTATTTTTGTTCAAAGTAAAAATATCAGGATTTTACTCCACAAAGTGCTTGTCCCAGATCTTATGTACACTTTTACTTGTAGACACCCGTGTTTTCTTCAGGTAATATCCATGCAGCTTTATTGTTATCTGGCATTTGATACCTGCATAAAAATTGCAAAATGTGCAAAGAGTATCTTCCCACTACTCTAATGTCCCAGGTGCTGAGAAAATTTAAATTGACATGGGCTTGAACATAATAATGATCCTACTGCAGGGATAAAATGCAGGACATTTGGCATTTTTCAGCAGCTGTTTCTAAATCTGAGAAGTAGAAGGCTCTTAACCCATTCCTGGTCAGAGTACAACTGAGTCAATGGCTTTCCTTTGCTTAGGATGGGCACACTTCACCCAACCTATGCCAAGGAAAGCTACTGACCTGGGGCATGCCATGATGACTGGTCTTACATACAAATCGCAGCGAAAATGTTTTCTAGTAACCAGAAATTTAGATCAAAATATTTCGGCAGACAACAGTTTACATCCAGGTGCTTTGGGGCAATTTGAGTGGGAAAGTATTAACAAGTAGAAGTGTTCAACAAAAATGCTGCTTCACCTTGTCTACCCTTGATGTTAAAGAAAAGCTGTTCAGAAATGTTCTAAATTCACCCCCACTTCAAATAAACATACAAATTTTTAAAGCAGAACTTTTGTTTTTTGCTTTGTCAGAAATCCACAAAACATGACCTGCCTCTTAGTTAAATGTATTTTTAGATACTAAGTCACTACTTTTTACATACTGAGAAAATGATCTAGTCCAACATGTATAGATAATGAAGAGGCTGATGACTTGATGATGGCTTTATTCATACCCCACTGGTTTCGGCAATTTTCAATGCCTTTATCAAGGGATATTGCATGAAATAAAGTTGTTGAAATTTTTACCTCCTGCCTGAAATTTTATACATTATATGATATGTGGCTGCCCCTCTGGTCCATTAACTTTCAAAAAATTTTGTTATACAATTAGTGTGATTGGACCTGTGGTCCACAGCCTTTTAGAACAAATAATTTTCCCCGCGGGATGGCTGGGCCTGTGGTTCAATCCTGTTTTGAAGGTAAGTATAAATAAGTCCGTCTCACCAGGTACATTAAAAAGGAGGCCCTCTTCAAGGTCTTGGTCTCTCTGTGGTTTGAAGTTGGGTCTGTGAATGGTCTTGTTATATTAAACAGTGATTTACTTAGGTATACCAATGAAGAGGTCCCCCCTGAGTTAAGGTTATTTCAACCTTTATCACGTTCAGCTGACAACTTTTTACATAGTTGGATGCAAAAGGGCCTTTTCCAAAAGTGCAACCTATCTACAAAGTGTGCTGCTGATTAGGAAGCAAGAGTAGTGTATATTACCATCCTTTGTTGTTTGCTGCAAGGCAGTGAATGCACACATTAAAGCTAAGTGACATGGGGTTCTGTTCACAACTAAAAATGTTTCACACGTCAGCTGGGCTAAATAGTTCTAAAATATCAATTTCAAATGTATGTCTTTTCAAATTTAATTGTTTTCCTGCCCTCATTTCCCCTCACTTCTGCAATTTATTTGTTTTAGAGCATGCATTTATAATTATCCTAAGTTTTGATATGCCAAATGCCAGAGGCAAACCTTACTTTTATCTTCCACTCAATTGAATGTAAAATTCAAGTAATACTCCACTCTTAGATTCTTCCAAATTGTTACAAAAATGTTATATTTTTATCATTACAATAGACCAATGGATAAATAAGGAGATCAAATGGATGGGTAATTTAAACAGTTCTTGACAAAAATACCATTTAATCTTGTGGATACGTAATTCTGCCAGTATTCCATCCCCAAATCTAGATATTATGTTTTTCTTTGTGAAGAGAAGTTCTGGAAAGAGATCACATGCCAGTTTGCGTGTATGTTAATGCAACAATTTGTCTGGTTTACATTTTTATTTTTTTCCAGCCAGGCAGGATGGCGATAACACAGATCATGCAACTGTGAGCAGGCAATCTGCCTGCACCAAGGACCCAGTTAATGGACTTGACACAAGAAAACAAGTTACATTTGGTATCTATAATTTTAACAAAAACATGCAGCATGACAGGTGGGATGTATATGTTAGCATTTAATGAAGATAAACATGCAATGACATGCATGCAAGTGTAGTTGTATAATTGTGAAAACTAGGACCTTTTTTTAATATACAACTTTTGCTATTGTCTTCATAATATTGTTAAATGCATCATATAGTGATAGCATCATTTGGTAGTGAAGCAATTTGGCTTGCAATACAGACTAAAGTGTATAGACAAAAAATGAGATATAAAAGACTCACTTTGTTCATCTGTGTCTTCATCCTCTTCATCAGCATCATGATTATTTTCTACAGCATTCACATGTCCATCCATCGTGGCATCTGCTGTAGGTATTTGAGGGGTTATCGAGTCTTGGTTCAGCTGCTGATTGGTGAGATCGCCACTGTCCGTGGACTGCTTGTGTTGGGCTGAGGCAGCCATGGCCTGTAATTGCTGGTACTGTTGCTGTTGGTGCAGAAGCTGTTGCTGGTACACCTGTTGCATGTACTGCTGGTAGTGCTGCTCCTGCAGCTGGGCAATCAGTGTGTCTTGCTGCAAGACAGAAAACAGAGGACTCAGTGAGTTTGGCTTGCTGCATCACAGAATACAGATGACTCAGTGAGCTTGGCTTGCTGTAACTTAAAATACACGGGGGCTCAGTGACCATGCCGGAAGGCACTTCCATTGGTGATGACACTGGGTATGTGCCGCACTAAAGGCCCCTCTTTTCGGCAAAATTTCCCTCACAAAGGTCCAGTATTTTGACAAAAATTCCCTAGAAAGGGGTAATTGTTCTCTTTTATAGCTCAAAATTCCGGGAATATTTCCCTAAATTAAGTCAAAATTTTCTTCCTGGAGCACTTTTACGCCAATTTGGGACCATATTTTCTAATATTTTGATGAAAAAATTCCTAACAAAGGTACAATTTTTGTGGAAAGTGCCCTAGCAAAGGGTGGGTTTTTGAAAGGCTGAGCCACACACCCCACCAAAAATTTGGGGAAGTACATGTACCCTCCCTCACCCACCCCCGGGGTGACAATGGCTTGCTGCATTACGGAATACAGATGACTCAGTGAGTTTGGCTTCCCTGCATCACAGAATACAGAGGACTAACTGAGCTTGGTTTGTCTGCATTACAGAATACAGAGGACTCAGTGAGGTTGGCTTGATGCATCAAAGAATAGAGGACTGAGTGAGCTTGGCTTTCCTGCATCACAGAATACAGAGGACTCAGTGAACCTGGCTTGGTAAAACACAAAGTATAGGGGGGCTCAGTGACCATGGCTTGCTGTAACACGGAATAGAGGGGGATTGCTGCAGTGTACAAAAAAGAGGACTCTGTGCGATTGTTTTAATACATAAGACTGAAAACTCATTGACCATGTTCTCCTGCAACATAGAAAAACAGAACTCAGTCAGCACAGCTTGTTGCAGCACAGAATACAGAGGGTTTAATGACCATGGCTTGTTGAGATGTACAAAACAGAGGCAGGGGGCTTGCTGTAACACACAATACAGAGGACTCGCATGCCGTGCTCCACTTCAGAATATGCAAGATCAGCAACACAGAATGCAGAAGCTGGCTGACCATGTCTTATTGCAACATATAGTGAGCAGGAACTGCTGAATAACAGGGACAGCACCTTGACCATGATTCTGTTTGACGAAGACAAGAGGTCCATGATGCTAGTGCTCTGCTGTAATGCAAACAGATTACACATACAGTTAAGCCCGTCTAAAACTTAACAGCCAAATGCCTTTTTATATGTTGCAAAGTGTGGTACCGAGGGTTGTAAAAGGTTTACAAAAGGTTGACAAAGGGTTATAAGGTTAACAAAAGGATTTCAACTGGTTTAAACGGTTGCAAACCATTTCAACATGTTAATCAATAAGGTTGAGAAGGTCTGTGAAATGGTTGTTAACCATTAGAGAAAGGTTTATAAGTGTTTAAAGGGTTTTAATGCATTAAGAGAAAATGGTTTAGAAAGTGTTCGAAATGGGTTTGAAAAAGGTTTGCCTTTCACTCAAAAGGTTGGCAAAAGGTTGATGTGTTTGGTGACTGTTAAGTTTAATGCGGGCTTAACTATACATGTAAATTAAATAGATGGGGTGGAACCTGCTTGAGTCCCTGTCTGGATAATGTGACCTTACTGGTGTGTCAAACAACCTGGATTTTGACTTTCACCATAATCCCACTAAACTACATGAAGATCCAAACGAAATTAAAGATGCTGGAGTGTTCACAACAGACTCTAACATTTTGACCCATTTATTACATAATACGGTACGTGGTGCCACCAATATCGAATCAAACTTGACCTAGACTTTTGCACATTTTATAAATACTGAAAGAGATATGGACCTCACTTGAAAGCTGTGGAGTGGATCAAGTTCAATAGCAGAACATTTATGGATAGACCGACAAATGGATGGACTGGCATAAGTAATTGCATAAGCTCTGCAGCCTATGGTCAGCAGAGCTAAAAATGTAAATGGTTGAATTATTTTAATATGAACAAGTGCACAGTGATCCAAATGATCTATGTCCCCCACCACAATATACAGAAGGAAGCTACACAATGTATACAGCATGTCTGGATGCACAAAAAATGATATGTTCTTGGGCCCTGCGACCTTGAAAATAGGTGAAGGTCAAAAGCAATACATGGTGCACATGCCCTTGGTATGATGCATCTCTGGTATATGTTTCATTATTCTATCTCTAAGGGTTCTAGAGATATGCTGCCAGATACACCAAAATGGATATGTTCTTGGGCCCTGTTTTCAAGGTCAAAAACAATACACAGCACACATGCCCATGGTATGATGCATCTCTGGTATAAATTTCTTTATTCTATCTCTTATGGTTCTAGACATATGTTCCCGCATGGACGGATGAAAGCGGACCCTATCCCTACTAATTCTATGTCCCCCTATGCCACCTTTGGTGGCGGGGGACAGTTACTATGGCCACTGAAGGCCATGGCTGAAATGACCAGTTCATGTTGTTTACCTTTTGTTTAAAAAATATGGTACATTATTTTCAATGTCCCAACCTCTCCTTGAATAAGACTTAATGTCTTTTAACTAGAAAATACAGATGACTGACTACTAAAACATGTCTTTCTGCAACAAGGAGTACAGATAAGTCAGTACATGTATAAGCAAGTGCTTATATCCCTGCACAGACAAAAGAACTCCAAAGACAGCATGTCTCAAGGAAATGCTCATTGACCTATCACAGTCACCATGTCTTGTCTGAAACGTGCACACAGAAATTCCTGTTCCACTGTAACATATCATGCATTGTGCAGCAAGAGGGCTCAGCTTCAACTCTGATTGCAAAGAACTCACAGTGCATGTTTTCTTGCCACACAGAATGACACATTCTATGACAGTGTCTTGTTGAAACAGTATATAGAGGACTTAGTCTGTGTGTTTTATCATATAGATTATGTTTACTTCAAATTTCCTTCCTCTTAACGATTGTGTGTTGTCTTTTACATCACTGCAAAAGCAGACTCCTCTCTCCTGTCAGCTTGGTAAATGTTGTCCATAATCACTATCATTATTATCACAGTAGCACACCTACCATATTCCTCCCATAGAGTGTCCATGCTTGACTTAATCCCCCCCTCCCCTCCACTGTTATCAAAAACACTAAAATGAGACAAAATATTCTACACATAATCATCTTTTCCGTGCTATTACACCTATAATGTTCAAAATTGAGGTGAACAGTGGTCTGTCATTTGAATCTAATTTCACGAGCCTCTAAGGCACTTACAGGGAGGAACTCAGTGACTGTTTTCTCCTGTCAATTTTGCACATTATTCTCTGGGCTCCCACAACAGCAGTTTCTCTTACATGCTAACATGGTTGGTGTACTAGACTGCATTGTATCTTGCTGCCTCCATATCTTCCTGCCTCTTGACTGCATGCTGTATACATATTCAGTACTTTCCATGCAACTGAAATAACTATGTGGATAAAGAGTATGGCATGGTAAAATTCACCATAACAATGTTTATAACTCTGATATTGTATGTGTGTGTGTATATTTATACATATATATATATATATATATATATATATATATATATATATATATATATATATATATATATATATATATATATATATTTATATATACATATATAAATATGTATATAGTATAATTTTATTGACATATATATCAGCAGAAATATGTATTTTTCTGGTTGCAGTTTAACCATGCTGTAAACCTTTCTTAATGTGTGCTCAGTTTTACATAAAGCAGTAAACATGGTAATGATCACATGCAATGACCCACTTTTACCAAATGACACATACATGTAATATGTACAGTCAAGGCCATGCAACTAATGAACTGCAACCTGACACAGAAACATCAATAGACGATTTTCCATTTTTTTTTCAACAATGGGTAAAAGAACTAAAGCTGAACAGATTGACACAGAAATAACAGTACTGTGACAAGCTGATCACTGACAAGACACCTAGTGGGAGGGATAGGGTTAAGTCTCATATCCTGTCTTCTCAACAACATACAATCACCTGACTGCTATAATGGCAGTATGGCTTCCTCCACCTACTGTGTAAATCCTGAGTAATTCCTTGCTCCAAACGTGTGTTTTGTCCCAATAGGATGTGTTTTATCCCAATAGAATACTGATTTTCCTCAAATAGTCCTCACAGAGTTATTTTTTTCCATTCCGATGCGACAACTATAGATTTACAGGTTGTTTATCACCTGTAAGACTGTTTTGTCTCTTAGGCTGTTGCCTCATTAAACTTGATTGGATGCATGTTAAGTAAGTTGGTCCTCTCTTCTGCGGTATCCTCATTAGCACATGCCCCGTTCACATAGTTACAGCCACCCACAGAGAAGCAGCATATTTCAATACCTGTCACGTGTATTCAATCAATTAACAACATGTTTACGCCATATGCACACTTTAGTACTCATGACATACTGAACACAGTGGGGCTTCATTGAACTCCATCACACAAGCTACATCAGCACCATCAAGTAACACCTTGAAACTTCATGCTGCACGAATCAGCTATGACTAAGCAGAATGTTACAGATTCCACAACCGATGAGCACACACACACACACACAAAAGCAAAAATATTCTCAGAATGTAACTACATTGTACATCGATTGTATGATATAATTAAAACAAATCTTGATTATCTTCACACTCTCCCGTGTGAAGATCACTAAAATGTGTGGCAATATGACAGCAGTATCTTAAATACCAAAGTATCCCAGCATGAATACAGCAAGGAATGTACTATTACGCTAAAACCAAGCCTAGACATTGTGCAATTAATCAAGTCAGCTGGCAAAACATGTCACATCCTAAATGTCAGAGCATGCCATAATGCAAAATCTTACAGTGCTTAGCAGCATATGGTGGGATGCAGGTTACTGGCACACTTGGTAGCATTGAAAATTTG
Organism: Hermodice carunculata; assembly: GCA_964020975.1. Lineage (NCBI taxonomy): Eukaryota > Metazoa > Annelida > Polychaeta > Eunicida > Amphinomidae > Hermodice > Hermodice carunculata. The sequence goes on along the minus strand of OZ026615.1, from coordinate 50,791,735 downwards.
ATAAAATACTGCACTCCCTCCTACAAGCACCCTGGGTGCTTACAAAATTACAATATAACGAGCCTTTACTTTACAACCCAACTAAGAACATTATTGGTACAATGCTGTGAAAAAGATCATAAATTTACTGTAGATTTTTTGTTTGATTTTTCATTATTCAGATTCCTAGGTGGGGACGGGGGCATATCACAGCAATGGCCTTAATTGGGAGGAATATGGTGATCCGATGAAAAATCATTTGAGAAAAACAAAGTTGCTTGAGCTGTGCATCTTCCATGAAAAAAGTAAATTATGAATTTAAGCCATCCAAGTCATGCAATTAGTTTTTGCTTTCAAAGAAAAGCTCTGCCATCCACAAACCAATCATTATCTGAATAGGAAAAGTCTATTCATAGCCATGCGGAAAGACAGATCCCACCAAAAAATCCTGGACTTTTGGAAAAATCAATTTATGATAAATCTATTTGATTTACAAATGTACTTCAATCACTAGAAAGCCTTTTTTAAATTAACTACTAATTTTGAATTGAAAGAAGACAATAGTTTTTTTTTACAACTTTTCTTGCAGAATAGGCTGAAATAATTTTATGATGAAAGCTGCTTCAAATGAATTTTCTTGGGACAGTCAGAAACACACTGGATCTCTTATATATAGCTTGAGGGGAAAGGACTACCGAGGTATCTAATTCTCGAACACAATGGGCAGGATCTTAGCAGTATTTTTAGGAGACGTGCCCAGGATGCAAGTCAGCATTATAACAGGAACAAACAGCAGTCCTGGAAGCTAATGACACTGCTGCATGCTCCACCACTGAACGCCCTCCCTTTGTGTGCACTATATTTTAACCCTATGGATAGATCACATTTAAACGTGTAAATTGACAAAATACTTTGAGCCTGAGGGTTTCAAGACTTCTCTCTTACATTTTTCAGTGCTTCCAGAATTACTGCTTTTTCTTTTCCTTGAACTGGGGATGAAAGGGAACCTTCAGAATTGTATAAATGTCTTGGAAAATAAAAGGAGAAAATGCTCTGTAAAAAAATATGCAAACATGAACATAATTAGTGTTTGACAAGTAATTAACTCCAGAGCAATACAATTCTTCTCTTCCCTTCACACTGTTGCCTTTAGGCACATAAGTTTTTGTCAAGTCATTGAAGCAAAAATAGAAATTAATCAATCTGCTTTCAAGCTTGTATGATCACAAAAGTAAGATCATACAGTTAAGAGAAACAGTTTAAAGTTGTAATGACAAAACTAAGATCATACAGTTAAAACAAACAGTTTAAGGTTGCAATGACTTGTGAGGCACATTTTTTTAATGTCACTGGAAGGAAACTTACTGATTTGTTTTGCTGAGCAAAAATGAAATTGGAAGAAAAAAGGAAGGAAGACAGCAGGCCTTCTGTTATAAGAAGCCATATTTTTGTACTCAAACATTTTGCAGCATTGATCCCATACTTCTCAGTCTTTTCTTGCTCAGTCCCCCACAAGAATCTCATTTAAGGTGTTCATTTCATGCTTTTACTCCACTCTTTCTCTTTTTTTTTTTTTTTTTTTTTTTTTTTTTTTTTTTTGGTGGCCCCAGTGATAGCGGACTCAGGTCCTTAATTGGGGTCATCCAGACACTCATCAATTTTTGTATTCCAACGCGTCTAACTGTCATGTACTTTTGAGTTGCAATATTACATACTGTTTGTATCCATAACAATTATATTTTGTCAAATAAACGTTCTCTGACTCTGACTCTGACTCTGACTCTCTATTGAGTTACATCTGAGTCAACAGTTTTCCTTGGCATGGGCTGGGTGCTAAAAGCACCATGGAAAGCTGTTGACCTGGAGTGTAGCTTGACAGGTCTCATCTACAATTTCCATCTTGATTATTTTTCATTACTGTTGAAATTTAATTAGTCAAAAACATTGAAAGAGATGACATTGGGCAACCAACTGGTTTTAGGGGGAAGAGATTACATCTATCAATGGAAACCATGTTGAATGAGAAATATAGACCTGTTTTGAACGCATTTCTCATTCAACACTGTCCTTGGCAAGGTTTGGATAAATTGTGCCAAAGAAAGCTGCTGACTCAGTCTTATTCTAACCAGGACAAAATTGAAGTCAACTGCTTGTCCTCTCCAAGACCTTTAAGTCTTTTATAAAACAATCTGAATATCTGTCTCTGGAGACATGCTGGTAAAACATGACCCTAGTTTTTCATCACATTCGACGCAGTCTGGGCCATTAACATCCACAGCACACAGAATGCTTTTAACATGTTATTCTGAATGGCTTTGGGTTAAACACGCTATTTTTGGACAGCACATTGATGGAAAATACTGGAGTAGGCACTATAAAATCCATTTTCAATAATTCCATGCAATGTGACTTATGGCTGTTAATCTGCAGTCAGTACCAACAATCTAATGTTTTTGGAGTATGCAAGGCAGCTGATAGGAAATGAAAAAGGCCTTGTGTATAGCACGGACCTGATAGTGTCTGTCAGTTTTCTGATCTTCTTCAGCCCCTCCAGACACTGACCTGTCTCACTGTTTTACTGCCAACAGTAAATCTTTTATTGTTTAAATCTCCAAGGTACAAAATACTAACAGAACAATTCATGAAGCAGGTTGATAGTCCATTAGGGTGGCCCTTAATGGAGAATATATAAATCCAATCAAAGTTCTGGAAAAATAACACTGTTCATGCAGAAGTCCCCAATGTCCAACAGCAATGCAGTAGTGTATGGCCTTTTGCACTCTTCATGCGTGATTCTTGTTATTGACATCTATTAATGCTTTCATGCTGTGTGGGATGCACAAGCTGGCACGGGAATTTGGTGATTTTGCAAAACACATTAAAATGACTTCCGGTGGAAAACTTTTGTGACTGAAGAACATATACACACGCTGGTAATCTAGTTTTAATGCAGTAATTTAAAGGATTAAAAAGCAAAAACAAAACCAACGAATATTTTAAAATGAGACTTCAAGAAAACAATAATGTACACATCACTGGTGATGATGGATGTCAGATAAAGGCCAGGTAAATACTATACACCCTGGTGAGACAGATCAATGTTTACAATCACACTCACATTCTTATTGAAATTAACCACGTAAATCTGTTCTCCCTTTACCTTTCATACATCCAGGATATTGGTTTGCGAAAGTTACATTATCTTTCACCCTCTTGTGGTCCTTTAACCTTATATGAACCTGGTAGACCGAAATTTCGGCCAACACATACATGTATGTAATTTGTATATAATTTAAAACATAATAAAAGCTGAACAGCACAAAATATATTGTTATGATATGTCTGGGTCTAATAATTAAGTTAGTTAATAAGTATGTCTCGTTTTATGCCCTAAGGAGTGGGTAGATACCAGCAGGTGGCAAATGACATTGAAGCAGGGTCAAAGGTCAGGTGCTTTTCATCTTTATCCAACATGGCGCATATAGCTTTGCATGCCTAAGGTTGTTTATCAGAGTCATGATTATGATATACATGTGTATGACATGCAACTGGTGACATAATATATATCAAAATGTAGCTAATCATCTCTGCCTTTATTATCTGATCTTATGTCATTAATATTTTTATTTATTCGGAAAACTAGAAGCTCTAAATGAAAAATTTCTTTACAAATTATATTGCAGCCATTTTGAATATCAAATATATATGCTAATTAGCTTGCACAATATTGAAAAAAATGAATTATATTATGGACATAACAATGTTGTTTGTAGTTCGAGGATTGCAAAAATATATGATATTATATGTTTTAAGTCAATTCCAGTTGTCAAATCATAATTTACATACACATATGCCAAATAGATATGTGTAATCATTGCAACCTCCCAGGATCCCAGGGTTCAAAAGGTTAATATAAAGAAAGTTGAAGCATTTTTTCTGAAGTGCATCAGTTGGGTGCATATCGTCATATAGCTTACTGTAACTGAATTTGACCATTTATATATATAAAAAAAAAAAAAAGATATTTTTGTGGCCTACCGTTTTTTTTTCAAATATTGTCTTTCCTAACTTTAGTGCCATGCAAAATCTGCTCTCCCAACAGTCATAACGAGAGAAAGGTCTATTTAATGAACATCATTAATTAACTAATGAAAGGGAATAATTAGCCAGGATGGATGGACGGATGGCAAATCCATCAAAAGGCGCATCTAGCAGGTAACTACTACAAACCATAAAAATTTCAGATTGCTAAGGTTACTAGTTTTGGAGAAATTACCTGGAAACCATTCTGAGACCCTTAATGAACATCATTAGTTAACTAACGAAAGGGAATAATTAGCCACGACGGATGTACGGACGGCAAATCCATCAACAGGCACATCTAGCAGGTAAGGACTACAAGCCATACAAATTTCAGACTGCTAAGTGTAATAGTTTTGGAGAAATGGCCTGGAAATGATGCCGGAAAGGGTGGACCGACGGTCGTCATTACCATACCCCCCACCCACACACACACACACTTTATGGGTTACGGCATAAAAAATACGGCCCAGACAAACTTTGCTGGAAGGAGGGATGGAAGGACCTATAGTCCCTAGGGGGAGACTAAAAAAGAGGCCTATTAAACTTAAGGGGCTCTGCGCCCATACATGAATGTTGGCGAAATTCTATGATGATGAACACATTCCTACTTTTTGTCAAGATTTTTGTGCCAAAGAGACCCTTTGGTAATATTTCCATTTTTTTAAAAAATTAGAATAGATGCTTGCACCACAGGTCCTGTATCATAAATATTGAGTAGGGCATATGAGTATTTAATGGCAATAATCATGGGCAACGGCATCAATAAAAATTGACATGCGGGTCCAACATGTTTGCATTTGTACTTGATGACTGTTGACATCACATATAAAGCTTTTAGCCACGTTTACGTTGATGAACCAGACTGATGTACATGCAGTGCCCGGGGATAATCCTGGGGAAGGTCTGAGCATTCTTTCTGTCTTCCAAATTCACTGTGCGACACTGCTAATGCTTTTTTCGTCATGAAAATTTGTTATTTTCAAGCATTTTGGCAATACATTTTAGTCTAAATTCAATATGAACTAGACCACAATTTGGGAATTTTTTCTTTATTTATTTTAGAATTTTATTAGGTATTTATCATTTTCAAACTAGTTCATATGTTTGACATGGTCCCTTTTGCCACTTATGGCTGCAATGTTAGATCATCGGCAGAAACATACATGCTTAATATACATATGCATGTTAGGACGGGTCTGAAGTCATCTCAGATCAGTGGTTTGTGCTGCTAATAACATTTCATATCATACCCTGAAGCTTAATCAGAATTGTCCTATTATTCGGCCTATATATGCTCGGGTCCCCTTACGTTCAATGCGGCCAAAAAACTACAGATGAAAGCAAAATGAGCAACAAAGGATCAACCTTAAAACTCAGATTGAGAAGTATAATATATCCTCACCAGTCAACTCATCCTCACAGGTAAAATCATGTGGTGAGCCAAAGGTATGTGCAGTGCATAAAATTGTCGGTCGCCCAGTCGACCACGTCAATTAAATTACTGTGTGGGCAATCAAATTGTTTGATTAAGTCCAACAGGTGGTCGAGTTAAGAAAATCGGAAGTCACTTCTGATTTTTTTCTTGTCTGCTGTATGATTTAAGACATTTGTTATTGATATTCTGTGTTGAGAATAAGAAATATTTACAAGAATAATCCTGTACGTTGTCTTTGTTGCTTATGTTCCTTGGTGGGCTATATGACAGCATGAGTGTTATTCATATTCATGGGCTTGACTGGTAAGTTTCATTTTTCAAATCACTATCTTCGATTCATATGATAACCTTTTTAAAAGAAAGCGTGCGATTGGTTGACTCAAAATCCGCTACTTCTGGTTTTGAAGTGGCTGATTCAAGGCCATCTCAAATTCCTCATGTTGTTTATTTACATGCAAGCATGCACATTTTATTGCAGAGAAGCATCAGTTCTTGCTGATGGCTATTTCGATTTTGCGTTAAAAATGAATATTTTCCTTCCTTGATGATTTAAATCAATGAACGGGCCATTGTTTGTGACAATTTGAATGACGTAACTTTGCAAAACTGTGCAAAAATAGGGTGACTTCATCATCGTGGTCTTGATCTTTTTTTCTTCTACCCCTCATGTTCTTCACATAGTCAGAATTCTGAGAACCTAGTCTATTTTAAGAACAAGCACTCCCATTGGCTAAAACAAAAGTATTTTAGGGGAAACCCCGCCAAAACTGCTTCTATTTCAAACAGATACATCATTATTTTAGTCGGAAACTACTGAAGAAGATTCTCCGGAATATTCTAGGTCAGTCACGAGGCCAGAATCGATCACATGGTGTTTGCCATCCAATCAAATGCGTCGTTTTTCTACACAATGTTTTGTTCAGGAGTACTCGCTACCTCGTGTTGTGAAGTCTGGCTTGAAGGATTGGCGACATCTCTATGAACACAAATGACGATTACAGACAATTTATTAAAGCAAGAAACAAAATTTAACGCTGTAAATTGGTCAGAATGATAACATACTACCAGTCTTTGTGTACAATAGAGCACAGGGTCCATTTTTTTTCACAGAAAGAGAGTACAATATGCCAGCCGCAGGTAAACATGGCTTGGGTGAAAATACAGATGCTGCATGTGTTGATCATGTTGACAGTTTATAAGTGACTGGGATAAAGTGCGTATATCGATTATTTACTGCAGCAACCAACAAACTTTACCACTATAGTTTAATGATAATTATGACAAAAAACTGATCTTTAGAAAAAATTAAAGAGGAACAATCGTACATGACACTATAACCAAGGAAAATGTGCAGACCGGTACCAATGCAATTGCATTCACACAGGCTTGACCATTTTGATCAATTCATGATTGAGATAGATATATTCAGTTTGTTAGGCTGTAGAGCACGAGTTTTTGTTTAAATTGACAAAGAAACCACATAGACATGTCGAGAAGGTCGTACTCAACAAAAGTTATGTTGATCACTTTGCATGAATTGCAATAAAAAAGTTATGGCACCCTTGCGCCAGCAAGTCGTATGTTGTGCAACAAAACAAAAAATGCCCAGTGATGGCTGTGCCAGATCCCAAAACCGCCCAGCCTGTTAGGGGTTAAACGTTCAAAAGCCCCCCAAAAGGGAGATTCAAACTAGTGAAGAGAAGAAGGCCTACCAGTGGCACCATGCAGTCAGAGTCAAGGTCTGACAGCAGGATACTCCGATAGCTAACTGAAGTTGTGTACAGGGCATATTAGCACAATAACTGCCACTTTCCTTCAAGACTGACCCTCTTACCCCCACTTATCCATAGGTAAATATTGTATTCACAATGTGGCAAAAATCACCTGAGACGCCACCAGAGAGCACCTAGATTTCAAAATTTTCCAGGGGGGGGGGGGGGGATGCCCTGGGACCCCCTAGCATGGCTTCTTGCGCTTGCAATGTCAGAATTCTGGACCACTAAGTGCTGAGCTGGTCTCCACTAAATATTGAAACTTACTAGCCCAGCTGGACCAGTAAGTTTTCTGTACTGTTTTATGCACTGTATGTGGTCCCTATGAAATTTGCCTCAGCTCCAAGGTTTATGTTATATGAATGGCACAACTGTGGGGAAAGCATGACAGCACTGGCTTACATTGACTCTTCACCCAATTTCAACATGAAACAGGTAAATACTGGGAACAAAGAAATTCCATTGAGGCTACACTATATGAGAACAACTGAATTGCACAGAGACTGCTGTCCCATCTATTCAGAGGCTTGTCAATCTGATTCTGTAGAACCATTCATTTGACAAATTATGATTATCTAAAAGAATGCAATGGTGATAATCATACAGACACTTGGGAAATCACATCATTTAACATCCTGGGAAATTACAGTTAACCTTAAGCCTGCCAAAAAGGGCTTACTTAATTTCTTCTCAGTGTTTTTGGTCTTCATGTGGTCTGTGGAAAATGTGTGTCCCCTTACAACAAAAATGAACATGAAGCAGTACTCAACTATTGGATTTGCCACTGTGCACTACCATACTGATACAACTGAACTTAAAGTGTGTTGCCACAGGTTAGTGACTAATTATTCATTATACCTATCATATAGTATTGACATACTGGCAAGAACAATTTAGTCTACATTACATCGATACACTGTAACTGTCATGTTATATTCATAAGATACATCTCTGAACCCCAGGCAATTACACTGCGGTTCCAAGGTCAAATAAGCTAGTTTGTTGCGGAAGGTAAAGAATACTCAAGCCGGAGACATAACTTCCTGTGCTCTACCATACCTTCATCACCACCACACTCACTCCATTTTGTCTCGCCACACTGACACTATTCGTCTGAGACTTAAAATAGTGCAAAATCTGCAAGAGACGCTGTCAGCGCGACGTACATGTAACTGTTCCGTCGGCTTTTAATGGATAGTCCCCAGGAATAAACATCCTCAATTATATGATTCACCGGCATGTATCCCCAAGGTCTGCATTGTTACTGGGTTCTAAACATGTATCCACCATTCTACATGTTCTAGCCATGTAGATTTGAGACTTCAGCTGAGTGTGTCAGTGAAATTAATCATCCCTGATTGGTAGGCAACCCTCTTACAAAATTGGGTATATCTCAGCACATGGAGTGGCAACTCTGGTTTCTTTCCGCATATGGAGTACGAGATAAGCTTTATTTTCTATCAATACAATATATTATTACAGACAGGTAAGCCATCTGCTGAATGACTTATTTACTGCAGGTATCTGGTTCAACATTGCTATATTCCTTAACCACAAAGGACCTCAAGCTGATGTAGAGATATTGACCCAAAATGTTGTCCTATTTAAAATTACCACAATAAACCAAGCATTGTAAATACTTTTTGCTACCAATTTCAACTGATTTTTTTTTTTTTACTTTTTTGTTATCCAAGATATATCAAGTCAACAGGTTTCCTTGACACACTCTGGGTGCATTGTGCCCAGAGTGTGCTGAGGAAAAATGTTGACTCAGCCCCCAGTGGCTTGAAAGTTTGATGGCATTTCTTGTAACTTGCCCCTTTAATATTGACAAGTTTGTTGACAATCCTGTGGTTGCAGTAACCCAATGCTCAAGAACACTGCTATTTAATCATTTGCTACAAGATTATAAACAAGAGTACAAGCTTACAGGAAACAAATCCATGGAAACTGATATTGGAATGATAAAAAGTGTCCTCCTCCCTGTTCAAACTTGCAACAGACCAACAGGCTCCCCTCAGTTTGTTCTTGTCTGCTAGTCTTTGACCAGCTGGTGATGTATCAACCTCAAATTCACAAGGCTGTTTGGGCCTGCAAACCCCCTATGCATAACTGGCATGCTCATAACATTTTAATACTCCTTTTTTTTTTTTAACCCAGACATGCAGTTGATAACATTTTTTTTGTATATTCATACAAGGTAGCTGTCTATATCTAATTACTACTATATGTTCCGAGAAAACATCATGATTTATATCTGCTTATTAATCAAGAACTGATACAGCTATCCTAGTGGATACAGGTACCCTTCAAGCGTGTGAGAGGAGTGTTGTGGAAACTGCTCCATTTAGCAACTCGCCACACATTGATTCAGACCAGCGACAAAACTTTGTTATCTAAAAAATTCTGGTTTGCTGTTTTGGGATGTTTCAAAGGAGAGAATGACTGCAGCCTTTTTTCAAATATAAATTTAAAGTATACATATAAACAAGAGGCCCATGGGCCTAATGCTCTGCTGGCACCATGGCTATATTGCACGTGTTCCTTTCAAAGTTGCGAGTCCTCAAGTGGCTTCTAAACATAAAAAGCTTATGTTCATTTAGTGTATAAAGTGTCCATCAGATGGCACTTCATTCCACATGTAATCATAGCTTATCAGTGCAGTTCCTGTGACGAATATTGTTGCATGTGCCAAGACAACAATGGGTGAGACCTTAACTTTATGTCCTCAGTCATCTTGGGACAGAAGATCAAGGTCACCCAGATTATGTAATACAAGAGGCCCATAGGCCTGGTGCTGTGCTCACATTGCCATTGATGTCCAAGCTATACCTTGCCATTATAAAATCACCTCTTCCAACTTTACAGACATGGTGACCTCACAAAAAATATGTCAAGGTCACTGAAATGATACAAAATTTTAGCTTTGGATATTGTCTATTGGCAAGCCTCATCCAATTACTTTTCAAGATATGGAATTTTATATGTTAAAACACATTTTGGCTCATAATTTCCATCAAATTATAGGTGGCACTAGTAGTATCATTAGCAACTTAAGACTTTGACCTCCCCCCACAATCCCACCAAATTTGGGGAAGATCTGCTACAAATTAAAGATGCAAGAGTGTTCACAAGATTTTCATATTTTGAACCCTATATTGCATAATATTGTAGATGGCACCACCAATATTGAAATGAACCTAGATTTTTATACACCCTATACATCCTGAAAGTTATATTGGGCCAACTTAAAAACTGTGGACAGTATTGCGTTTACAATATTTTCACATTTTGACCTGTATATTACATGATACTATAAGTAGTGCCACTAACTTTGATGTCATTCCTTGATGTTGACTTTGACCTTCACCTTGGATAAAAAATTGTTACTGTTAAACATATGCACCGCACATCCAGCTTTCCATATACAGTCTGCTTGTTCAAATCAGGTAATAATATTTCAAGTTATTGATGAAAAACGATCAACTTGGACAAGTGCCAAACTCCATAATTACTGCGTCACAGTGACCCAAAATGTAGGTAACCAAGTACAATTTTACGTATTATGTAATCAAATGCAATTTTGATGTGGAGGCTCAATTCTCTTTGCCACTGACATCTAAGCTACACCCTGCCATTACAAAATCACCTTTTCAACTTTACAGGCATGGTGACTTCACAAAAATAGGCCAGGTCACTGATACTATATAGCATTCTACCTTTGCCCATGTTCTATATATCATATACTTTGGCAATCCTAATCCAATTACTTTTCCAAATACGAAATTTTACATCTTAAAACACACTTTGGCTGATAATTTCCATCAAATTGTAGGTGGTACCACTAGTATCATTAGCAGCTTAGATTTTGACCTCCCCCACAATCGCAACGAATTTGATAAAGATCTGCTAAAAATTAGAGATGCAAGAGTGTTAACAAGACTTTTACATTTTGACCCATGTATTACCTAATAATGTATGTGGTGCCACCAATATCGAAAGGAGTCCAGATTTTTGTACACCCTGTAAGTCCTGAAAGTTATATTGGGCTAACTTGAAAACTGTGGACAGTATCATGCAAACAAGCAAAAGTTTACGGATGGACAGACATGAGCGGTCATATAAGCCCTGTGACTTTTGGTCAGCAGAGCTAAAAAAGGAAATATAAATGTCAAAACTACTGATTGCTGCAGTTTCAAAATATAACAGTCAGCATGACCTAAGCCCTCGGCTAGTGTTGCGTCTGTGCAGGTAAAACTATGATGACCTCTGGTGACCTTGAAAAAAGTCACGGTCTTTGATTGTCAAATGCATCCAAAGTTTCCCTAAGATGCTTCAACAGTACAAGTTTCATGATGGTTGCTCTATTTCTTCAAAAGTTCCTGCATCAGTTACTAATTTCTTTATAAGTTACTGCATCCACAAGGCTACAAATATGACCCTTGGTGACCTTGAATATATGCCAAGGTCACTGACTGTCAAACTCATCCAAGCTTTTCATGAGATGCTGCAGCAGTACAAGTTTCATGATGGTACTCTATTTCTTCCAAAGCTATTGTGTCTACAAGAGTAGCCACTGGAATATGGAAGCACAGACAGACAGATGCATGCACATGTACACACAGACATGAAGGCAATACTTGTCAGCCAACGGAGTACAAATGAAATCTATTGACATGAGCAACTTTCAAAAAACTAAACTTGCTTAACTTAGCATTTTTGCTTCACTGTTACATATCTGCCTTTTACTATAATATCTGTGGATCTTACAAATCCTATATATTTTGCTCAGTTCAGGTACCTTTTTAAAACATCTATGGATCATTAAAATCCCATGCATTATGCATTTTGGTGGGTTCAGGTGCCCTACCAAACTGATATCTATGGGCCATACAAATCCTATGCATTTTGGTAGGTTCAGGTACCCTAGTTTTTACAATAATATGTATGAATCATACAAATCTTAATTATTTTGACATGTTCAGGTACTTTATCAAAATAGATCTATGGATCATAAAAACCCTACATATTTTAGTAAGTTGGAAAACACAAAATGAATTTCCATACAGTCTTTGATAGCACCATCATACAGGTAATAGCTCCATGGTGCCATGAAGTAACTTTTTGAGCAGAAGTCAACATGAAGATAAAGTTCAAACATAAATTGAAGATACGATGTTGTACTAACCATTAATTCCATACTACATGATGCTGGGACACTCAGAGTCTAGCTGGTTTAAATTGAAGGGTGATTAAAATATGTCAGTTGGCCTCAGTCATGTTCATGTACTTCACACACTACCACATGATGTAGCACACCACCAGGCCCACACAGAGGTGACAACCACACTCTATGTTACAATTACTCTACCACCACAAACTGCGACAACACACTCACTTTATCTACGCGTGGACTCCCAATATGAACACTATACCCTATTTGAGCACTTCCATTGAGGATGTCTGTTGTGTGATGGTACTTGTTGTGGGCCTAGCTCCAGTCCATGTAACCATGCAGCCTGCTGCCTTAAACACAGAATATGCTGATACTGGGAGTTTGTGCAGGTTTGTTCCTGACCCACTGGCCTGAAGCGTTACTCAGCAAGTCAATCCATACTCACAGTTAGTGCAACCTATCACTTCCTCATCAGTCTTAGGTATTGAATCAAATTCTATCTGTCACAGACTAATCAGACGACTGGCTGCCAGGTGGCTCAAGCCATACTGTACCGGCTTCTGCTGCAGCATCACATACATGCTGTATTCCTCCTAAAGAGTACCCATGCTCTCATATGTGCCCCCCTAACATTGTTGCAATCGGACAAAAAAAAGGCTAAATGTTCCGATTTAACCATATTTATTCTGGTATTATACTCATAACATTCTAGATATGGGTCCAAAACGGTGATTTATTTCCTTGTACTTTTGTAAATGCTCAGGACACACATCAGGTGGAGTGTGGTATTTCTCTTACAGCACATTAGCAGTAATTGTTGTTCCTGATCTTCTAGTCAGGCTGATGGGCTATTAATTGCAAGGTACTCAGGGGCATAGGCAAAAAAAACCATCATGGAAGTTAATTCCCTCTTATGTGCTTTCAGTCTGGTCTCTTGACTATTATATGGAGTCACAGACAAGTAGGGGAAAGCACCATGCTGCCCCTAATCTCTACATCAGAAAATAATGGGTATCATTACATCATGCTTTGTGGGTCTTTCTATCCAGTGAGAATAAGGACTGCCTTTGATGTTATTTCAGATAAAAAATTTGTGAAAGTCATGCTTGTTGCTTTTCTGGTATTATTGCAAGGGGCAAGTGAATGTTTAAGTCTTTCTCTTTGTACAGCTCCCATTTCATATGTGCATGGTTTTACCATCTTCTCAAGGATACAGCCCAAACATTTTTACTGAAAATTTGTTGTAACTAGAAAAACTCCTTTGGTGAGATTTGTATGCAAGATGATGAATGCTGGCATGCCGTTGGTCAACAGCTTTCCTTGGTGTGGGTTGGGTGAAATGAGCCCAACCCATGCCAAGGAAAGCTATTGACTCACTAGTGCTCTGACCAGGAATGGGTCAATAAAATGGTCAACTAGATGATCCAAAGGTCGATCCCCAGCAACACCACCTGGTGAACAAATGTGTGTGACCCTTCTACATGGAATATTTACACCAAGTTTTGCCAAGTGGTTTCGGAGAAGATTTAAAAGAAAATTGCCAAAAAATCAACAACAAAAAAATCATAAAAAATAAAAAAAATCAATGGACCAATGACAATTTGAGCAAACTTGGTACAGACCGACCCAAGGTACATCCCCATCAAGTTTAAAGTGCATCTGGCTGACAGTTTTTGAGAAAAAGTAAAAAATGTGAATTACCACAGCAATTCCCATTCACTTGCATAGTTATCAATAGGAATGTATCCATTGACTGACAAGTACCAGATGTGAAAAAAATCATTAAAAATCAGGGATCCACAGCAATGCTACCTGGTGAACAAATTTGTGTGACCCTCCTACAAGGAATATTGACACCAAGTTTCAGCATAATCTGAGTGACATTTTTGGAAAAGTAAAAAATTGTGAAAACATGAAAATTCACAAAAAAATTGAAAAGAATCCCAGCGCCACCTGTTCAACAAATTAAGGTCAAGGGGTACCCAGAAGTGTCCCCATGCAATTTCGAAGCAATTCGCCAAATGGTTTCCGAGAACAAGATTTTAAATTTTTTTTGCCAAAATATCAACATAAAAATTCATAACAAGAGGACCATGATGATCCTGTGCTCTGCTGACTAGAATCTGCTTTTACAATATTGCAATACATGCACTGCAGTCTGTATAGCTATATACATGTACAGTGGTAACACTCAAACACCCGCATTTTAGAAGTCGCAATTGTAAATACAATAGTGCAATACATGCGCTGTCTTGCCATATGCATTTATACAGTGGCAGCACTCACTTCCTCTGTAAAGTTTGATATCCCATAACTTAGTCAAAAAAAAAACATATCCACATTATTTTTGCAAACTTTCATGGTCTAAAGTCCAACTATATTCTGATAAAATTTTAAGCAATTCTGTTTAACCATTCTGGAGAAGTCGAAAATAGCCTTAACACATAAAAATACATGAAAAAATTGCAGCACCACCAGGTGCTCATAAAAAGAACTAGGTGACCCCAGGTGACCCTATGTGCAATATCAAAGCAACTGCCCAGGTAGTTCTTCAGACAAGGAAATTTTAATTTTTTTCAAAGAATAAATTAAAAAATTCATCAAACATAAAAAAATTATTGCATCATCATTTCCTTTGCAAACTTGATAGAGGTCCATCTGGGCAACATCCATGTGCAAAATCAAAACATTCACTCCCGTGATTTTTGAGAAGACGACGAAAATGTAAAAAGACTAAAGATGGACGGATTTTTTGCTCTGCTGACTGACAAGTCAGCAGAGCTAAAAATTCCAAAAATCACTGGACCGTGACCATTTTAACAAACTTGGTAGAGACCCATCCTAGGTACAGCCCCGCCAAGTTTGAAATGAATCTGGATGACGGTTTTGGAGAAGTCGAAAATGTGAATTACCACAGCAATCCCCAATCACTTAGATACTAATCAATAGGTGACCTTGAGGTCAAGGTCACCCATAAACAATCCCAGCCAAAGATTGACCCACATGAAATGGAAGTGATTTGTTCTGATATAAGGTAAAACTAAACAAAACATGGTGCCAGGACTGGTTTAAATTGATAATATAATAAACTACACTTAAGTCAAGCTGCATTGTGGTTTTGTGTGTTGATAAAAATTGGTTCCGTACAATGATGGATAAAAGGAGCTATGGACAGCAGCCGTTCCTTCATGTACAGAAACAATTGTGGTATTTTGGGTCTGATGATGGTCAATTTCATAGCCTTGATGAAACTGTTGCAAGAAATCTTATGAAGGATTAAGCAATGCTTGTGACAAAATGACCGGTGCGACTGCAACATGACTGACCAGATCGTCAAAATACTTGTAAGTCTGTGATATGTGGCATGTTCCCACAATTAACAATCCTATGCTGTGGCATTGTGCATTATCATGTCATCACAGACTCAACTCGACTACGTATTTTTTCATCATCATATGTGCAAACCATAATGTGGAGAAGATTTGCTTGAAAGCAAATCTGTCTGTGTGCTTTCAAAAGTTGTAAATTTGACCTTTCTAGGTCACATATACATTACAAAAGTATGCAGTACATATATTGCAATACATGTATTTGTAATTTGAGCCCCACATGAATAAAATTGGATTAAAGTTCACCCAAGTTATGGCTTGATGAAAATTTCAAAGGCCCAAATGACCTTGACCTTTGACCTTTAGAAGTCATATGTAAATTACAAATATGTGCAGTGTTGCAATATGTACAATCAAAATTCAACACGATTAAACTTGGATAAAATTGAGCACGTTATGGCTAGATAAAACTGTCAAAGGTCCAAATTACCTTGATCTTTGATCTTTAGAGGTCATATGTAAATCACAACAATGTGCAGTGTCAGAATATCTACAATATAAACCCATGAACCAAATCAGATGGAAATTGACCAAGTTATGGCTAGAAGAAACTTTCAAAGGTCCAAATGACTTTAACTTTTAGAGGTCAAACGTAAATTACAAAAATATGCAGTGTTGCAATACCTACAATATGAGTTCATCATCACTAAAATTTGATGAAAATTGACCCAAGTTATCGTTAGATTAAACTTTCCAATGGCCAAATGACCTTGTTGCAATACCTACAATTTGAGCACAACATGACTGAAATTTAATGAAAATTGACCACGCTATGGATAGAAGAAGCTTTGTAAGACCCAAATAGCCTTGATCTTTGATTTTTAGAGGTCACATGTAAATTACAAAAATTTACAGTGTTAGAATATCTACAATATAAACCCATGAACCAAATCAGATGGAAATTGACCAAGTTATGGCTAGAAGAAACTTTCAAAGGTCCAAATGACTTTAATTTTTAGAGATCATTTGTAAAGTACAAAAATATGCAGTGTTGCAATACCTACAATATGAGTTCATCATCACTAAAATTTGATGAAAATTGACCCAAGTTATCGTTAGATTAAACTTTCCAATGGCCAAATGACCTTGATCATTGACCTTTAGAGGTCACATATAAATTACAAAAATGTGCAGCGTTACAGACCTACGAATTGATGCTGGATTGGTTACCTGTACCTACAATAGTTTTGGAAACATTCAAGATTTAAAATTTCAAATGCCTCTAATTTGCATAATCTTCAACATATTTTTTCCTCTTTATTTAAAGGCACAAATTCATGTATAGACCTATAATTATGCCAAGTTTGAAGTTTCTGAGTGTAAGTTTAAAAAAAAATGGTAGTAAAGAAGAAAGAAAGAAAGAAAGAAAGAAAGAAAGAAAGAAAGAAAGAAAGAAAGAAAGAAAGAAAGAAAGAAAGAAAAGAAAAGAAAGAAGAAAGAAAGAAAAGAAAGAAAGAAAGCTCTAGGAAAAAAGCAGAGTGTCTGTGTTGGCACAAAGACATAATAAAGGGGGCAACAAAGCAGATACATTTCTCGATTTTGTTTTAAAGCAGATTGTTTTCAACGTAGACCTAACAATTTTTCAGCAATTGAAGTTTATATTTCAGATACTTGCCATTTTAATTCGATAGGTATTAGTTAGTTCACGTAGGTATTCCGGTGTATTACATATCAGTTGTCATGAATGCTTGGAGGGCCCTCTGTCTGTCCAGGTCTTTGTATGTCACCTCCTGCATTTTAATCTGTGTATTCTGTTTTGTGCTGTTTGTGTCCTTTCTTAATGTCAGGGGTTTGGAAAGGCCATAACCCTTTTCCCCTAACATTTATATGGAAGATGTGCCATAATTTGATGAATATGTTGTTAAATAAAATATATTTACACCAGTAAGATGACAGGCCATGAGTATGATAAATTTGGGGCAGATTGTGTTCCACAATGAATGGTTCATTATACACTGTGAGCAACCGCTGTATAGTTCTAGTCCATGCAGTGCTCCCTTTAACTAACATCAAAATATACAAAAAAAAAAAACAAAAAAAAAAAAACAAAAAAAATAGCACACAAGGACATAGATGACCCTCAGGAACATGTGACAAGCTTTCAACATTACTGTAACTTTTTATGTTAGCTGCCACCATATTCTGTTAATTGTTCTTGTGCCTACCCCTACCAAGCAAAGGGCATACTGCCACTTTGTTAGTAATGTTCGGACACATGCTTTACTCACTGACACATCCCTGTGGTAAAAAGGCTCTTCTGTGAAAATGAAAAGGGGACATGGGTTTAAATGTTCTCTGAAACAATGTTGCTTGGTTTGGGTTGATTTTCTTTCATGACACCAGTCTAGTCAAGAATGACATAGAATAGCATTAAATTGCTCCTGGTGTTGGTTCAATATTCAACTGCCTTACCCCATGAAGGTTTTGGTCAGCACCTGTATGCCCTTCTACAGAGGCAAGGATTAGTCTTGTTAATCTTCCATTAAGTTCATGGAGAGTTGAAACAGCTAGTACTGTACCTGGGACCACTGTCAGAAGTAGCTACACCCCTAATCACCAGTTTGCTCTTAATCATAAATCACGAGTTGCTCTAAATATAGTACCATACAACTGTATCATTGAATGAAATAATCCACATCCATTCAATATGAGAACATGGCTAACATTTCAATTTTTATATAAAAATGGAGAGATCAATATCCTAATAATCGGAAGAGTATAAGCTTTTGACTGATCTGAAATTTCAATGAAGTCCATTTAGTCCATTACACCAAGCATTGATATCCCAGCCTCTTGTAACCACGTAGCTTTTATAGATTTGCCACATACCACGGAGGCTTTTTTTTCCAAGCTGAACCTTACTATCAAAATGCACAAAATAAATTCAATACTATTTCATTTTCTCTTTGAATTCTGTGAACGATAGCATTTCTAAGCATAGCCGCACCTCCACGGAGGGTAAAAGTTCCAGGGGCCTCGTTGGCTTCCAGGGTCTATCTAATATTTTTATCCACCCACATTCCCAACATGCAAAGAGACTTTTGTAGATTCTCAAAGGTTTTTCACTTCCACCTCCTGTCAGCTTTGTACCTATCTTTAAGAGTCTCCAGATAAATCTCCAGACCTGTGCGAAAACTCAATAAACAGTCTGGTTGAAACTGTGTGTGCCTGGACCAATGAGTTGTAAAACATGCACCTGATATAAAAATAATTTTTTTTTCAAAAAAAAAAAAAAAAAAAAAAAAAAAAGGTGCTTGCTCAGCAGATAAAGCTGTTTGTTTCCCATCAGAGGAGTTGATCAATGACTTGACTTCAGTTTTTGTCAGCTCTAAGTCATTGCCCTTCTGCCCTACAAACAAACTGGAGGAAAGCTCACGGTTTTACTTAGCCGCCACAGGGGAAAACATAGCCAAAAAATCCACAAACCTTTTATATTTTTGCGCCATCCTGATATCATTAAAATACATGTGCAAAGTTTATCACAATTTATAAATGTGTCAGTGACAGTCATTGGCATGAATGGATAACAAGTATAGAGTTTGAAGAATGAATTTCTGGCTTTCATGAGTGGGTGGTGTTGAAAATTGGACTTCCTAGGATCAACTAAAGTCGCTTATCTCTGCACCAGGCAGAATGACTTAACACACTGGGTTACATATCAATTAACTCCCTCAACTTATAGCACAAACTGCTTTCATGCATACATTTGAGAGGAGTTTCCCAGTATCTGCACAATGCTTTTCACCTGCCTTGCTGAGACTGCTTACAACAAAAGTGGCCAATACAATAACACATGCACATGTACACGTATGGATGTGTTTCAACTAAAATCTTTCACTTTTTTCACATTTAGAATTTGAACACACACCATGCTTATACATGTGACAAACTGAAAAAAATAGTGTCCAACCCATGTTCTATAATTTTAATCTTTTGAATACACATGATCTTGAATCTTGTTTAAAGCACAAAAGGCAACAAACCAAAGATTTATGATAGTTGGGGCATAGATACCCGAGTGTTAGATGAACTGCAGTGGACTACAGCTGTACACCAAGATACATAGATACAGGAAACTGATGCTCATATCAAGGTACTTTCAACCAAAACTACTGAAAACACTCACTTATTTGCCTGGACCTAGCTTTATTGAGTAACTTGAGCTACTCTGACTAATTCCATAAAACTTTCAACAGACTTTGTTTTATATTTTTCAGGCATAATGGTTACACTTAGGACTGAATTCTTTCATATTACTTTTAGCTTACTCCAGGCAACCATATTTTAACTGAATGAACTTTTGCACCCTATCAACAGAAGCTGACATCATGCATTTATACTAAGTTAAACTTCAACAATCCAAGTATGAATTCCTTGCAAGTAAGCCAGGATGATGTCACATACACAGTACCTGTGACTGGAAATAAAGTGACATGTAGAGCCTCTTTCTTCCTGATGAAAACCAGAGGGGGGTTGAAACATGTTGGGGAAGGCTCACTACGAATTTATATTGTATTTTTAGTTTCACTGGTATTCACTTAAGATTTCCTCTGACACTAAAGATACTTACTTCTGACAGATTCTGATGATAAAGTACAAATTTCACTGACAGTATCTCAAGTCATTCCTCATTAGGCTGACATCTTTCGCTTGATTCTGTACCGCGTAAGTGACGCCAGCACCTTCAAAAGTGAAGGATCTTTTTCCAAAACTATTTCACATCAGCATAAATAGCTGCTTTTGGAAAGATGACATCAAGTTATTGCATAGTAAAGCGCAACAAATTGATCATCTCATTAGCTTGAAGAAAACGTTGACTTGTCATCACATTTTGATTGAAGTTTGTTACATTGGCTGGTCATGGAAAGTCACTGCTTAATCACATTGTAGGACACACGTTCAGGTGTTCATCTGCTGAGAAACTGCCTTCACTGACCCCAAAGTGACAAAATTACATGATATCTGTTTGATCAGAAGGAGCTTCAATTCCAACTGTACAGATCTCATTGCATTTGCGAAAAAAGCTGAAGGCTCCAATATAATAAATAAATGTACCCTACACACTGACAGTTTTACACATGCTCTTCCATGGAAACAAATCTTTTGGTGTCTCTGCAAGATGGCACTTTTCACAAACTTCAAAAGGAGTAATATTAATGACCAGATATATACGAAACATTATATGGTGCTCCAGTGTTTGTTTAAAGTTTACTTTCTCGAATTTTTCATTGCGTATCCTTCATAAGTTCAGACTGAATCCAGATGACGGAAAGGAACAAAACAAAATTGCTCTACCAGCATAAGTAATAAGTAACAGAACTCACTCATCAAAAGTCACAAATTTCTGTTTGTACACCACCCAGTGAGTCACCATCTTTATACATTTGCCAATTGATTATGTCTCACACCGAATTCTAGTCTCAAAGAGATTAGTGATTTATATATATATATATACATACATATACATTGAATACATCCCTACACCCCCCCCCCCCCCCCCCCCCCCAGATTAGCACGCAGCAGAGCGCTGCTGCTAACAATGGAAAAACATTGGATGCATCAATTATGCACAGTCAACTATTCGGTCTCAGCATTATGGGAAAGTGAGCTCCTTAGCTCTGTATAATGCTAAATTTTTACTGTCAGAGCTCACTTTCCCATAATAAGCCACTTAAGTTCCAGATTGGATTTCCTTATTTGGGAGATCCTGATTTTTAAATCAGACATAAGTCTGATTTGAAGATGATCATGACGTCATAATCAGTCAATCATGGCCAATCACGCTTAGAACGTAAACACAATATATGCGTTAACGTAACAACAAGCGTAACTCCAAATAGGTATATAAGGGCTCAGGCAGTCTTCCTAACCGTCCCTGACGAGTTGAGTATATCAACGAAACCGGATGGACATCAGCCTCTCAGACTTGATGGCCATTTGCCTTGTCTCAGCGCGCGCGTGTGCACACACACACACACACACACACACACACACACACACACACACACGAACTGCCAAGGTCAGTGCAGCATGAGTTTAACTGTATTGGTGACTCAGGGTTTCTGATGAGCTGTGCAAGCCTTAAGCTTGTTAGACATATGAGATGCCATGACTTGTGTCTGACAGTGTATGCAGATATTTCACCATCACCCGAGTTTCAGCTGGCATAGCTGGCATATGGAATTGAGCTTGTGTGTACCATGTCATGTTTTCTGTGTTGTGGGTGGGACTTTACTAATACACGCACAACAATGTGACCAGAGATTACACAAATTATTGAACAGATTTATAAGACCTGCATGCTGATACAGTGTCAGTGTGGGATCTCTGTGGAGTTGGCTGTTCTCAGTCAGTTCAGAAACTTCAAAATTATGTGGCTCGAATTATATGTAAAAACTTTGATTTTGTTAATGTAAGAGGTATTGATTTAGTTAATGAATTGGGTAGGCAAACTATCGAAAAACATCATAATTTCCATATTGCCACGCTTATGTTTAAATGTATTCATGGACTTGCACCCGACTACTTATGTGATCAAGTAAATTTAGTATCTGAAATAGCCACTTGGAGCATGAGGAGTGCATACTCACTAGATGTTGTCATACCAAAAAGTAAACAAAGAAATTTCCGTAAATCTTTTCAATATAGTGGAGCTGTATTATGGAACAGTTTGCCCAACAATATACGTGGGGCTGATGATTCATTCACTTTTAAACTAAAATATAAACAATTCTACTATTAATATTCCCAACTTTATTCCTCACAGCTGTCGCTCATGTATTTTAACATGTTTTGATATTGTATGTATGTATTGTATGTATGTTTTTATTGGGCCCCACGGAAGAACAGACTTAGTCTGAGTTGGGTCACCCAGAATAAAGATATTCAACTATTATTATTATTATTATTATTATTATTATTATTATTATTATTATTATTATTTTGGTTTCTACATCCTATGAACCATTGGCAACTGCAGAATTCTCACATACATGTACTCATCTCTAGGCTACTGTGATCAATGCATTGTGTCATTGGCCCATACAATACAGCCATAAACTGTAAGCCATACAATTTCCACACGTATGTGGTATCACCAAATTTTCAAGATTTCCCACCCACAGCATGAATTAGCCAGATGGTACTTGCAGGCTGAATACCCTATTGTAGCTGTACCAAGTCTTAATCTGATAATTTTACCAAGACAAGAGGGGCTGTGTACCTTCATCCTTAAAACCATTTCCCTTCTGCTGTCTGGTAAATGTTGCACACAAAACCTTTGTCTTTATGCACTCTTTAGTGCTCATACAAATAATAACGTGTGTGTAGTTACACCATTGAATATGAATAAAAAGAGCCAATTCTCCAGATTTGCAATACAGTAGTCCCCCCTTTGAAAGACCACTCCTTTGGGAGACCACCTCCTTTGAGAGACCACAATTGTCAGGTCTCTCTGTAGTACTTTCATGTTATTTATACCTCCTTTGAGGGACCACCTGCTTTATGTGACCATCTTTTGGCTGGCACCAGGGGCAGTCTCTCAAAGGAGGGACTACTGTATTCCTATCATTTGAGAGGGCTGAACATGACTCCTCTTTAACCGCCTAACATCATGTAATTTCTCCACAGAAATTTGACATGATTGAAATTGTCTTTTTCCTTTTGAGAAACCAGTTTCATAATTCAGCATTGTTCCAATTTAAGGTCCTTGGCTATATGTTATTTTCATCCGCAGTGTTTAATGTCGAGCTTCCAAGAATGTTCAAGTAAAATACATCCTCTTCAGTCAAGGTTAAAGGTTTTTGTTTTATTAAGGATGAAAGCCTTAAACATATATTGCTACTGTGCATCAAGACTGTTGAGGAGATATTACTCGTATTACTTGGTTGTGAAAAGGCATGACCCGAGGACAAGACAAGGTCAGAAATTGTATCCAAACTGTGCCTCAGCAAACAAAATGACATCAACGGACAACATGAGGCTGCCTGAACATCAGTCCATTTTATTAATTGGAAATCTAATTCCTTGTGCCTCATTGTCTACACTTACACAAACCATAACTGACTTGCAGGATTACAGGTCACTTAGAACATTTTGATGACATGGCTGGAATTTTGCACGCAGGGAGAACAGAAAGCAATTATTGTATGTAAACATGCATGGACAACACCTCTGACCTATCAAACAGCTTTAATAAACTTTCAGTTGCAGGTGTCTTCTTACTGTAATTCTACAGAATTTAGAAGAAAATGTTGCCAGACAATAAAACACTTGCAGAAAAAGATCTCAATTTCATACCAACTAGACATGAAACAATGTTTCCATTATTTCTTTGTGAATATGGAAACAAAAGGTAAAATAGATAACCTGCAATATTGTGTTCACAGACAATTCTTGAAATTTGTTTTGGAACATGAAAAAAATAAAATTTTATCCCATAGTAGCACCTATGAGCAGTAAACAAATGGGAGGATTCTGGCAATAGTTTCCTGTCTGTCATATTCCACTGCATTAGTCTCAACTATCTGAATCTCACCTGTCCTCGGTGAACAAATTGAAGCTCTTGCCTATCAGACTGCAAAACTCATGCTTTCTAGAATGAAAGTCATCATAAAAGCAAAGTAAATAAAGACATCACAGGTTTTTCTTCCCAGAAGTGAAATATGACAATAGTTACTTAAGAATACAAGCTGAAAGTTTGAATAAAAAATAATTTGGTGGCCGTCATGTTAGAATGCATTGATGTCTATTTTTTCCATGTGCTGATTCCAAACATATTAAGAGTGAATTCTAACTGATTAAATTGTTCTTTCATAATCTAAATATCTTGTTTCTGTGTCATTTTTATCAAAGAGCCAGCAACTGATCAATTATAAAAAGGAAATGAATACAACAAATTATTCACATGTGCTTTTGGTAAAATATTTGACAATATGGGATGCCAAAGCATTTCACTCTGACTAAAAACACTGGTCAGGATCACTTTCATAAATGAGTTCATATTGGGTACTGGAGTGATATATTAAAAAGTCATCATTAAAGGCTGTCATCAGTCGAGTAGTCAATACTTATTTTTCAGAATTCATATGTGTTTCTGTATGGTTGAGTGTGATTCTTAACTGTTCCTTGTGGTTTCAATTGTGCAGTAATTTATCTGATATATATTGATTTTTTGGCACACAAAAGATCTTCTCTTTCCTTTGCATCATGTGCTGAATTAATCCCATGATGTATCTATAACTCTTAAATCTTTTCCTGGTCAGGACAAGACCAAGCCAATAACTTTCCTTGGTGTGGGTTGGGCACCCCATGCCAAGCAAAGCTGTTGACCTGGAGTGTGTCTCATGTGTGATGGGTGTCACCTATGTACAATTCTCAGCAGATTTTTTTTTTACAACATGAAATTTAATTAAAAACATTAACTCATTCCATACTATGGTGACAGGCCTTGGTCAGTGGTTCTGGCACTGCCTGGCAAGTCGTGCTGCAGCTGCCCTTGCTGCAGCTGCAGCATGACTTGCCAGGCAGTGCCAGAACCACTGACTTAAGACTATAGGCATGTTGGTACTTGAATGAAAGCACTTTTATGAAGAATTTAAATATGCAATTGTCATCTTAAATCTAGGTAAATATACATAAATATTAGGGACTGGTATGGAATGAGTTAAAGCACAAGTACTTTTGTGTGCTTTGCATGGGAAAGGGTTTAGAAGCTCATGGAGACGCATTGCTTGTTGCTGGCCTACTGCAACATTGTGCACAGGACTGTGCACACTCCATGACTGTGGAACTGCTGTTACTGGCCAGTGTACTTCAGCAGGATCTGACTGAGATACGGCTTCATCAGTCATCATATTGCTTCAATGCCACTGTGCTACATTGATCACTACATCAATATCCCTTGTAAATTAACCCGTCCATGGTCCATATAACATTACAGATCGACAACTTTCATTTGGTGGGGTGGGTGTCAAGTGCCCCACCCACAATAACAAAAGCTGCTGACCTCACGAATGGCATCCTGAAAGGTTTCACCTACAATTCTCACTAAAACTGTTTCCAAATAAGAAGTTACCAAACATAAACACTGCAGCAGTGAGTGAGTGAGTGAGTGAGTGAGTGAGTGAGTGAGTGAGTGAGTGAGTGAGTGAGTGAGTGAGTGAGTGAGTGAGTGAGTGAGTGCACCAGTTCTGCGACCTTTGGCCAGCACAGCCAACAAAAAGCTGCAGGGCTGCCTCTAAAAACCTGAGACAACTACAGCAGTTGTTGCCAACATACTGGACACCCTATGCTTCACACACATATGGGTGCTGTGACCTTGGAAATGGTGTCAAGGCCACCAGAATGTAATCAGGCCAAGAAATACTGTAAAGATATAATTAAAGTGAGAGTTTGATGTGGTATATGAATCACCAGATATTTCACTTGCAAGGATTCTGCTATGAACAGCCAGCCAGCTGGACTGAGAGACACACTGAAAACAGTACATGTCCCAAACTTTGTTTGCAGAGGGTGAGGTGGGGGTGGCAGTGGTGTAGATCGAGTTAAGATACATTATAATGTCCTGTTTCATGAGATAAGAGCAGTGTCCAAGGAGTGTGACCATATAAATGATGGAAGAAGGGCCAAACAGGGTCTATGGACCATCACTTGCTACTGTTTGTGCCCACTGAGCCAGGCATGGTCCTCATTATACCCGAGGTCATGGGAAGCTATCCCTTCTCTGACCTGCTGTTTCTCAGCTTCCTCCTGTCAGCAAACCATGAATCCCCTGCAAAGAGCTTCCCCCACACAACCCATTTTATTAGCAAAAACTAGCATCATTACCATCCCTTGTATAGGCAGGGGTTTTATGCCTGTGTCAGAAAACTGGGAATCTTTCTTCATTACACCAGTGTGAAATCTCAGATTCATGCCTGGCTTCCCATTCACAACCAAGTTATCCATTCAGATGCTTCTTGAAAACTGGGCGATTTCTGTCCATGCCTCTACTAACAATCTGCAAATGTCCTCCCTTGCAAAGAGAGACTCTGTATCCTCATCATTACATGGGTCACAAAGCTATGGCTGTGTAACCCCAAACACCACCCCCTAAATAATGTGCACAGTGGTAGGTCTGTTTCTCAAGGCGAAACACATTTTGTTCTTATTAAAGGAGAATTGCCAAACATTGGCTAAAAGTTGACACAAAGGAGTCATTCTCATGACATGTAACATCTATTTGTCGACATTGCATTTGACTTCCACTGGCATGTGAATGTTAGCAGCTCCATGTGCCTAATCCACAAATTGGCTATGACGTTGATGTAGTTCTGGGGCACTGCAATTCATGATAGCTCCATATCATTTGTGCCTTAATGATGGCGACACAGCAGATGAAAATGCTGATCTTATCTTACCTTATAATTTTCTACTCAGCCAAAACTCTTAGTTTGTGGCTGAACTGAAGTTGGGGCTGTTTGGCCTGTGACATGTCTGCCTGAGTCCAATTTGCCAAGGCCGTGTTGGTCAGAGGTCCTTGTGTCTTTGTAGATTATATTATTTAACCCTTTCACGCCTCAACTTAATTTGTCGGTGTTGGTACACTGAATACAGACTGACACATAGGCAAATATTTTTCACACATTTTGTCTGTTATCTTGACAAAAACTTGCCCTCTGACAACACTTAGTGCCATCTACATTGATCTTGGTCACTACTTCATGTCATGTTCGAGAATTAGCAATTGTCGTCTTGTCTAATACTGCTGACTGACATGAACTCAATCCTACACTCTGTTCAATTACCATAATCATGGTCATGTACCATTTTGATTCCTCAGTTCTCTTGTCTGTATGATCTTAGGTGAAAGCAGAATGAATGGCAGCGTAGCATAAAATCTGTGTTCATATACACTGTGCCATGGTACATTAATGAAGCCATTAGTGTGTGGTGGCATGCAAGTGACCTCATCACGCCAGGAGCCATGCTATTTCACATTTAAAGTGCCAGTCTTAGCAGTACTCCCAACAGCTGGTCAACTCAAGTGCCAAGGTTTCCATATGCCCTCTCTGTTATGCAGAGGGTTATGGCACCCTCAGGAGTGCTATAACCAGGAAAAAAACAACCATTGTCAGCAATAGGCTATCAAGCGACTCACCTGGGCCTTGTCTTCAGGGTACTGTTGTTCTGCGTACTGGCGGAATTGGCGTGCAGTCTGCTGGTTCAGGGCTGCCCGGATCTGTATCCTGCAAATACACCATGGCATGTAATAAGGTGATTTATTTTGCTTCCCCCCCAACAACCTTGCCACGACTTACCACGGCCTGATACAGTGACGATAACACCACAGGATTTGTGCTCAAGGATTTTGGGTGGACAGTCGCCAAGTACGGCTCATGAGAGAATCTGTCGTACTGCATGGCAAAGCTGGTGGTTTTATCGGCAACTACTACCATGCTTCCTAATCAACCACAACTGAGCCTTTATAGTTCCCCCTTGTGAAGCCCATACACCTTTTCATTCAGAAATCTCCTGGCTCAGAAGATTTCCTCTCCTCAGCCTTCATGTCTGCAATGGAACCATCAGTATAAAAAGCACTGACTCCAGACATCTCTATCTACATGTATAGTTTATCTTTGGATTACCCAAACTGCTAAATTTTGGCATTTTGCCAGTAATTGTGCACACAAAAACACTCAATGAAACCTTTTCACTGAAACCTATCCCATTAAATCAAAGCTTTACTTTTTTGTAATTTCCTTTGATCATATTCTCATTTAACCCCTGACTTAAGAATATGTGACTTCTTGTATTAATTTTGTCATAAAATCTCAAGTCATGAAGAACTTAATAGCTTTGCTTTGGGCATCTCCTGCGCCTATGTATACTGATGGTCATATGATGCTCCACACTCACCAAGGAATATTTCCTGTCTGCATCTATCATGTCCATTACAGGTATCTGTTGTCATGATTATACAACCATCTGGTCAAATTCTCTCAGCCTCCCATTGCTTACCTGTGTGGTTGCAATATTTAAGCTCAATTTCCCAACTTATGGCCATTGCAGATAGATGCATTTCTAATATAAAGGAACTCAAAACTGAAAGGACATTTTTTCTTGTCCTGTGAAGATAAAGTTGTATTGTCAATTTACAAAGCTGCTGCACTCATTTAACTCATTCCATACTATGGTCACAGACCTTGGTCAGTGGCTGCCGCAAGGGCAGCTGCAGCATTACTTGTCAGGCAGTGCCAGAACCAGTGACTTAAGACTATAGACATGTTGGTACTTGAATGAAAGCTCTTTTCATGAAGAATTTAAATATGCAATTGTCGTCTTAAATCTAGAGCCCTGTTCACACTGCTTAAAATTACCGCATTTAATTCGAAAGTCCTCCGAAAGTGCAGTTCACACTACATATTATTTTTCGTAGATCCGTACAGAATGCGAAATCTACTTCCGAAAGGAAAACCTGCTAGGGGAGGTGGTTTTTTACCGAATGCTTACCGGTAGCATCCACATTCGGAAGTTTCTGAGCGTGTCTGAACGCGACATCCGCAAGTTTTCCCAAATGTAGAACTCGACGCATGCGCACATATGCCGACCCAGATCCAGTCACTTCCTCTCGGTTTGTAAACAAGCAACACACAAGTTGTACTATAGACGCCCTTGTAAATAATGGGATTTACGCACGAGCAAACCCTTGCTTTAATTGAATTGTGGGGAGATGAAAGAGTCCAGGCTGTGCTGGAAGGATCGCATAGGTGAATTTTGTGCAGAATGCTGAAGATGACAACGAAAGATCTGCGCATGTGCGAACCCGCCAATTCAGTATCAATTCCGAAAGCACACATGACAGTGTGGACAATCAAACCGCATTTTAATCGGTAGTCAGGTAACAGTCTGAACGTAACTTTCGCATGTCTTTCGGAAGTGCTAAAGTCCGAATGCTAATTCCGAAAGGAAAAATACCGCAGTGTGAACACAGCATAGGTAAATATACAAAAAATCAGGGACTGGTTTGGAATGAGTTAAGGCCACTGCACTGTCAACAGGACTAGTTTGCTACTCTCTTGCTGCATAGTGATAAGACTAAAACAGTCAATGCCAACAGACTAGATACCCCCTTTGCACACACATGGGTCTTGTGACCTCAAACATGAAGTCAGGATCACCAAAATTTAATCAGATCAAGAAATAGTGTTAAGGTACAATTGAAGTATATTTGAGTTTGATATGGTCTTGCGATGCCTGTAAATAGTGAGATCTTTTGTTTGCAAGAATTCTGCTATAGTTGGACAGTCTGACAAGCTGAAAACAGTATATCCTCAAACTTCATGGGGGGGGGGGGTAATGGCAGGTAAAGCCCTCTTAATCATAATCAGCTATTAAATGTTTCTGCCAACAGGTGACACAATGACTATTATGAGTAAGTCAAGCTCTCTGCTTCATTACAAACTCATTAAGGCCCTATACATTGATGAATACGAGATGACCTGTACCGTTGAGATGGAGTAAAGTATGTCATCCAAATACATGAAAAATTATTCTCTACTCTGTTGCCAACCTGATACTCATGCAAAAATGCGCACACACAGAGTATATTTTTACAATATGTCATGTTCTTCTCTCTCTCTCTCTCTCTCTCTCTCTCTCTCTCTCTCTGTGTGTATTTTTACACCAACTGATGTTCTTTATCTTATTGCCAAGTTGTAACATAACGATTATACCAGATTGTTTGTTTTATAACCAACTTGTAACAAGTGGCCCAGTCATATTTTTTATACTTTTTCATCAAGCTGCAGAATTCTCTTATCTGCACTTCCACTGAACTTTATACCCATATCAGGCTCTCCATCTCACAATGCCCTACTTGTATAAATATTAACATGGTCATGTCCTCTAATCCAGGGCTTTAAATTCTGTGGAGAAGTCACGGCAATTCCATCTGGTGCCCTACAAAATTGCCTCGATACCTTCAAAATTCTCTAACTTGCAAGGCTCCTATGGAATATGTACTTTAATGGCATTTGACCACATTCCAACTAATGTTGCCCAAAATGTAATCAATTTTGCCTCCCCTCAAAATTCTCAATTTCAAAGCCTGATAATCGTCTGTGAAATTGTCTTTGGCAATTCCATGACTTCATGTTCTCACACTTTACCTTCAACAAGAAGAACACATTTTCACAGCTGCCTTCCACAAATCAACCTTAAATAAAGTACTAACCATACATTTTTCCTCTTTTTTTACTCAGCTGAAGTTTGTAAGACATGTTCTGCAAAATGCTTCATTTTTGTAGCATTTTTATGTTCACTTTTTTTCCAGCCAAAAGAAATTTGTGAACTTCAAAATTCCCACAAAATTCTAGAACTACAAGTTTGTTCATATTTTCCCTCCTTCTACATAAATTAAGGGATTTCTCCTTACAACTGTATGCACTTAAATAAACAAGCTATGTTTTTTATTGTATTTACCCTGCATGCTGGCAATAGTGATTTTAAGAAATGAATTTGTCAACTTGTGAGAAACCACAATGAAATTATACATGCACAAAATAAAATAATTTATAGTGCATCTTATCAATCTCACGTACATGTACAAGTGTCTGTTGCTAACACGAGAGGGCAAAGTGTTGTACATTTTCAAAAAATATATAACAGATGTGGAAAATTATGACAGATTTTCCCTGGAAATTTATGACACAGCAAAAATAATGGAAATGTCAGTAACAGTGAAAGATACTTCTGCCATAAAGAGCTTGAATGTATCAACTTCTGTATCATAAAAAAATGTCCCAGTCAATCCCATGAAATCCTCACAGTTCTTGATATAAACAGACCTCCACAGTGTGTCAAAGCAGTCTTCCAATGCCTAGCAATCAAAATATCCCTGCACATTTGTGTCACATGTAAACATTAAACAGTGCCCCAGAGTCAGAGAATATTATAATATTGCTACACGTAAGTATAATCAATATAATAGTGTATAACATGCAGCCTTAACACGAGTACCGTGTGACCGCACACCACTTAGTGAAATGACCAACTGCACACAATGAAATCTATCGACTCTTGGACACCAGAAATGTTGACTATTTCAATCGAACCCCATAAATTGTGCCGGCTACTCACAGTGAAACATCTGGAAAACACGACGATCGTCCAAGCAACAACACCAGTTGCAACAAACTAGTTATTTGCTAAAACACAGCCTATACGGGAGTATGAAGAGCAAATGAGCCGCGGTCACCTCTCCTGCCCCGTCTCTCAGCTTCTCTATTTGCCGCAGGGAACACTTGCTCAGGTGCATTTAATTTGTTGACCCTTTTATCCCCGATGCTTAGCAATGATATTGCAACACATCATTCCCACAAAGTCAGCTCATTGCAAGATAAATGACTGGTTATTATTTCTATTCTCTGGGTAAGCCAACCAGTACATTTATTAAAGCCCGCCTGCCTCTTCCATTCCCGGCAACTGCGTTTCACCTGATGCCTCCACAATGGAATTTTCACTTACAAAATGTTGCTAAGAAAGCATGGAATTTCAAGTAGAAATCAGTAGAACGGTACTGCCTTGAGAATACTTCATCTGTAAAAAAAATGCAGACAGGCACACACTAGTGGAGGTATGATTTTTCACCATGACCAGATATACTCATATTGAACCACTGTGTCCCGGAGCCACCAAGGTTAACCCACCATCATTGAATTTCTGTCCAAATGATATTACCGATCATGGTTGAATTCAATTTTTCCAGTCTTTTATCTGGAATGATGCATAGTAGAGTTAGCCTTAATTGCAAACTTCCTATAATACATGTAATAAGCTACCCTCTCTCATATGGCTTATCTAAAATTTACTGCATTTCATAACAAAGTGATACTAAAGTGTTGAAAAATTGGATCAGGAACAGCCTATGATGGTCTTATATTTAGCCTGTAAATGACACCAATATATTATGCTGTCTCAAATTGCCTGCAATCCCTCTCGTCCATTTTCTGCATCTCTACATCTCACCAGAATTTTGACTTTTTCTATTACCACAGAGCCCAGATATATAATAAAATTACATGGCAAGTCTATTCATCCACGGTCAACTTCGGCTGAGCTAGACATGTTACAGCCTCTAATGCTTCATTTTATACTGCAAACTGTACATAAATCACTTAAAGGATGCTACAGGATAACCACACAAACTTGCTTCCATTTCTTTGGTGTTTCTGTATCAGTGGTTCTCCCTAGTTTTTGAAGAGTACAGTACTTTGAGATGCCACCTGTTAAGCAATTTCTGATTTTTTTTTCTTGGTGACCAACAGCCTTCACTCACTAGCTTTACATAGACATGATAATTTGTGTCAGTGAAACCGCATGGACACCTTTAATTCTTCAAACATGAGATGAAAACATGAATCTATACCCAGGCAAATGTAACCAACGCTTTATTACTTGAAGCATGACTTTATATAGATCTACCACAGGTTACATAGGGAACTGCAGACATGTGTACCTGGACAACATGTGGTGTGACCTCAGAGGTTAATAAGTGTTAGATTAGATTTAGGTCGGATGCAGGGGTGCTACCGCGGAAAAATCTAAATAGAGCTCACCAAGTGTCCTGGCTCCAACAATCTAGGACAACTGAGCCGATTTTCGAATAAAACTGCAATCCGTCTCAATCCAGCTGGATGACACTTTAGTTACTCTCGATGTCTCACCTCTATACACCTGTATTCCCCACAATGAAGGCACTGCTGCATGCAGGGAGGTGCTAAATACACATAGCCACAAAGAGCCCCACACATGGCTTCTCTTAAAACTTATACATTTGATACTGACTGAGAACTTCTTTGAATTTCAAGGAAAATATTATCTGCTGAAAACGGGCACTGCTATAGGCACGAGGATGGCAACCAACCACGTCAACTTATGCATTTGAATCTAAATTTTGGTCAGAACAAACCTTACAACCAGTAATATGGCTTCGTTTTATTGACAACATTTTTGTGATCTGGAGACATGACGAAACTGAACTTCTCAAAATGTCTGACTCAATAAATACATTTCATCCAACAAATTCATGACCGAACATTCCAAAACAGAAATTCATTTTCTGGATGTAATGGTCATAATAAAGGAAGCCAACAAAATCATCACATCTCTCTACAATAAACCCACGGATGCACATTAATATTTACATCATGATTCCTGCCACCCGGTTCACCATAAAAACTCCATCCCATACAGCCAAGCACTGAGGATTTGACAGATATGTTCTAATTTAGAAGAATTTTACCAGCACAGCAAAAAACTTATTGATCATTTCTTAGCACGAGGATATATGCTTGGTTTATTGAAGGAAGCCATACAAAAAGAACGGTCCACAGATGAGGCAGATCTTCTAAGACCTAGTAATAAACCATCCCATGATGACATCACTGTTGTGACTAGGTACCTCCAACGGAACCCCATTAGGCATAGGGCGATTCAAGAACATTGGCATATTCTAACACTACACAAAGACACACTATGTATATTCATCAAAAAGACCACTCTCGCTTACAGTATATATCCATCATTAAGAACCTTGTCAGTACACACTCATCAGTCCACCAGGAACACATATACACATGGGAATCATCCCTGTGGTAAAAACTGTGTCACTAGTCCATATCTTGCGACAAATACTGACTTTATCAGTTCAAGCACTAAAATTGAATAGAGGATTAAACATGAATTCAAGTGCCAAACCCACAATGTAATATATATAAGAGAATGTACAAACTGTCACAATAAATATGCGAGACAAACTTCCAGATCAATTTCACAAAGATTTTATGGGCATAGACAAGACATTTGCCAAAATACACATATTGATAAACCCTTTCTAACACATCTTTGAATGTCATGCCCTGGCGCTAATATCATAATCTACTGTATCCAACGTATTATTTGATCTAATAATTTATTATGTCACACTACAGAAGTGGCACGGATACACGAGCTAGGAACTATAAAACTATTCGGCTTAAATTCAAAGGAAGAGAAATGGTAGATGTGTTGGCCACTAACATGGACAGGTCCATTCACACTTGTAAATATTGTGTCAAGAAATTTAAGAGTAAATCTACATTCTGCAGGCATTTGGAGCTGCACAGAGGGCAACTTTGTTGCCTTTCTTGTTGCTATTGCAACCAGACTTTCACTAGAAGTGATAATTTCCGAAGACATTTCAGAAAACATGGCAGTGAGTTCATCGAACAAATGTCAGATCCATACCAAGAGAGCAAGTGGTGGTACCATTTGTGTATTCAAGACCGTATGAGGTCACGGTGTCCACAAACACCAACTACAGGGGCGCTCTCCATGAAGCGCAGCAAGAATTATATGACAATACCAAACCGGTGTTCAGAATCAAATCCGCCACTACCAAAACCACACAAAAGGACTGGAGACGACCCATACCGATTGTTGTTTTGCTGAGACGATCAAGGAGATGTTATGACAAGAAATTTCCAGGGGCAGCCCTTACATGGCACCAGGAGATAGTCAACAGCACACCAGAGTGGAAAAGGGACCTTTATCTATCTGATGAGGACATGGCGGGCCCAGCCACACCTTAGATAATTTGAATTATAGATTTAACTATGTAATAATTAAATAATAATTTCATTTTGTAAAAGTCTCATGATAATTTATATAAAAATTATTACATTTTTTCAAGGTCATCTTTTTCAACATAGTGACTGTCACTGATTCACAGGATCGATGCAACCCGCGGCATTGAGGGGCCAATCTACAACATGATAATCAAAGAAGTGGCAATCCAGTGGATGACCAGGAACTTTAAATACCTTAACCTCATTGGCCAGATGAGACCGGACTGAAACAATAGGATTTTAATTTCATGTGCCAGCTTAGGCCAGACTGTGACAATTATAGTGCTCACACCATGTCTAATGACATTAAGTATTAACAATGAGAACACATGGCACATTGGATACGTATATTATTTATTATCCGGTAACATCAATGTAATTTCCCCTACTTTAATGTATATACTCCCCTTTTTTATCATTAAAAATCCTCATTATTGCTCAGTATAATGCATTAAAGCCAAACTCCTCCATTCTAATGTACCTATTACTGTACACTCTAACTTCTCTTTTACATACTTAATAATGGTGAATCTAAAAACTTGAGGCGCCTCCTTCTGAAGGGCCAGGGGGCCCGAAATATGTTAGGGAGGTCCTCCAAATGCAACTCTCGTATCAGTTTTCAGCCTTTGTTTCATAAATATTTCTAATGATCATGTTAACTCTTAGTACTGTGAAATTTTGGAGCTACAACACTTGATGAATTCTGGTTGCATAAGATCAATCACTGCCTTGAAGTTGGGCTGAAGTCTGAATATGTAGAACACTGCAGTGATGGATTTGAACCAAAAGCACACAGGTATTACATTTGATTTATACAACACGGCACTAGGCTACTTGCCTAGTATTGCTCAAGATTATCTCATAGTTCTAGGGACAAAGACTTGCATCAATGTCTAGTTTTATTCATCAGGCTTCTTGCCTGAGTAACATTTGATATTCCATGGCCTGAACTCCTTGAATATTTATACACGTATTTTGAAACTGATTTGAACACCCAGGAGAAGTTACAGAACTCTTGCACTGCAGGTATTTTGGAGCAAACTACAGCTGTAGTTGCAAAAACTAGTATTTGTTCCATGGTGAGATGGTGCCAGAGCAGTTTAGTCATCTTTGTGATAATGTCAAATTGACAGGTATCAAAGCTTGCAACTCTCATTGACAACTACGGCAGGGCTACACTTGAACAGTACAAGTGGCTTTAAGACATTTCCAGTTTCGCAATTAAGTATAAATGTCTTTTGCACAAGAACACTGCTCCTGCCAGGACACTGAAGCTGTTGCTCCACCACCAAAATCTTCCTGTTGAACGACTGAAGTCCTTCCTGCCACCCATAAACAAAGATAAAATGCCCATATATTTCTTCTGAATAGCAGACACTTTTAAGGTCTT
Source organism: Hermodice carunculata (assembly GCA_964020975.1). Lineage (NCBI taxonomy): Eukaryota > Metazoa > Annelida > Polychaeta > Eunicida > Amphinomidae > Hermodice > Hermodice carunculata. The sequence goes on along the minus strand of OZ026615.1, from coordinate 50,754,865 downwards.
CATACGATAAAGGTAATTGGACACTATTGAGCAGGCATCTAAGGAACCATTTAAAAGACAAACAGCCAGGATGTATAGAGTGTCTAACATACATGTAAATGGGAAACTAACTCTTAGTTAACTCTTTCAGTGCAAATCACAACTAAAGCTGATCTACTTAAGTCACACTAGTCTGAATTATCATTAGGATCCCATTATTCCTTGTAAAAAGACCTTTCATTCAAGTACCAGTATGTCTATAGTTCCAGAGAGAATATCCCAGGCCAACAGCCACTCTCAGCACGCATTGGACACCCAATGCGCGCTGAGAAATGCTGTTGACTCAGTCCAAAATTTGGCACTGAAAGAGTTAGGCCTTTTGCTGCTAGCTGGTCAACTTCCAGCTAAAGCTTAAGGCCTATAAATGTACCAATTTATCCTAATTTACAATGTTTCTACCACAATTTAACACATTGATGCTGGCGGACTTTTTGATATTACAAGGGAAACTGTTTATTATAATCATGCTCGGGGCCATTTATATGTGGTCATTACAGAGAGATGGTCTTAATATGACAGATCAAATTACACAGCTGCTGAAACTGGTCAGCTTATAAAGATTGACACAGTATGTACAGAAAGTTGCATTATGCAGGTGCTTGCAAGAGCAGGTTCCACTGTATTAAGAGTAATGACTTTTCCTTTGTTGTACAGTGGTATCTGCTCTGTGTGACCACCCTTTCTCTCACCAAAAAGTGGCAACATTATAGGAGGTGTCCTGTAACTGTTGGTAAACATCATTATAATAATGAGGCAGCACTGTTACACACAAAATTCTTTAAACACCCTTGCAAATACCAACCACTAACCCACAACAATTTGGCACCTACATATACCCTAGCATCAAGTTTGTGCTAAACAAGGAAAAACTCTGTAGAAGCTTTTCAAAAGATCCACTCCCCTTCCCCACTTACAGACACACCCTAAATGACTCACACCACCTTATATCTTCCTATTTGACTTCATGACCATATTTCCCACAGCCTTTCGCTAGGTACACAGCCACAGTTGGCTGTCTATCAGTTGCTTTCTTCCCTCAGTTGACAAAACTATCCAATCTTACACACCAAAATATCATTAAAAATCTCCTGCTGATCTAAACTACAAAGAAACTCTTATACACTGCACTCATGCTCCATAAACTGGTTACAGAGAAGAATTTCTGAATTTCCCAGGCATATGAGCCCTTCCAAAGAGCTTTGCTGGCACTGTAAAGCCAACAGAGCCAACAACAGTATGATGAGTGACAATATTTCCATGTTTGCAAGAAAAGATCATGATGACATGATGGAACTGATTTTTAATTTGTCACTTGTCAGAGAATGCCATTTGACTTCTTGTTTGCAAAGCTGTGCTCTGATGTGCACAGCATTTGGTATTGAGATCTACCTCACCTTGGGGATGTGTAGCTATGACTAACGAGGTTCTTAGCAAAGGAATTTCATATCCAAGATCATTGCAAAAGCAGGCCCTTGTAAGACTTCGTACCCAAGGTGAGCACACTGACACATACAAAGACCAAAACAACTTGACAACTGATGACTGCCAGCTGGGAAAAACAATTTTTTCTCGAGGGCCGGACTTGCTAAACACAGTGATTTATTGTTAATCAGCACTTCTACCTGAGTAACATAATGTGGTAATGCATGGAGATCAGAGAAGTAAATGTAGCTTGACACTACATAAAAAACAGATAATGGTCACAGGTGTCCTATCTGTGTGGCATACTTGCCGCTTCATCCAGCTTTCCATCGCCAGCTATATTGGCAGGCCTGAGTGATCTGGCCTCTCAAGCAGGCGTTCATAAATTCACATGCTATTGAACAATTACCACTCGAAATATCGCACATCTGCCCGTAGGAGTGTGCTGGAGTGGTTACGAGTGAGGCACATGAATGCCACACTCATTTGTTCACTGTCCACACATGCTGCCAATTAGATGAGTTTTTTTGCCACTCACACCTGAGGTATAAATGACAGTACATTTATTTTGGGAGGCAAATCTCTTTCCACTCAGTTAGATCGTCTTTTTTTCTGACATCGCTTGCCTGGTTTCTTAAACTGAACACTTAAGATACATTCCAACAGATTCTCCATTAGCAGTTGGTTCTATCAGGTTGAGATGCTTGTTTGAATGAAAGTCTGCTCTAGCACTGAAATTGCAAAGTTTAAATCTACAGTTATATTTGCAGTAATTGAGTTTCATTGAGGCTAGAACATCGTGGATCTCTACAGGAATTTTCATTAAGCTGCTCTCATTTGCAGAAGAATTTCTATTCACAGCGGGGGTCAAGTGACCATCCATAATCAACACGGCCTACTAATCAAGTGGTTATACTTACCCTACTTATATGCTACGTTAAGTGCATCTGGTACCATTTTCAATTAAACCATGCCAACCCACTCTCCCCGTTAATCCTTTCCAGCTCAAACCACCCCCAAATGTCTACATCTGCAAAATGGCTTCTGCTTCAACGTTTTCAATTAAAATTCCTTGCTCAGTGAACACAACTTGAATGGGTAATGTAGACGACCAATCAGATAACCACGCACCAGGTCAACAGCTTTTGTTGGCATGGTTGTGTACATTGCACCCAAACCCTGTGAAACCAAGCTATTGACTCAAGTCGTATTTTAACCATGCCAGGGTATAATATAAATAAAGAATCCTTATTTTAGTTTAAGTCACAATTCATATTTAACCATTGCCTTTGCTTAAGACCTAATATTGTTAATCTGGCATCTTTGCCAACTGTGATCCATTAAATGTTTACATGTTTGATACAGTAGTACGTTCTATTTGGTCAGACTTGATAATCGTCATGCATATTTTAAGACTGTCTCTGTTATACCAGCAAACCGCAGTCCCATACTGCAAGTTGTCTTAAAATACAGGTAAATTCATTTGATAAGCAGTCGCTAATGTTATAAAGTGGTGATCTTAAAGATATGGAGTCTCCCATGGGAGGTGTTTTTTCAGAGCAGGTACCACCGTACCTGCGCGGTTACATTCCAGTTTTATGCTGCACAAAGCTTTACTTCACTGACCAGTGTCAAACTGTTAAGCATACACGCTATCCCAATTAGTAGCACACAGAGTAACTGTACAGTATCCAACACTTTTAATAAATTAATTCTATGCATTGAAGGATCATTGACACATCTGCAGTACAAGTGGTGTGATTACATGGCATTCCTGCTGCCACAATGCTGGTCCTGTCAGGAATGGGCTTAGAGACCCTGCACTCATTGTCTTAAGACCACTAATGCATATAGATGAGACTCAAATGTCATTGACAATTGGCATGCTGTTTTCTGGGTGTGACAAGCTGCCTTATTAGCAGGTTTGGGGAACATTGATCTGCAAGGAGTGGGGAGAATTAACAGTTAAGCCCAGGTATCTGTGTTTCCGGAGACCACGGTGTACATCTGGTGACCATACACATTTTCTTCCCTTTTCATGCCTTTGTGTGGCCACTGTACACAACTGGACCAAGATCAGATTCTGAATCCCTTTGCAGTGTTGCCACTCTGGTGCACCTTGACATTTAGAAGGTACATGTCGTATTAGTACTGGTGTTGCCACTCTGGTGCACCTTGACATTTAGAAGGTACATGTAGTATTAGTACTGGTGTTGCCACTCTGGCGCACCTTGACATTTAGAAGGTACATATAGTATTAATTCTGGTGTTGCCACTCTGGTGCAGCTTGACAGTTAAAAGGTACAGGTCGTATTAGTACTGGTGTTGCCACCCTGGTCCAGCTTGACATTTAGAATGTGCATGTCGTATTAGTACTGGTATTACCATCCTAGTGCAGCTTGACACTTAACTTTGATGGGCATCCCCTTCTCTTCCTTTTAAGTATTTTATCATGAATCTTCATTCTCTTTTAATACATACCTGTCTTAATGCCACACGTAACAGAATTGAATTCTTTAGTACCAACTCTTAACAGTGTAACTGTCTTAGGTTTCACACATTTCTTTCTAATGTGTCACATGTTAGCGGCACAACTGGGCCAAACAGTAAGTCTCCTGGTAGAGTAGTTTTTTTATCAAACATTGTATCATATGAACTGCAACTGCATGAGTTATGGTCAAATAAATGAATTCTGTCTGTCTGTCTGTCTGTCTGTCATTAGGGAGAGGCAGTGACATGGCAAGCAGCAAAGCCAAGCTGAGGAGAGACATGAGGGTTATGTGCATGCTCTTGCATCGAAATACATTTTTTACGAATCAGCTCAAATTTGGCATTATTCAGCCATCCGTAGGTGATTTTGACATATATGTAGATCATCACCAGGTAATCTGTCTATATTTCATTGACTAAAATAGTGTAAAATCTTTGATTAGGTTGGACTCTGGTTGAAAATTATGACAGTATGAATTGGATGTATGAGTAATTATTACTTCTGTGTCAATGGCATGGAACACTTGTGCTGATGGACTGTGGGATCCTCATGGTCACCCAAGTGTATCAAGATATTTTGTTTTAAAACCCCCTCACCAGTAACACAATTCAGTTGCATTTGGATATTTTGGTGGCGAGGGGCGGGGGATGGTGGCAATTGGCCACGCAGGGCAGCCTTCTGTGGTGGTCTGCACCCACCAGTGGTGCTCAGCGGTGATTGCTTCCAACCCCCGCTGAATGCTACAAAACACTGCCCCCACTTTCCCCTGTAATGCTGCCTTTGCAGGAATGGATGGCATTGCCACTGACAGTCACCAGAAGCTGCCCATCGTGGCCTGCTGGCACTGAGAAACTCGCAGCAGTTTTTGACTTGTGTTTTCATTCCCCTCTTGCCCACAAGTGCATACATCTGTTCCCATAGCTCTTCAAAGTCTTCCTACTATAAGCAAGAATTTGTTATACAGTATGTATTTATGTATTTGCTGATATTTCACCTTCATACATTCTTTACATACAAGTGGGTTGTCTTTACCATACACAGGGTACAGGCAAGCAGCCGCCATCACATTAAAAAGCACGTCTGGGAATTTTAAGGCTGCAAAACATGCCTGACGGTTTCCCGCTGATGACCTGTTTAAATGAATTTATTTGGCTGTTGAAACCTAGGACTTTCTTAATTTTGAATTGAACATGATATGTTAGTTAATTTATAGGTTTAGACATAGACAGTGACTGGATCAGCTATGGAGCATAGAGAAATTGGATAGCTATATTTTTTGTGGTTGAGAACTACATGGAATATGTGGCACAGTTGCTCCCTGAGCTGCTTTGAGTTTCTCCTGAAAGGGCTGCATTACAGGTCAACCTGAAAGTGTGGGCGGCGTTCTGAAGCATTCAAAGGCAGTGGGCAGCAATTGCCACCGAATGCTGCTGGTGGCAACAGACCGCCGCCCCCTGCCCACCACAGCCAAAATGCCCAAATGCCACTGAAGACTGTTCCTAATGCCTGATCTACATGGCCAATCAATGTTACGAAGATAACAGCATGCACAGACATCCCTGTTAGTTTTATTAGTTCAGTGTCTTTCACTTCATTGGTTCCTACATTCATAACCTTACATTCATAATTAGTAGTACCTGTGATTAGAACCACCTTCATGACAGACATGACTTTTTCAAACCACTGTTTCATGATATACGAGTCTATTTCTTTCTGATTTTATCTTTAACAAGTGGCCCAAAAGGCCAAAGCGAGCGCCCAAGGTCATGCGGGGGGGGGGGGGGGGGTCTGGGAACATTCCCCCTCCCCTTCAAAGTCTTCCTACTATAAGCAAGAATTTGTTATACAGTATGTATTTATGTATTTGCTGATATTTCACCTTCATACATTCTTTACATACAAGTGGGTTGTCTTTACCATACACAGGGTACAGGCAAGCAGCCGCCATCACATTAAAAAGCACGTCTGGGAATTTTAAGGCTGCAAAACATGCCTGACGGTTTCCCGCTGATGACCTGTTTAAATGAATTTATTTGGCTGTTGAAACCTAGGACTTTCTTAATTTTGAATTGAACATGATATGTTAGTTAATTTATAGGTTTAGACATAGACAGTGACTGGATCAGCTATGGAGCATAGAGAAATTGGATAGCTATATTTTTTGTGGTTGAGAACTACATGGAATATGTGGCACAGTTGCTCCCTGAGCTGCTTTGAGTTTCTCCTGAAGGGGCTGCATTACAGGTCAAACTGAAAGTGTGGGTGGCGTTCTGAAGCATTCAAAGGCAGTGGGCAGCAATTGCCACCGAATGCTGCTGGTGGCAACAGACCGCCGCCCCCTGCCCACCACAGCCAAAATGCCCAAATGCCACTGAAGACTGTTCCTAATGCCTGATCTACATGGCCAATCAATGTTACGAAGATAACAGCATGCACAGACATCCCTGTTAGTTTTATTAGTTCAGTGTCTTTCACTTCATTGGTTCCTACATTCATAACCTTACATTCATAATTAGTAGTACCTGTGATTAGAACCACCTTCATGACAGACATGACTTTTTCAAACCACTGTTTCATGATATACGAGTCTATTTCTTTCTGATTTTATCTTTAACAAGTGGCAAGTGGCCCAAAAGGCCAAAGCGAGCGCCCAAGGTCATGCTGGGGGGGGGGGGGGGTGTCTGGGAACATCCCCCCCCCCCCCCCGAAAATTTCATTTGAGCATGCAAAATTACACATTCGAGTGATTTTTGACTGGAAAATTTTGCCTTGACATGGTTGACAAAATCACAACATTTAGTCATTATTGTTCTGATTTGGTTACTTTCCCTCAGATTGTACAAAAACTGATGAAAATTAGCAAAACTTAGTAAAAAATACCATTCAAAGAATACAGTACCCTTCGGCCGCCTTCAATCTCTTTTGCTGTAAGTGAATAGGAATAAGTTATAGTGGTAAACAAAATTTCATGAATAGGTCACTGTGACCCATATATTTGACCTAGTGACCTACTTTTGATTCATAACACACTTTTTGGTTATGATACATGTGAGTATAAAATTTCATGTTAGAGTGGTAATGTCGCTCAGCACGTGACCATTGTGTGACCTTCAGAATTACGTCAAGGTCAACTATGCTTGCACACAAAGTAGGCCATATAGGAGTGTACTATCATGTGCAATTTGAAAGTCCTGTCTAAAAAATTTCTGATGTTATAGTGGTAAACAAAATTTCAATGAATAGGTCACTGTGACCCAGATACTTGACCTAGTGACCTACTTTTCATTCATGGCACATTCTTTGGTTGTGATACATGTGTGTATAAAATTTCATGTAACTGACTTAAAAACTTCCTTACTTATACCAATACCACCATTGTGTACTTGACCTTTGACCTCAAAAAGTAGGTCAAATATAAAGCTATGACCTCAATTTTCCATAGGCTTCTAGATCACTCTATCAAGCTTCTTGTGTGAAAGATTTAGATTGCTAGATGCAGGCTTTCAATAGTTAGAGCAGTAACATTGCTTAGCATATGTGACCACTGTGTGACCTTGAGCATTAAGTCAAGGTCAACTATGCTTGCCCACAAAGTAGGCCATATAGGAGTGTAATATCATGTGCAATTTGAAAGTCCTGTCTCAAAAATTTCTGAAGTTATGGTGGTAAAACCATGGGATGGACAGACGGACAGACGGCGCAGGGTACTACAGCCTGTCAGCCTCATAAGGCCGAAGGGTAAAAATAAACAAAAAAAAAAAGACCATTGCCACGTTATCAATTAAGATAAGACAATTTTTGTATTTATACATGTAATGCTTCAGAGAATTTTTGCACATATATTCATCATATTTATAATTTGGGAAAAATTACTATATAAAATATCCAGCAATCAGTAAGTTGTGTATTTTCAGTTCAAAAGCAACAGGAAAAAATACATTCAGATACTGACTAGGCCTAAATATACTGAACTTTTATCACTGAATGTTGAGTGAGTGATTGATAATATTTTACTCATGCACATGAAAAGAGTGTACAATATTGACATACTAAAATGCAAAAAATCTATAAAATACATGTATATTTGGACACATGTGCCAGCATGGTGCAATATAATTGCTGAAAGCTAGCACACTAAACTATGATGCATGAAATGGGAGCACCAAAAGCCTAGGGAATCTTGCCTTTGCTTATTTTCATGGTGGACCACAGCATGAAAATAGCAAGTGTGAAGTCAGAAAAATATTAAGTTGCTTTGCATAGGTTTGCAGCTAAAATGCTTTAATTATTTATGAATTAAAAGATAGATCTAAATTTTCAATAAATTAATATATAAAAGAATAAACATAAGTACCAAAAGCATAATTTTTACAACACCAAGATACTGAATAAAGCGGTCCCTCTCCAGTACTCCCATCTCATGTATCAAGAATGATTTCACCTTATTTTTGAAAGTGTTCTTACATTCACTCTCTTTGATATACCCTGGCAGGTTCTGCAGTAGTACCTGCAATTACCTACCCCAGTCCCCAGGGTTGGGCGACCACCTGGTCAAAAATACCAGTTTTCATCCCCTCTCATAGCATTTCTACCTTTTAAAGTTTGCAGACCACTTGCTCGAAGATGTGGTATCTGCACCAACTGTCTGAGCACTTTTAAGACAAAACTGAGAAGAACGAGATTCCTAACCTCGCAGTTGGAGGGAGAATTTCAACCAATCAACCAATCAATCCTTGGAATGGGCACTTTTGCAATGTTAAACGACTTGACACCAATAACCACAATGCTGTATGGGCGCTTTTGCAATGTTACCTTAAATGACTTGACATGAAAGACCACAGTGCTGTCTAATTGGAAATCTCTGTAGCAAAATGTGGATGCACTGGAGCATTCTGTCAACTTCTTCACATGAGAAACACTTATTTTGGTTAAATTCTGTAGCATTTTTCAAAAACTGTGAAGCAAAACTTTGCTACAATACTCCAGATCTGTTTGACAGCCCTGGACCACCTGCAACACGTGACTAACGACCAGCAAAATCACCCCATAGATGACCACCCATAAAAAAAGCCGTCGTTCTAATGAACCGAAACCAAGTTGTAAGTTAATAGAAAAGCTGCCCAATGTGTGCCATTATTTTAGAGTAAAAGAGTAAAGTCAACTCGAACACTTCAACTTGTCTGGGCAGCTTACTTGGGCCGGGGGCGCATAGCCACAGTGATCGGTATCCAATATTTAACCAGGTTCCAGGTGTCCGTTCTCCTGGTTACCAGGGGATTCGGTCGTCAATTTTTTCTTAAAAGATGACTTACTATCTTAACTTTAGTCTGCCTGCTCAGGTGTGTCTGAAGCAATTATCATTGTTAGTTATATATCCAAATGCAACACCATACCATGGCATGTATGCACGCACGATGAGCGCCATTTTAAAACATGGCCCAATGCATTGTGGGAAAAGGAAAATTTGACTTGGATATCACAGCTAATCGCGATCACATGTTTTCAGCACTGCTTGCAACGTGCAATGATAATAGATTTTATTGAGAAAGTGGCCATCGTGTCCCATTATTTTGCAGTAAAGTCAACACAAACACACTATTTTATTTCACTTGTCTGGAGGGTTAACTAGGGCTGGGGAAACAGCATAACAACGTAAAGTTCAATATGGCATAACATTTTGCAAGGTTTCAGTTGTCTGCTCTCCGAGTTATAGGGCAAACGGTCGTTAAAGTACTTTTAAAACATGACTTACTAATGAACTTTTATCTGCCCACTTGGTTGTGTCTGAAGCAGTTATCATCATTAGTTACAAATCCAAATACGACACGACACCCAGACACCTTTTGGTGAGCGCCATTTTGAACATTGCACAATTAATGCATTGACTGCGGGACAGTCGCATAAAAGTACATTCGTTTTGTACATCAAAGTGAATCGCAGCTGCAGCATATATCATATCATTATTGACGCTCTGAAACATTTGCAAAATATATGCTTTTGGTTTCATATATTGTAACCCTCTTCCCACCCCTACCCCCAAGATTGTCCCACTGCTTATTTACAAACCACTAGGTGCTAAATTCACTGTTTTCGAAATGGCAGCCAAGCCGATTGGATATTTTGAAGAGGTAGTATCCAAAATATATGTGTGATTAGTGTTAAAGGATGATTAATTTGTTGAATGAATGTAATGTACAAGATACAATGGGGCTTTTCCAGAGTGGGCATTACCTGAAAATGTAAATACAAGCACAATCAGTTACCAGTTGTAGGCCCCAGAATAGGGATGTTTTATCAGATAGTGAAGTCACCCTCAGGCTAGAAAATAAGTGACAGCAATAGGCCGAGTGCCAAGCGCCCCACTGCGTCAAAGACAGAGCTTAGTGGGGACGGTTGCCCAGATAGTAGATACAGGTCTGAAAGTAGCGGCGGGTTTTTATATAAGTGGTAATGACCACCTGCTGTATATGACAACTTTTGGTTGGCAATAGGTATGTCTTAAATACCAGGTTCATGTACCACTAAACTGTACTTTCAGAGCTATTAACACTGCATACAAGGGTACATTTCGATAACAGCTGTCAGCTTTAATGATACAATGCTGGAATTTAAGACCTCAAAGGGTAGCACTTGATGGTATTAATTTGCATAAATTCGGCTATTTACTTAACAAAAGCTTCAGAGGAAGTTGTTTTTCAAGTAAGTAAAATTATGCAAATAATCACCCAGGAGTGCTACCTTTTCAGGTCCAAAAAGTGCCTATTCTGACATTGACTGAATTACAGAATTGTACAACTTGGGCATATAGCAAGAATCCCACTACTATGTGAAGAAATAATATATGTACAGCATTCTATATGCAATGCGTATATTAATATGCAGTTTAGCAATTTGGGTGGCTGATGTGGGTCTGTAACATTCATTGTAAATCCTGCTTTAACACATGCACTGTATCTAAACATTTTGTGCAAATGATAGACCCGTCCACTATGATCGTGACTACTTACTTCCCTTGTTTACTTGGCATGGTCACTAGTCATGACTATGAAAATATTAGATGCCCCCATACAGTAATGATTGTCAATCCTCTGACCCATGACCTTGAAAAATAAATCAGGTATGATTCATCTTTCAACATGTAATCGTGAAAATCACCACACAACGTGCCCTGATATTATATCATAAATACAGCCCTGTCAGCTCTCAATGTAATGTGGGGAAGCCAAATGTCACATGGAAGTGAAAATTACGATGTCCCCTCACAGTACGTACACAATGTGGGGGCAAAAGACAAGCAGGGCTTGTGTGTGTGGAACAGATTGAAATGTCAGCTGTCTTTTAATTCTTATCTTGCAAATAGAACACCCAGGAAGTAATGTCCCACACCATATCTGTATCTGCCATTATCTTTTTGATAAAGAACGGTGATTTCTTTGTTTCTCATGGGGGTGATTTTACATCAGGAAATTAGCCTACGACAGGCAAAATTTCCTGAAAATTCTAAAAAGTGGGAGACATTTAAATGATGAGATTTGACAGAGGACACAAAAGATGCAGTATATGGCAAACAAATAGACAGCAATGACATTTTTGCCGCATGTTGATTGCATGGACTCAAAAAGACATTTTGTTTTAACCCTCTACAATGCACTCTGCAACAGTGTCCTCAAACCTTCATGCAAGTCCTGTAACCCTTTCTCCCCTATAGAAAGATGGAAGCAACAACTTTCTTTGACATTGGTTGGGTGCTAAGTGCCCTACCCAGACCAAAGACAACTGTTCACCTGTGAAGTGTTAGCTTTACAGGCCTCAGCCTTAATTCGCATTCAAATTGTTTTTCATTACTGGTGAAATTGGTACGGAACATTGAAGCAGACCACATTTGACCACCAGCCAGTTTAAGTGGGAAAAGGTTTAAATTTTGACAAAATATGTCCTCCATGACAACTGAAAACTACTTGCTCTTTTCTTGTTTGAAGCCACTGTGATATATAGATGCCAATTGGCAAATGTCACCAGGTCTGTTTTGTTCTTTTTACTTAACTCAATTTCAAACCAGTCCCTGATTTTTCTGTATAGTTACCTACATTTAAGACGGCAATTGCACATTTAAATTCTTCATGAAAAGAGCTTTCATTCAAGTACCAACATGCCTACAGTCTTATGTCAGTGCCAGAACCACTGACCGATGCCTGTCACCATAGAATGTAGTGATTAATGCAGTTCTCATTACCATAATGCAGTCTAACAGCAGTATACAAGCTGAACACAGGACCACACTCAAAGTTAACAAACAGTCTTGACAGTGTGGGCTAGACACTAAGCACCCAAACTACGCCAAGTATGGAAAGTTGCTCAGTATCTTATTTTTATCAGAAAAAAATGTTTAAACATGTTTAACCATTCCCACAATAGGTGGTGGTCAAATGTCTGCTTCAATGTTTTTGACTTATTTTGACACTACAGTGATAAAACAATTTGAATCAAAACTGGAAAGACTGACACCTACCAAGAAAACATACATCAAGTCAACAGCTTTACCTTGGCATGGGTTGGACACTAAGCACCAAACCCATGCTGAGTTAAGCTGTTGACTCAGTCTTTACTTCAGGGGAGAGGATTTACAATATCAAACAATAACAGAAAACAGGCCTGATTGAGCTGATAGCTGAGACCATTAAAAAAGATGTACGTACTCTTGTTGCTGCTGGCGTTGTTTCTCCTGTTCCTGTCGAACCTGTGCTTCCTCCATCAACTTCTTCCTTTCATCTTCCTCTCTCTGTTTCTCTTCCTCCTTCTCCCTGCAACCAGAACAAACATACATTCCAATGGATGACTTCCAGAGGTGGGTCAAGGACACAAGTGTTATACTGGTCACTGAAGTGACCATACAGCAGGTATCATTCAACATTGCGATCAATCACATCTTCAAATTCTATGTAAAATATTCCTCCCTGTGAGTGCACATGCTTAAATATGTGAGCTACATTTTTGATAGGACAAAAAATTGAAACTAATTTGAACTCTTTGTTTTTATGATAATATCCAAAACGTACATCAATGTGATTTTGTCAGCACCCAGGCTGCTCATTGTCTGTAATATTGTGCATGCACATTACTAAAGTACTGGTGTTTAATTGAAAGCAGCTTTGAACACCCTGAGGTACAATTTGGCTTTATGTGTGACCAAACTGTTCTATGTAATAAGATGGCTGTGTGAACAGCCATTCTCAGCTGACCTTGATATAGTGAACTTAACACTCTTACTCCCAATGTGAACTGACCTAAGCTGAGCTTCAAATGCAGCTTCATTAAAAACAAGACATGTTTGTAACACATAGATTCCCCCCCCCCCCCCCCCCTTCTGTCATTATGTTTGCCCTCGCTACCCTGTTGACAGTACAAAATAGGGCACTCATGACCTTGGGAAGTAGATGAGAAACCAAATTCACATATTAAAGTAGTCTTGTGACCTGGAAATTAGGTCAAGGTCACCCTTCTTTGAAGCTGATCTAGCCCTAATATAACACTATAAACATCTACAATAATGGAAGCTCTGGCTCAAAAAATTCTGCAGTTATTACGCGGAAACCAAATTCAGTAATGTGGCTCTGTGACCTTGGGAACTGACTAAGGTCACCCATTTCACAACTTCATCTAGCTCTTAAAGATGGCTATATTCCTGTGCAATATGAAAGTCCTAGGTCAAAAACATCTTTAGTTATCATGCAGAAACCAAGTTCACTAATAGGACTCTAGGTGGTGACCTTGGGAATTTGATCAAGGTCATCCACCTTCTAAGCTGACCAAGCCCTAGTTGAGGACTATTACCTTGTGCAATATTGAAGTCAAGGCCACCCATCTTTGAACTAGCCTGAGACCTTATATAGGACTCTAATCACCTGCAATTTGATGGGCCCAAGTAAAATACTTTTCAAGTTATCGTGTGAAAACCAAATTCACTAAAATGGCTGTGACCTTGGGAATTGGGTCAAGGTCACCCATCTCCCAACTCGTTTGAGACTGTATTCAGGACTACAAGCATGTGCAATATAAAAAACCCTAGGCTAAAAACTTTTCAAGTTATCGAGTGAAAACTGTCAGTCCGGACACACACAGACAAAGTAATTGCTGTATGGCCTCTGCTCCTTTGGATGGAAGGCATAAATACATAACATGACACTCTACATTTAAAGCATATGCAACAGTTGGATTGATAATTTTAAGCCAGCTATGTCTTATTTTCATGTAGGTTACTTGACTAAAACATCCAATGAATGTAAAAAGAGTCCCCATGTTTAAAAACACATCAATGTTAGGCCATGGGTACAAGTGCATGCACAGATGAAAATCTGTGTTCACAGCAGATTTCAAGGTATAGGAAATTGCTCTTTTCAAGCCCATCTGACTTAAACAAAAAAAGCTGCTCGCAAATCAGTTGGAATTGAAAAAGCAATCAAACATTACACGACACAAGTGCTTTCCAGGTTGAGCATGAAGAGAAAGCATGTGTTTCTTTTTTTACATCTGGCTGGTACACCAAGCAGCTTATTGTGCGCTTTGTCAGATAGCCTGATGGCAGGCCTCAGGAACTGCTGCTTCCTTTACATTCAAGCTTAATTAAACTGTGTCGCTCAGATAGCAGTGAGCAGGTTTAGTCTAGAGATATTCTGGAACTCAGACAGACCTATCATCTGAATGTGTCTATTTTCGCTTCACTGCTCTGTATCACAACATGCAGCAAATCTCTTGTTGACGAAAAATTACATGCCTTTTCTGGACAGCTTGGCCAAAGGAAAGATTATAAAATGGCCAGGCTGTTCAAACCAGACAGTGGAAGTCTGCACAGACATGAATCAATTAACCCTCTGGAGAATCAGTCAAAAGCTTTGATATGTACCCAGGGTGTACTATGAATGGCATATTACTCTTTATCACACCGACACACACGCAGTCAACATTTGGGACATCAGGCTCTTGCTGGTAATTTTAATGGTAAAGAGTAGCATACTGATATCACCAGTGTTAAGTCCCTCAGGGTTCAGATGAGTTGTACACCCAACTGTTTCTGCTTCCCTGTTTGTAAGTACATGTACTTATCATCATAGGATAATACCTGAGCCTGATAAAGTATAGTGACCAAAGTGTTAATTCAATGGAATATCTCATCTGTAGGTGGCATTACCGGTAACTTCCCCACTGGTATCCACCTGTTGCAGGTGGAGACACCTGTGGGGCAAACAAAACCTGCTTCACTCATTGGTTGGAAATGTCATGTTACCATGGACTGCATTTTTACCCATGTATGGTATGTGGCCAGTAGTTCTCTGCAAATACTTTAGAATTTGGTTGAACCAGTAAGATGAAATTTCAATATGTATACATGTCACCTGTTTATTTCTTATGAAAGAACTGATTGTTTATACACACTCAACATTTACAGCTTAAGTGTCAGGGCTCGACAATTTTTTAAAAAGTCACTTGTCCGCAGGACAAGTAAATTTCAAAATCCACTTGTCCGCATACAAAATCCACTTGTCCTGATAAAACTTCTATAAACATCGTTTTTTTCAAACACAATGCTAAGGCCTACGCAAACCATTTACCCTAAAATATATTTGCCGCGTATTGTCGCTTGCAAATTCGCACAAAAATGTCAAATTTTACAACGATTCAAGCTGCAACTGTTCGACAGTGAAACTGGCAAAACATTAAAAATACAAATTAAAAAAGTAAGCTATTTGCATGGGGTGACTAACGATGAAAAATACTTTGTAATTTCTGGGACGATAGGAGTCCGTATCCCGGTTAAAGTTAAATAACGATTAAAATAGTTGCATTGGTTTCAGGATCCTTTCTCGCTGCCTCTGATGCCGTGATGGGATGCATATCGTTTGCGTACCTACCATGAACGCTATCGGTACATCGTAGTAAATTTGCGTATATAGTATTGGCAAGTTCCTCGCAATAAACGGTGTTCTTAAATCAAATTCAAACGAAAATTTTAATATTTCAAATCAGAAATCGAGCGTGCGCACCGTCAATATCCTTCCTGTAACTGTACACAAACAGCTGCTTTGGCCATGTGGCCTGACGCACAACACATCACCCGATTGGTCAATTGAGTCACATGCAAAAATGAGCCAATCGCGGCTCGTGCTGCAGTGTTTTCATCATGGCTTCCGCCCAGTGAACATGTGTGAATATGCCGTAATTTACGGAGGGAACACACAAACGGGAAGCTTTTTTTTTTTAATTGCAGCATGCGAAAATAAAGATTCCAGTGTTTATAGCAACAATTATTTGGAGTCACAGGCAAATACGCAAAGGTAGGGGGATAGAGAAAAATGCCGAATGTGTGACAGATCAGTCAGCATGATGCTCCGTTCACCGTAGATTACTCCACGCGGTCACTTGCGTGTGACTGGCAGATGTGTGTTTTGTTTGGCCGGGAAGTCAACTTGCGGCACCATTACATGATCTCTCCAACACTTTTAGAGCCCACCGATAAATTGTCTTTGATGCTAATTTGCTCAAGAATTCGCCATGCAAGTTTTAAAATTTTTTGATGTTCCTTTGTCATCGTTCGGGCAGATAAGACTGACGGTGAGGTGCTGTGTGACCTTGCCCGGATGCGGGCGAAAGCCACTACGCCCCAATGCATGACTGCTGGTACCTTTGATCTCGTCGTCGTATGCACGCAACGGTCAAAATACCTGCTTGTTTTGACAGAAATCAAGTAGGTAGTCAAGTCCTTTTGAATACACCTGCTGACCATGTAATTGTTTAAACCTGGATTGTTTACTTTAGGCCAGGGGATTATCTTCACCTATTGCGCATTGGCGTCCCCACGCACATGCCTGCATTGGTGTTTATGTTCTGTTCACACGGACCACAGTAATCGCCAACATATACAAAGTCGTGAAGGCTCTGACTGCTCATCATTATGTTGCCGTGCATGCAAACAGACGTCATTTCAGTCTAATTAAAAAAGAAAAAATTAGCTTGTCCGCAGGACAAGTTGAATTTGAAAGTCACTTGTCCGAGAAGAGCTTTAGCTTGTCCCGGAACGTCGGATCATAGGAATTTTCGCGCCCTGAGTGTATTGGCATCATGGATCATGGCTTTCCCAAAGTATATACTTTGTATCAGTTTTCCAGTTAATCACACTAAAGAAAGTCATAGATGACTGGTTCGTCTGGGGCATATGCAGACTACCATAAAAACCTTCCGGTTTGGACATATGCACCTTAGTCAAGACCACCAGTCTCTTCTCTAGCAAGATCCCTGCACCATACCTTTCAACTGCAGCATACTGACCTAAAGACTCCAGTTTCAGAGATTCCACAAGTTATTAAAATGGTAGAATTTTTATACCAAACTTACCATTTTTTTTTTGTTTTTTGTTATTTGTTGTTATGCATAGAAATCTCCCTGTCACAATGATTTGAGGGTTGACACCTATGTTCTATAAAAGACAACCTTTTCTGAAAGACCACAGTTTAGGACACTTCAAGTCATGCTTTTCATGCTATTTTGATATAGTTCCAAAGATACAAGACCAACTGTTGAGAGAAACCACATGAATTTGTTGATGCAAGGGCAGTCTTTGAAGACAGTTTTCACAAACAGTGCACAAAAGAAATCTGACCAGGACAAAATTTAGCTTTGACAATGGAGACTTGCAGATGAAAATTAGGTTGGACTTATTAATTTCTTTATACGGCAAAACCTTTTTCATGTCTTCTACTATGATACTACTTTGAGATTAGCAATGACATTGATACAGAAGACAATAACAAAGTATGTCTCAAGCTTCCACTTTTGATTTTTTTTTTTCCTGAGGGTCATCCATACTGTTTGAGATCATTTCTGCGGGTCTCCAGTATTCTCAGTGGGTCACAGGGCTATAAAGCTTCAATAAACTTATTTAATCAACATTTACAGTTCTGATTCTTCTAAGATTTTGAGGGTCTCTTATATCCTTAAAGTTCACATTTGGGAGTGACAAGTTGATTTCTATGCATCATGTATGCACATTTTTGCTTGAAGGAAAACACAGTCTTACCTTCTCCGTTCTTGTTCCTCTTTCTCTGTCTTGTGGGCTTGTATATAAGGTTTGAATATGGGGCATAAGGCATTCAGCTGCTTCATAAACTCGGCCATTGCACTTTCCCGAGACATATCTCCTAACGCCTGCCAAGCTTGCCTAAATAAACAATGAGAAACAGAGTGTTAATATTACTGTGTGCCATTTCATCAATGTCCGGACCAACTGGCTCTTCAGCTTCCTCAGAAGTCAGCTTCCTTGAGGACAAAGGATGACAACACACAACAAGAACCAGCATATCTTGAGGCCCATTACACTAATTCAACTGATTCTGGTTTGACCTCCCTCTATCATGTAACTGAGTGACATACAGTGGCCACAATTTTTCTCAAAATAAAATCATTTTTAGGCCATACAAATTGCATTGCTGAATTTATGGTTTATGTAATTTAAGGCTAAGCACTAAAAGACAATTACAATCAATTGGTAAATGAAAACCCTTCATTTTGTTTACATGGAAGGGCTTCTTTAAGACGCTTAAACAAAATGTACACAAATAACAACTTTGGGTAAATGGCATGCAAGAAAAATTCATCACTAACTTAGGTTTTAACATGAATTAGACTGGATTGAAACCTATTCACTTGTGGCTATTTTACAGAATTTTGGTTGCAAAACAAGTCACTTTTTAGTTGGATGGTTTAGTTACCACTTCTACATGTCAATCCATTTCAACCTATATACATAGTTTAATGCATCATGTACATATGAAGTACAATTTTTTTTTGACGGGGTGGGGGGGGGGGGGGGAGGGGGAGAGAGAAATTGATTGTTTTAGCTTTGGTTTTACCTGCCACAAATGTTGATAAATGTCCATGCAAAAGTGTTGTACAACAGAGTGCCAAAATGTGTTTTTATCCATTGCTGCCACAGGAAAAAATGTTCTAGTACTGTGTGCCAAAACCTGTTTGCCTCCCTTGCTAGTACAGGGGAAGATGTAACGTATGCTCCCTTGCTAGTACCAGAAAAAAAGTGCGACACTCATTGCCAAAACAGGTTTTTGTCACCTGCTGGTACATGAGGTATTTTATCATTGTTAGAAATATCCCCCAAACAAAAGCATATCACAAAGAAATTATAATTGTACTGCCTGTATAAATGGGCACATATAGAAGCACAGAATTCAGTTTGCTGGCCTGAGGGTGCCACATGGATTGCAGTAAGGCATTATGTGGCAAAAGTTGATTCAAAGGCCAACCCCAACAAATTCTTATGCAGCTGTCAAAGTGAACTCATTACGGGAACTGCACAGAAAGCATGTGTCCTGTGCATACATAATAAATGAGCCACATTCACATACATCTGCTGCAGCCTGAGTTCTCCTAGCATTACTGTTCAAGCCAGTCACTGCCTACTCTTCCCTGAAAGAGTTGGTGTCCATTTTTCGATTAGTTTTAGAACATCATGGTGTTCCAGTGAATACATGTTGGCACTCAGGTGTCTAAGGAAATAAAATATTAAAATTTCACTGAAAAGTGTAATGCAGTGGTGGGATATGTCAGGAAGGCAATAAACAAAAGCCTGCCATCATGCATGCTCTCTCTCTCTCTCTCTCTCTCTCTCTCTCTCTCTCTCTCTCTCTCTCTCTCTCTCTCTCTCTCTCTCTCTCTCTCTCTCTCTCTCTCTCTCTCTCTCTCTCTCTCTCTCTCTCTCTCTCTCTCTCTCTCTCTCTCTCTCTCTCTCTCTCTCTCTCTCTCTCTCTCTCTCTCTCTCTCTCTCTGTATTTTTACACCCACTAATGTTCTTTACTTTATTGCCAAGTTGTAACATTACGATTGTACCAGATCGTTTGTTTGGTACCACCCCTCTTTAGTTGGGCCCCATGCATCCAACCAGTGCCAAGGAAAGCTACTGACTCAAGTCTTACTCTACCAAGTAAAGAGTCTCCATGTCCACACTGCATGCCTGCACAAAGAGCCAACTCAACAAGTGACCAGACTATTCACATATCCTTCACATGTTCCCAGGTTGCTGGTGGCAAATTCCAGAGGTACAACAAAACATTTACAAGACATCTACTCTGCTTTCTTGTTCAAATCCATAGAATTGACATGAAGTACTTGTATTTAACTTCTCACCATCCACCATCTTATTTTCATACCTTTAATATCATGCCTGTTCTGTTCACATTGCTTTCAAAGCATCCTAAGCTGTGTTTCTTCTTCCACTTTCCATGGAACACAAAATATATGGAACTTGGTCTGCTCAACAGGCAACTGTTGACATTACATTCTTTTTTTTAGAAATGAGAATTACACTGCATTTTTTACTACCAATGTAAATTCCCTGTGATAAAAAGTCATACATTTTACAGAAATCTCTGTTCCATAGTCACTGACACTGGTAACTCACAAGGACTAATTAACCCCCCCCCCCCCCCCCCGAAACAGACCATTTCAAGAAAGCAAAGTAATCAGATGTAATTGACAGTGGTTTTGCACTTCAAAGACAGGTTCGACATAGTGACATTATTAACACTGTTTCAAATCTGACAGGCTGTTGCTTCCTTGCCCTATATTTTTCAGACTTATACATAAATCAACATGATCAAATTACCCCATATCTTCTACACTCTGTTGCGTTTCAAATTCTCTATGTGCCAATCATGCTTCCTATGGATAATGAAGTATGTTACTTTGTGTTCGCTAAATTATGGATCATAACAACTGTGTATGATATGAGTTTATGACACTGGTTACACACAAATGGCTAATGGCTTCTTCCTCAGAGTATAAGCTGTGCAGGCCTGCAACTGGCCTGGTACTAGCCATAAGCCAGTTAACTATATAGGCTAATAGATGTTAGCTTTGCCATACTTTCTTTTAAAGATATTTACCTCTCTTGTTAGCCAATGTGGTTCATGAAACTGTAAATATGAATGGGATTTGCCCTGATGTTGACAAATGAAACTAAAGTTTGAGCAAAACCTTTCAGTCCTTTCAGCCAACTTCATTGTTTACATTTCCAAGCACAAGCCCAGATACAACTGTGTCTGAATCTGATGTGGTTGAGACTCCGAAAGAAGCCACCTGATAAAACTGTTCATGATATGGCTGACATCAGGAAAAAGCCCCAGATACAATTGTTCATGATATGGCTGACATCAGGAAAAAGCCCCAGATAAAATTGTTCATGATATGGCAGACAATCAGGAAAGAGCCACCAGATGCAACTCAACAAGCTGAGCAAAGCTGCATTGAAGGTAATGGGAAAAAAACTCTATGCATGCAAATCACATAAATATAATGGTGATGTGAGGAGCTTACATTTTTCTATGGAACATTAACCCTCCTTAGTAAGACCATCCCTTGCCCATCGGCTTGGACAGATCCAAATAAAGCAGATGGTGTTGTGGACTTGTGTAGTGCATGTTGACTTATCTCGCAAATCATTCCACAGGATCCCAGACTTATGACCAACCTACTTCTTTGCTTGGACACAAACCTTCCAGAAGCAGGCACAGAACAGAGGAAAAAGAAAAAGACTAAACTGGTGGTTGAAAGCCTGAAATTTTGCATCTTTAACAAGAAATATACTAGGTTTATTTTGGTGAAAAACCCTGAATTTTGGCTTTTGCTTGAAGTTTCTCATGCCTGACAAGCACTTCTGTCATTTTGCATAAAATGTGAGATTCCTCTAAAGACAGACCTCATTAATGCTCTTCATCTGTGATATTACTACTCATCCAGTCGGCCTAATCATTAGTTGACAGTGATGCACTATGAGTTTCATAGCAGACCAAACAGGTCAGTTGATGCATCATACATGATGACATAGTAATTGGTATCAATGCATCATACATGATGACATGGTAATTGGTATCAATGCATCATACCTGTTGACATAGTAACTGGTAGTATCTGGTACCCTACTGTTGATACAATAAACTGTATCCCAAGTTCATGATCTAGATTGCTTTATATTCCCATGGAGCCAGCTTTCCTGACACTTTGTTTTTGTTAGGAGAAAATTACCTGACTGTCTACCAACTGGAGTGTTTTGAAACTTTAACCTTCTCAAATTGTGACATATTGTCCTTTCCTCATAATTGCTTGCACTTGTGGGGCCAATGTCTTTAACTGCAGTACCTGTGAAATTCTGTTTTGACCAACCACATTTAAACTTGACTGTGTATCTCATGCTTAACAGTAATCTGGGAGAGAAACTGGCTCAAGAATTTACAATTTTCTTACAGCATGCAAGAAAGTTGGACATTTGTTCTGTAAATGATGGGAAACTACTCAAATGTTCCATAAAAGTATGCAGAATAAGAACTGCTATGCATTTATGCAGACAGTTTAAACAGATATGTTGACAGAATGACCTGAACTATTGGCTGAACTGCATATTGTCCACAGGTTTACGAAAACAAAGGATGCTGAGCCCCCCACTTTGCTGATCTCTGTACCACAGGCATCTGTGAGTAGTGAATCCCCACAAATATGCCAGGTCACACTCCCAAGTATGGTTCACCATCCTTAAAAATGACAATATAAAAATGACAAGTTTGCTACCAAAAGGAACATCTCTGCTTTCTCACCCCCCCCCCCCCCCCAAATAAATGCATGCCTGTGAATACTTCTGGATATTTATGCCAAAGCAGTCAAAATTTTTTCATGGCAAACCACGAGATTCAAATTTGGATCTGTCTACACATCATGAAGCAGCACAAAGAATGACCTTGGGGAATCAATGGACCATTTGACCTCCAAAAGCCAAACGTATCTGAAACAAGATCAGGTAAATTGGTGTCAACGCCTAGATGATGCACTTTGTACAGCAGCCTCTTCCACAGGCTCAGACTTCTGCATGACTATGAAACTACCCAGGAAGACTGATCAGCCCCAGGTCCAAGATGCCCACAGCTGGCAAATGTATCCTTCTCTGCCGAATGTCCCTGATGACATGAACAAAAGCTCAATGTCCCTGACAACACGAACAAAATCCATGATGAAAATTTATGAAGGCAACTTGCCTCATTGAGTAGTGCTGCAGAGGAATGGTGCAACTGACTGTTACAAAAAGCTCAAAAGCACATCTGCACAGAGGTCAAAATATCCCTTTCCTTGAATAACTCCACAAAACCTGATCAAGTTCATCTGATTCTGTACACTATGTACAGGTCCATGGCAAATCCAGAGCTCTGATAGCTATTCAGTGCATGTGCTATATGCCATTCAAAGTTCAATTTTGATCATCTGAGGTCCTTTGTGAGATCTTGGGTGGTCAAATTAAACGACTTCCAGCATATCAGTTGAATGAAACTAAATCTGTACATACAGCGTGCATACATACAAACTCATTAATTTTTTTCCCATCTTTCTTCTCTCTCTCTCTCTCTTATTGTTATTTTTTTCAATTAAGCCTGCAAATTGGCTCATAGTTTTTCTTCACAATGTAATACACAAAGACTCCAATTACCCATGCATGGAATTTTTCCTTTGCATGCAGAGTAAAGATGTTGAAAAACAGATAATTTTGGAGTATTACAAATTAAAAATCTTCAACATCGTCAAAATTATAATAGAGACACCAGATCAGCTTTTATCTTGTTATTATTGACAACTGTGCATCCAATGAATGGTGAACTAATGTTTCAACATTTTAAACTAGAACAGACTGATTTTCCAACAGAAAATCAAATGTCTCCCGGTGGAACACATACCTCTCTGAATAAGCTACAGGTGATAACAAATTACAAATGACCAAGTTTGCTTGAAAATTACAATCCTATTTTAGCTCTCACCTAGATACATTACTCTAGCAATTTTCATCAAGTTCTTCAAGACTTATTGCAGAGAAACCAATTTCACACAAATGACCCTGTGACCTTGAAAATTAGGTCAAGGTCACCCAAATACAATTCCAACCTTGGTCTTACCTTGATACATAATCCTACCAAGTTTCATCAAATTCCATCAAGTTCTTCATGACTTATAGAACAGAAACCAATTTCACATAAGTGACCCTGTGACCTTGAAAATTCGCTCAAGGTCACCCAAATACAATACCACGTTTCATCAAATTCCATCAAGTTCTTCAAGACTTATCACACAGAAACCAATTTCACATAAGTGACCCTGTGACCTTCAGAATTCGCTCAAGGTCATCCAAATACAATCTTAACCTAGGTCTTGCCTAGATACATAATCCTACCCAGTTTCATCAAATTCCATCAAGTTCTTCAAGACTTATTGCACGGAAACCAATTTCACATAAGTGACCCTGTGACCTTCAGAATTCGCTCAAGGTCATCCAAATACAATCCCAACCTAGGTCTTGTCTAGATACATAATCCTACCAAGTTTCATCAAATTCTGTCAAGTCCTTCGAGACTTATCGCACGGAAACCAAGTGTTGAAGAACCTGAACAACAACAACAACAACAACAACAACAACAACAAGAAGCGGAAGAAACGGGCACTAAAACAATATGTCCCCCGGCTTCCACCGGGAGACATAATTATACTGCATGTAGGCCTTTTCAAATTTAAAATAATGAATATCTTCAAAAGCACTACAGTAGTCCCTCCTTTGAAAGACCCCCCCTAGTGCCACCCAAAAGGTGGTCACATAAAGCAGGTGGTCCCTCAAAGGAGGTATAAATAACATGAAAAGTACTACAGAAAGACCTGACAACTGTGGTCTCTCAAAGGAGGTGGTATCCCAAAGGAGTGGTCTTTCAAAGGAGGGACTACTGTATATATATATATATATATATATATATATATATATATATATGCAGGTTCCTGTGTAGTTCCCCTCCACACCTATAAATACATATATACAGTGGTCCCTGTCTTGAAAGACCCCTCCTATGAGCAACCACCTGGTTTGAATGACCAAATTTGGTGACCAAAGTTGTTTTTCTTTCATAATTTACCTCTTATGAATGACCACCTGTTAAACATGACCAGTGACCATGCATAATGCACAGAATTTACAACTGCACAACACATTTTAACCCTTTCCTTAAACTGGCCATATCCAGTCCACCCCTCTCAAGTCAACCAAAACCGGCCAAGAAAATACATGCACCCAACTCACCCATTGTTATAAAATTTGCATGGTCCTTGTTAAATTTATGAGTGCAAACAATAAAAGATGTCTTTCTATAGTAAATTCCCTCATTTATAACAAGTATTTAATTTGATCAATCAGTATCTATTCCTCCTTATTTCAACTTTTCACAAGCATCGGATCTTTCCATTTACTTACAATGACAGTAAATGTGGCATACTCTGCATAACTAATCTCACAGGATTTCGACCACCTTATTTCTTTCTCTGTATGCTTGGATATTTAAAGTTTACCCCCTTCCCCCCTCATCTGCGAGTCACAGATTGTACATCTCTTAGGCTTTACTATTGTTTATTATCTTTTATAATTTGGTCAGGATTTAAATTAATTTCATTGGTGTATGGCATTGCTGTATTGCTTTGAGTCTCCAAATCTCTTAGTTCTAGGCCAAGAAGCTAAGTTCCTTTTTATCCAAGCTTGTTTTCCATGAGCAAGTTTTATCTCCTCCCTACAGGCCATCTTTACAATTAGTAATCTTTAAGTTTTAATCATGGATATCCATATAAATTTCCCATCACAAAAGCACATCGTTCATGCCTGTCAATCACAGAGGACACAAGGGCATATCACTGTCACAGACAGGGATAGATACTCCTTTCTCATAAAATTTGTAGTTTTTGTTGTTTTTTTGTGAAAAAATTAGGTTTACAAATGCCCAAATTATAAGTAGTGCTTCCTAAGCTGGGTGTAAGAAGAAATTTTCATCTGCCTGTACTAAGTATTCTTCATTTCCCATACACATGTAGTAGTAATATCCTGATTGCCTGCACTGCCCGGAACACCTGATGTCATTTTGTCGCACCTTTGTAGCCTGTGCAATATTTACAATGGAGTTTTCTTTATGCTAATAAGTTTCTCTTGTGCCTTGAAGTCAGACTGAGGCATCCATGATGACATGTTCCCTTTTAAGACTCTCATTGCTTTCCCTTGGCATATTTATCCTTCATAATTATCCTAACTACTGAATGTGTCATTTTCTTGAAAAAAAAATGTGTTGTTTCAGTTTTTGTCAACTGCAGAACTTCCTAATCTGGTTGCAGCAGTTCTGGGTGTACCTGGTCAGTGCTCCTCCTCTTGCTTTGATCCTAATGGTTGTGTTGTAGTTAACCCATGCGTTCCTACTCAAATTGCCCTGAAACGCCTGAATGTAGACTGTTATCTGCCTTAGGCAAAAAAAAAAAAGTGTTTCCCCTCATGAACCAAAAATTTTTCTGGGTAGGTAGGTAGGCATAACTTTTTTTTTTTTTTGGTCTGACAATTTGGGTGGGTTGGTATATTTTCCTTCCTTCCTTCCTTCCTTCCTTCCTTCCTTCCTTCCTTCCTTCCTTCCTTCTCTCTCTCTCTCTCTCTCTCTCTCTCTCTCTCTCTCTCTCTCTCTCTCTCTCTCTCTCTTTCTTTCTTTCTTTCTTTCTTTGTTTATTTATTTATTTATTTTGGTCAGGAGTAAGTTGAAATGGGGTCGGTAGGGGGGTTTAACTCATTCCATACGAGTCCATGATTTTTCCACATATTTTCCTAGATTTATGACGACAATTGCATATTTAAATTCCTCATGAAAAGAGCTTTCATTCAAGTACCAGCATGCCTATAGTCTTAAGTTTGTGGTTCTGAACTGCCTGGCAAGTCAAGCTGCAGCTGCCACAAGGGCAGCTGCAGCATGACTTGCCAGGCAGTGCCAGAACCACTAACCAAGGCCTGTCACCATAGTATGGAATGAGTTAAAGATGGTATAAGCTGCTGAACGGGTAACGAGACAATAAGAGAGCCGGATGGTAGAAGCTAGGAAGAGTTGGGTTAGGGGAAACAAACAATTATTTTTTTTTTGGCCATAATACTTTTACTTAAATTTCTCGTTACTTGAAAACATTTTTGCTGAAACTTGTACGTAAAAAAACACTCATGATATCACACCCTCGGTCAACAGTTTTCCTTGGCCTGGGCTTGGTGCAATGCACCCAACCTATGCAAAGGAAAGCTATTTACTTGGTCATACTCTGACCAGAAATGGGTTAATTTGTTGATCCCTGCTGCTTCAGTATTGTAACATAATGCATTACGCATGTTCACTTTTGATTACATCACAATTGTGTTCAAATGTTGCATAAAAATATCAATTTAAGTAAGCTTACAGGTACGACACAAAGCTGTCTCTTAGAAGACAATTTTTTTTTTCAATTGCTTTTAACCCTGACCTTGTGTGTGTGTTAACTCAGTCTGCTCCAACACCCATTATGTACCAATACACCTAATTTTCCTAGACATTCAGCAGGGCAGGCAGAGATTCTGAGCAACTAGAACATTACTCTGTGACTTGGAAAAGGTTATCTTTGTTTCAATAATTACGATAGTCAATTTACAACAGAACTCTTTCCAATCCAATAACCAATCTAATCTAAAGCCATTATACAAATTGTCTGAAAATGCACATAATTCTGCTTGACTGCCTGAGATTTGCTGGGCTGCTCAGCTTCTATAACCTGCCAATGTGTTGGTACATGTACACTGAAAAACGAAACAACTTTACAAATAATGAAAAGAAACAATCTGTTACAGTTACACCTGGGAATTAACTGTGACAAATTCACAATGTAACAGCTACTGTATTACCTTTGACCCTTTCTCTCCCACTGACAAGAAAACTCAACTAGTATAACAAGACATAAACATTAGAGGGAGGAGGAGGGAGGGTGTCAGTCTTTTTATCCGACCATACCTTCATTGTTGATTACATCATCTGCTCTCTCACTATCTTTTTCACCTCTCATCCAGGAGAGGGATATCTACAGCTGCATATAGGGAAACAAATGATGTGAAATGTTTCCCATTTATGCTGTACAACTGTCAGTTACATATGTAAACATGTAAACAAAAAGACTCCTTTTCAGCAAAGAACAAGTGTGAACAAATTCTATTCTTCATCAACCATGTTAATCCTTTACCCCTTTAACTGGCCAAAACTGGCTGCTGGTCAAATGTCATCTGCTTAGGTGTTTTCAACTAATTTCAACAGTAATGATAAAAAATTTGACTGAGAATTGCAGAGAAGACCTATCAAGATCACATGCCCCAGGTGAGCAGCTTTCCTTGCCATGGTTTGGGCACTTAGTGCCTACCCATGCCAAGGAAAGCTGTTGACTGTCTTAATTCAAGGGTGCAAGGGTTTATGCAACCATAATTATGTTTACTCTACATAACAACCTCCCACAGATTTTGAAAATTTCGGATTAAAGCTTTCCACATGAAGTGATTCTGTCATGTGTGTATGTTTACAACAATTTACAGCATATATTCTGTACACTTCAGTTTCTGTCAAGTCCAGATAGTTGGTTGTTCTTCAGATGAGCTTTTGGCAGATGTCAGTTTAATAATTCATTTATACTGGCAGAAAAGACGGAGTAAGGCCTATGAAGGCAAATTCAAGTCTGTTGATGCACAACCTGTTTTGCTACATCTGTGTCTCATCAAGAACTGATGTAATGACCATAGTGTGCACGATTATGTATCAGGAGGTGACATGCATGTAATTAACATTAGGTACACGTGGACGCGCTAATCTACCACATTGTAAAACATGGTATAAACGTCACATTGACGTGTTATACTGTGCTCCTGGCAATGACAATGCACAACAGGTAGCAAGCTGACTGAGGTACAGCCAAGTTTGTACCTGGATGATCTGTAGGTCATGACTTGTGCGAGTTGTGGTAAGCATGATAGCTCACAAACTCTTCCAAATTTTCTTATGGCTTGTTACCAGGGAAATTGGCATTTCGTGGTTGTAGACTATGTACTTAAAAAAAAAACTGGTACATACATGTATTCTGTGGTATCAAAATAAAACAATTCAACTTGCACTAAAAAATAATAATTACTGGTACATATTCTGTTATATTAACATAAAACTATTCAAGTTGTATTAAAACAAGAGGGCTGTGTGCACAACCCATGCTCAGCTGACCTAGAGATTCATCACACTTGTGGCTCTGTGAACATGGGATAGGATCAAGGTCACCCATGTACTTAGTAAGTCTGACCTTTACGGAAGAGCACTTAACATGTGCAACATCAAAGTCCCAGTTCAAGTGGCTCTCAAATTATAGTGAAGAGTAAAATTCATGTATGTTGCACTGTGATCCCAGAAATGAGGTCAAGGTCACACGTGTACTGTCTAAGCCTGACCTTCATAGAAAAACATTCACATGTGCAATCAAGGTCCTAACTCAGAACAGATCTCAAGTTATCAAGTGAACAGGAAATTTCCTGACAGTTGTCCTGTGACCTTGGAAATGAGGTCAAGGTCCAAAAATCAATGAAGCATGACCACTTGCACAAAAATATGTGGACACTTATAAAAGGTACATCCCTACCAAGTTTGACACAAATCTGGCCATAATTATTTAAGTTATAATCATTACTAGAAATCACCATGTTTAACTTTCCTATTTAAACTTTTTTAAAGATTCCCCCTACCCCCCCCCAAAAAAAAAAATTATAAAAAATCCAAAAATAACTGGAGTGCGACTATTAAAACAAACTTGGTAGAGACCCACCTAAGTTACATTGCCATCAAGTTTGAAGTCAATCAGCATTAGAATGCTCATTGACATGCATAATATTCACTAGAAAAGGTGCATTTACCATTAAGTACCCAAATTGAAAAAAAAAAAAAAAATTGTATAAAAATCAGGAATCCACAGCAGTGCCACTTTGTGCACAACTTTACTTGACCCTTCCACAAGGAACATATCCACAAAGTTTCAGCTTCATTTGGTGGTAGCAAAGTTTGTCCTTAAAATAAATTTTGCGGAAGGACGGAAGGACGGACGGACGGACGATGGACACAAACGGATTCTATAAGCTCTGCTGATGGTAGTACATGTATTATCAATTGACATACCTTGCTGTTTCAATGGCTGCCGGTGTACAGTGGTAGCACTCACTTACAGTCACAAAGTCTGATATCGCATAACTTCGTCAAAAATTAACATATCCACATTATTTTCGCAAAATTTCATTGTCTAATGTCCAACTATATTTTGATAAAATTTTAAGCAATTCTATCATGCTGTTCTGGAGAAGAAGTCGAAAATAGCCTTAACACGCAAAAATTCATAAAAAAATAGGGAAAAATCGCAGTGCCACCTGATGGCCAAAATAAGACCTAGTTGACCCCAGATGACCCTATGTGCAATATCAAAGCAATTGGCTTCGTAGTTCTTAAGATGAAGAAATTTGAATTTTTTCAAAAAATAAATTAAAAAATTCATAAAAAATAGAAAAATTATTGCATCATCATCTCCTTCGCAAACTTGGTAGAGGTCCACCTGCGGATCATCCATGTGCAAAATCAAAACATTCTATGTAGCGGTTTTTGAGAAGAAGTCAAAAATACAAAAAGTCTAACGACAGACGGACAGACGGACGGACAGACGGACGCAAACGGATTCTATAAGCTCTGCTGACTGACAAGTCAGCTGAGCTAAAAGTGAGGAAAAATTGCACCACCTGGTGAGCAAATTAAGAACTAGGAGTCTCGACACCACAAAATACGCCGGAAGTGTCTGGTGCCATCGAAAACAATCATTGTCATAAAGAAGACTACAGGTATTGTGTCAAATTAAATAAAACTGGCACAAACAAGAGCACCCACACTTGGCTTACATATGCAACCCCCAAGGGAGGTTCATGCAAGCATGGCAACCGCATGTATGTGCCTCCTTACATGTAAGGTATGCAGGAAGCAGCATGCAGGCCAAACAGAAAGAAGCCTGATGGATCAGATGCAGAACATTTCCATTATATCAATAGGGAAGACTGCACCCAATCACTCGGCAGACATTTTGCACTCCTGGACTATTGCACAGTGGATTTAAACATACAAATTCTGGAATACATATGCACACCACCAAAACTAAGCAAAACTCTAAAACTTGCTAAAGAAACTGACTGGATATACCAACTATGGACAACAGAACCTTTTGGCCTCAATGTTATGGGCTGATGAACCCTTGTTCAGTCTTATGCTAAAATTTTCCCCCCTGGTTCATCTGAGTCATGAGCTGTGAAAAATTGCCCACTGAAGAAGGTAGGCTGTCATGAGACACCATATCTCTTCTAAATATAAAAATTTGTGAAGATGGCTGGGGACCATCTGGTACAACGAAAATGCCACAGCAGTGACAGTATCTATACTGGCTGCACTGCCAATGGTTCCTACATTGCAATTATGCCACACCTGACTTTTTGCTTTGCTGTGTCATGTACATGTATGACCTTACACCTGGATGTAAGTTTCATGTATGTTGTACCCACAATATAAAGCATGCATGCACAGCCCTTAAACTAGCCTCTGATGAGCCAGACTACTGGCGAAACTGGTCAGGCTTTTGAGTCAGCGGTTTGGTGAGTTTTCAGTCATTTTTGGCCTTGCCCTGTCAATTGCTCATTAAAATAAACCATACAAATAGAAAGCCCATAGGTACTTTCTTATTAATATTTGATAGTAACCTTGGGCCTACAATGCGCCATTAACAAGGTATAAGCCAACATGTCAAAATTGCTGAGTCAGCAGAAAAATGCAATGCAGATTTGACCTCAAGGTTATATATCATTATATGGCAAAATTTTCCCAGACCCATAGATTATCTGTACAAAATTAGGATGCAATACGTCAAGAAGGGACAGAAATATCAGGAAAATAAGATGCGGGGCAGCAGTGGAGGATGGGACTAAACACTACATGCATCCCCTCCTATGATGGATGCATAATTACTGGTACATATTCTGTAGTATAAACATAAAACTATTCAACTTGTTGATTTTCTTGCCGATGTAGAACCCAAATGTTGTTGTTAATTTTGTTTTGTTTTGTTGTTGTTGTTGTTATTTTTTTTTTTCTTTTTTTTTTCTTTTTTTCAAACCCAGTACAATGTGCCAAACATGTGCCTCCCTGGGTTTTCAGAGATTTCCTGACAAAGTTGTCTTCACTTCAATACAGGTGGCAGCACCAGTATAGGTGCCAGGATAGTGATACTTTATTCATCTGAGAATCCCCTGAGCAATGGCCATGTGGTTTCACATTTCATGTCAGTACCAAGTTGGAGAATGACAACATATTTCCTTGTTGTACTTTGGCAGCAAAAAGGAAAGTTGTTGACCCACACCAGTCTTTCTTGGTCTGGAAATCCAGGCATGCTGGTAATTGAATCAAAGATCTTTCTACCAAAAATGTGAATCTAGAATCACAGAACTAATAATTCATGTTAGCACAACTTTTATTGTGATTAGTGCTGGAGAAATTAAGCTCCTGGCAAACACCCTATGTCATATTACACAGGCAACGTAGTCTTTTTCCAGAAATAAATGAAAAGTGCATCAAAACCATGATACCACATACAGCATGGGTACACATTCTAAATTATCAGTGGCTACTCTAGCACATAGTATCCATGTAAGTTCATTCATCAAACATTCTGAGGCTTGCAAGTCCTGTTTGTTTCATTAAGTGATTACTTGGTTGGTACTTTGTCTGTTACCACCCTCTTGACCTTCAAAAGTTTCCATCAAAATATGATAAAGGAGATGACAGAGCGTCTAATACCTTCTAAGGATGAGCCTTGTTTCCTGAGGCTGAGGTCTTGTAATTATCCCAAAACAAACCTTAGTGCTGCCAATTTTCATGCTCAATCAATTGATTAAAATTCAGCAATCACTGCTAGATTGGAACTAATGTCAAAAGGCTCTATTTTATACCCCAAACCTGGAAATTTCCCAATGCAGCATGCTAGACCTCCCTAGTTTGGCTTTAAACTAAACACACCAGGATAGTTTTTCAAGCCTTTACAATATTCCCAAAAATGTTTTCAAAGAGGCACCACTCTGAAATATGTACCTTTATCCCAGAATACATCCATGTACATGTAAAGCAAAATCAAATGTCATCCAAGTTTAACCCCTTAGTTTTTTATGTTGACAAATTGGTGATGAAACCATACATTTGTGGTATGGTTTTCATTTGCACCACAGATGGCAGCACACTATAGTCTTCATACCTTTGGTCTCAAAACTTTATTCATCTTTTGGCCAGCAGGTGGCATTTCTGCCAATACATATGAAACACATGGGCCACATTTATGTCTATTTCACTGCACAAATTCAAGATAAACCATTATAAACCTGGACCAGGATGTCCCCAAACAATAACAATGCTGGTGTGAATTCTATGAAGTAGCTTATTATGTCTGTGTGACAACACAGAACTTTATTTCCCCAAGAATTATTTCTGTTTTTCTTCTTTTTTTTTCTTTTTTAGGGTCCTCAATTTCTCCATCCTTTGGTCTTTCTTCTGATTTCTTTCAATAGCCAAAATCTGTTTTGAGTTTTTCTTAGACCCTGTAACACCTTGAAACTATAAATTATGCATGATGGCAACCCTATGGATGAAAGTGTGTCTTTCTAAGTGGTGGAGTAAAGATGTTGATAATTGTGTCGATAAGGGGCATTACAAATTTAAATTTTGAATATGTTCAATTCTGCAAAGAGGCCATTACATCTTGAATTTATGTGGTTGAACATTGTGTATCCAATGAATACTGGAGAAAAGTTTTAGCACTCTAATGTATGCTAACCATGGGCCTTTTAACATTTAAATATTTTAATACCTTCAAAATTATAATACATTGAAATCTCATTCGAAGTCTACACATTGTTTGGTTTAAATTGTGCAGCTAATGAACAGGGAACAGAACCTACAGCCCTCTAATTTATGCTGATTAAAGGCATTTTAAAGGTTGAGTTTCTTCAAAAGTATAATAGGGCTGCCATTCCAGCTTCTATCTGTATGTTATATTGACCACTGTACATCTACAGAATATTGAACAAAAGTTCTTTATTTCTTCCATCTTTGTTTTTCTTTCTTCCATTCTCTCTGTGCATCCCTTCATCCCATCCTTCCTTCCCTCTATTTACCATCACCAAATCTTGTCTGGAGCTTTTCTCGGAAACTATAACACCTATCAACTCTAATTTGGCATGGATATAGCCCTGTAGGTGACAATGTGCATCAATATGTATTCAATTATGCAAATTGAATTTCACATCAAACTTATAAATGACTGACACAAAATTTTGACATTTACCTTTATGTGTGATAATTGCACCTTAAATAAATATATGACCTACATCATGTTCTGTGTTAGTTGCGCATGCTGTATCTATATTGGACAGCATCTTCTCCTAAGCTGACATAAAGTGATGATTAAAGGAAGTTGCAATAAATTTCAATCTTCTTACAAGTTCTGTGGCACCTTTCACAGCAGGTCAGCACAGAGATATCATTGCAACCTAAATTTATTGGTGCATCCATGGACTAATAAGTCAACGTTGTATTGTTAAAAAATTATGCTGTTTAAGTGAATTTCAAAATTTAAATGTTTGATATATATTCAAAAGTACAATAAGATATACACGTATGTGCCATTTTAATTTCTTCATGTATGTCATTGATGAAAGCACATATAAATAATAATTAACAGTAGTCATAGAATTGCAAATTATTCAATTAAGATTTGAAATGTCTGATACACAATAGCTGCAGAACTATCAGATAGAGAAACTGTATATGCATATTTTACCATGACTGTAATGCATGACTACAGCTAGCTAGTACCATTTGTAAACAGTACTTTTTGGTACACAAATTTGCTGTGTAGCAAATCTTCTTTTCTAGCTTATATATATATATATATATATATATATATATATATATATATATATATATATATATATATATATATATATATATATATATATATATATATATACATAGATATAGATATAGATATAGATATTCATTCTTTTTAAATGGCAACTAAAACAGCAATACTTGTGGTTTCCATCACTATGCTCCCTTATGTCTAAGATGGAATGTACATTACGCGGGTCTCCTGGACTTCCTGAGAGTTACACTACACGCACCACATTAAATAGCTGCACACAAAAAGTGAAAGCTCGGATCCGATAATAAAATTAATGAGTTGATAAAACTACTCAATAACTAAATAATTCATAGTTGTACACAGTAATATATGGTCAGATAATAAAAGTACAGCATGTAGTATGTGTTTGTTGTGAACATGTCTATCCCCAGTATTGATTTTTCATTATGGTTTCCATAAGTTTTCCTTTTATAAATGCAAACAAAAGCTTGGCAGCAAAACATTTCAACATTTTGCAGGCCCAGGTAACACAACTATATTAATAGTTTCACCTTGAAGTGAACACATATTGTGCTTAAAGACTTCCCTCTCTCTGTTTAAAGAAAGAAAGAGTGTTTATAAACAGTAAATTTTTTCTTCTGAAATCATTTTTTTCAAATTGAGTCTGAGCCAACTTAAAGCTGTTGACCTCAAACAAGCTCTTCCCCAACTGTTGTTAAAACAGGTCACACTTTGCAGCAGCTACATTAATGAAGCTTTACAATGCTCCCTAGCATATTTAAACCCCTGTGCTAAATGTTACCTCAGTGTTGTCTATGGCTTTTCCAGAAGGCAGGATACCTCTCATCTAAGATGGCACTTTTGAGCACACAATGACAATCAACAACAGGACTGCAACAGTCCTTGCTCAGCTGACCCTAAATGCACAGACTGAAGTGGTTTTGTGAACTATGATATCAAGGTCACCTCTGTTTCAGACCATGATCACTGTTGCTAACATGTATATACTCCCTTGCCGATCGTTAAAAAAATATAGCACCACCTGTTGAACAAATTAAGGTCTAGGGGTCCCCAGAAGAGTCCCTATGCAATTTGAAGCAATTGGCTGGGCAGTTTCTGAGAACGAGATTTTTTAACATTTTGCTAAAACATCAACAACAAAATTAATTAAAAATCCAAAGTTTACTGGACTGTGACCATTCCAATCAACCTGGTAGAGACTCACCCAATGTACATCTCAACCAAGTTTCAAGTGAATCTGCTTGATGGTTTTGAAGAAGTCGAATATGAGAATTTCCATTGCAATCCCTATTCCCTTAGATAAACAGAATGCATGCATCAACCAGCAAGCACCTGAATTGCAAAAACCATTAAAGATCAGGCATCAAGAACAAATTAACTTGGAGTTCCTGGGAGTGTCCCTTTGTGATATCAAAGCAATTGGGTGAGCAGTTTTGGAGAAGATATTTTCAAGGGTTCCCCTCCCCACCAATAAAATTTATAAACAAAATCCCAAAATCACTGGATTGTGACCATTTAGATAAACTTGGTAGGGACCCACTCAAGGTACAGTGGCACCAAGTTTGCAGCGAATCTGGCTGATGTTTTCAGGGAAGAGGACAAAAATGTGAATTAGCACTAGAAGGCCCATTGACTTGCATATTTATATATTCTGTTTGGGCACTTGTAGGTAAATGTACCTTTCCTATTGATCACTATCGTATTTGGGTCTTTTTGTCCAGAACCACTTCCCAGTAGTCACTACCCTATTCTGCAGTGCCATATACATTCATATTTATTCATTATTATGTGGGTTCTCTTTGCTGAATGTTTAGTTCAGACAAGGAGCCGCTACTCACAGAGACATATGCGGGTACAGGCTCCAAAACATGTTCTGAGTAGTTACCCGCTGAAGATCCTTACATTTATTTGGGCTTATACAGCCTATGTCAAAATTCTACAGAGGAGCGTGTGAAATATGGACAATAGTACTTCCATATGTATGTAAGTTAGACAGTGACAGGTTAGCTTATGGAGAGTAAAGGGTTTGGATTCAGAAATAGGGTAATGACCAGTCACCTTTTCAACTTTACAGGCATGGTGACCTTACAAAAATAGGTCACTGATATTACATAACATCCTACCTTTGGCCATGGTCTATATATCATATAAATTTGGCAAGTCTAATGCAATCACTTTTTCAAACATGGAATTTTATATCTTAAAACATATATTCGCTCATAATTTCTGTCAAATTTTAGGTGGCGCCAATAGTTTTATCAGCAACTCAGACTTTGACCTCCCCCACAATCCCACCAAATTTGGTGAAGATTCACCAAAAATAAAAGACGCTAGAGTGTTCACAAGATTTTCACATTTTAATCCCTATATTACATAATAATGTAGGTGCCACCACCAATATCGAACTCAGCCTAGATTTTCATACACCCTATAAGTCCTGAAAGTAATACTGGGCTAACTTGAAAACTGTGTATCTTGTTAACGAGCAAAAGTTAACGGATGTCTCCTTTGAAACTTAAAAGCTTCATACACTGTTCCACCATACCGACGCTGGTATAAACAGGTAAATAGTAATACAATTTTTAGCACCATAAAGTTGACTAGAGGTGTTATGAGGTAAAGTGTACTAAGGTATTAGCTGGAAGCCACCTCTTCCACTATACTGGATGAAGATTGAGAAGAAAGAAATCCTGCAAAAAGTGAGTATGATCATGGTTTTCCAACTTACGATGGACCAGAGAAAATTCTCTAGGTGGGTTAAGTGGACTTTACCCCGAGTACTTTCCCTCTTATGACTCTAAACACTTTGAAAATTACACTTTGTCATTCCAAGCTCCATAATGTAGGTGCCACCACCAATATCGAACTCAGCCTAGATTTTCATACACCCTTTAAGTCCTGAAAGTAATACTGGGCTAACTTGAAAACTGTGTATCTTGTTAACGAGCAAAAGTTAAAGGATGTCTCCTTTGAAACTTAAAAGCTTCATACACTGTTCCACCATACTGACGCTGGTATAAACAGGTAAATAGTAATACAATTTTTAGCACCATAAAGTTGACTAGAGGTGTTATGAGGTAAAGTGTACTAAGGTATTAGCTGGAAGCCACCTCTTCCACTATACTGGATGAAGATTGAAAAGAAAGAAATCCTGCAAAAAGTGAGTATGATCATGGTTTTCCAACTTACGATGGACCAGAGAAAATTCTCTAGGTGGGTTAAGTGGACTTTACCCCGAGTACTTTCCCTCTTCTGACTCTAAACACTTTGAGAATTACACTTTGTCATTCCAAGCTCCATCTTGACATAGTTTGACTAATGTTCTTGAGTTAGTGTTGTACTTATTAGGTATTTGGTTAAATCTCTGGAAACATTTTAACAGAGTTTTGTATAGTTGTTGTTTTTTGTAACTTTTGCGGTGTAGTTTTTGCAACAAAGTTCTGACTCTATTGATGAAATTGCTGAAAAGTGTGGTGTTTTTAGCAATATGTATCACTTGTCCGATACAAAACCCATATGCTTGTTTATCTGGAATGTTTCCCGTAAAGATCAGGGTATGAGATAATACCAAATTTGAACTGGTCTTTCTTGTCAAATACATTTGTTACATACTTGTTGTTCTTTATTTCTATATCCAGATCAAGGAAAGTAGCTTTTGTATCACTTTCATTTTCCAGATTTAATATTAATTCTTTGGGATGTATGTTTTTCCAATTTCCCTTTATTTCATCTCCATTGTTTAAAGCACACAGATCATCTATAAATCTTCTTGTGTGAGAATATGGATGGACGGACAGACATGAGCGGTCGCATAAGCTCTGCAACCTTTGGTCAGCAGAGTTAAAAATCGAGTAACATTGAAAATAACCTGACATGACATTAACTTTCATGTGCTTTTATAAATCAGAAAAAAAAATGTACCCCCATAACACCCCTGTTAACCAGTTAAAGGCTTGAAACTTTACCATAATAAGCTCCTGTGTTCATAACTGAAGGCAAATGCCAAAGGCTCACAATGAAACTGGGACAAATTGATGAAACCTCATTGATGAGTTATCAAGAGTTGTATGGATGGGTCAACTAGAGTCATGACAACAGGTAATAAAGGACTTGTATGCAGTTACTGCAGATATCCCAGCCATACACAGACAAAACTTTGCTGTATGAAGCTGCATAAAAATACTGTAATAAAGTGGGTCAGTGACTACATTCAATTACATGTACATGTATCAATCTACCCTGAATTTTACCATCATAACAACCACAAGCTTTTTTTATTTCATTCAAAAGGGTATCTATAATTTTTATAACTGGGACAGTAAGTGAGGGCCACAAATGAATATTCTCAGAACCTGTGTCAGAGCCAATCCGAAAATAATACATCTTCTCCCTCCCTCCCCCCCCCCCAAAGTATAAAGGCGGTACATGTGTCATGTATGTGTTCTTCAGTCAATAGAGTCTCACTACAGCAATAGGTGGCAGCACCTGCTTCTCCTTGAGCAAGTACCCTATCATCATGTCTGTGCTAACTGGCAGATACAGTCAGGCTTCATACCTTCAAAGCTATTATGGACAGACCTAAACTTCCAAGTTTCACTTCTATATTTATTGCACCTGTCCATCTGATGATATAGATGAACTAAGTATTAGTTTTTATATATGGATATTTAAATATCTAAATGTCAAATTAGAGACATTAAAAATTTAAAATATTGAATACATGTATCTCAAAACTGTTATACATGTAGATGATTAATTTAATTCCAATTTATATGGGTTTGATAAAGGAACATCAAACAAATTGAGTCCATTGTATAAATGACCATCTCACTATGTTTGAAAGTATGCCAGTTAAGGGTTTTTGCAGTTATACTATTTCTAAAGACACATTTTAAATTTTTTTTATTTAAAGATGTTGCAAACTACTATAAATTGTTCATACATGTATTTTTATGGTA
The DNA here is from genome assembly GCA_964020975.1 of Hermodice carunculata. NCBI lineage: Eukaryota > Metazoa > Annelida > Polychaeta > Eunicida > Amphinomidae > Hermodice > Hermodice carunculata. The sequence goes on along the minus strand of OZ026615.1, from coordinate 50,715,028 downwards.
GACAGAAATGTCATTCCATGCTGACGTAGTCATATCTTTGATAGCTTCAAAACTATAGCACATCTATACAACTTACCTTTCTGGGTGCACTGGTGGTCTTTTTTTCCCACATTTCCCCCTCACCCAAGTACCACTTGAGACAGACATATGCAAGCACCATTTATAAATGTAACATCATAAACTAGAAAAGATGATTGGCTGCATAGCAAATCAGTGTGTGTCTTCACAGCTTATTGCTGCATACTAGTCCATAATATAGGTGTAGAAGTTGGAATGGCATCTCAATCTGTTATAGCTTTGAAGTTATTCAAGATTTAAAATTTCCAATGGTGCTACTTAGCACAATTCAAATTGCTACCATTGTTCTTTTTAATTCATTAGGTGTACAATGGCCAACAACCCCCTAGTAGAAGTTGGAATAACATTTCTATCTATTATAGTTTTGAAGATATTCAAGATTGAAAATTTTGAAAACTGCTAATAAGCATAATTTAAATTGCTACAACTTTTGTTTTAGATTCATTACATGCGCAATGGTCAATTACCCTCCCCCCCCCCCCCCCCGTAAAAGTTGAAATGACATCTCTATCTACAATAATTTTGAAGATATTCAAGATTTAAAGCTTCAAATGCTGCTAATCAGCATAATTTAAATTGCTAAAACTTCAGTTTTAAATTCATTAGATGAGCGATGGTCAATAACCCTCTAGTAGCAGCTGGAACGACATCTCTATCTATTATACTTTTGAAGATATTCAAGATTGAAAATTTCAAATGCCCATAATTTGCAAAATTTCAAATGCCCCTAATATGCATGATTTTAAACATCTTCATTCCTCTGCATAAAAAGATCAGACTTTCTTCTTGTATAGAGGTACAATCATGCCAAGCTTGGAGTTTCTATGTATATTAATGTCAGAGAAAAGTGTCAGACAAATTCAGTGGTAAAGAAAGAATGAAAGAAAGAAAGAATTTCAGGAAAAACAGGAAAGTGTGTGTTGACATACAAACTTTAACAAGAGGCCCATGGGCCTAGTGCTCTGCTGTCACGAATCAGATGAAAGTAAAATGAATGTACCTGTAAGAAAATGTTTTGAAACAACAAAGCAAATTTAATACAGAAGTACTGCAATGAAATACATCAAATTGTAAGAAGTTCATTATGATGCTGCATTTGTAGCATTCATTATTGTTAAAACAATTTTTGTGTTGGGTATACATGATCAAGTGTTTCTTTGTAGTTGAAGTCGATGAGTAACAGGTCTATTTGTGTGTTCTTGTTTCCAAGATACGGTCTTTATTTCTGTTACGTAGCAAATAATGTCTCTTGGTGTTGCATGCAGGTGGGAGTCTTTTGACCTTGAGAAAATGGGTCAAGGGCACTCATATTACATAACATTGTAACCCTTTCCATGAAGCATGTTGGCCATCAATTTCATAATGCCAGCTCAATTATTTTACGAGATATTGAATGTATTGTGTTTCACTATATTTTGGCTTGTATTTCCAGTAATACCATAGGTGGTGCCATTTGTATCACAAACCTCTAAGATTTTCGGCCCAGTGATATTTCCACCAAATTTCATGAAAATTGATCATAAATTAAACACACTAGAGTGTCCACAAATTTTTCACATTTTGACCTACATCTTTTGTAATAATGTAGGTCATGTTGAAAGTTATATGGGGCTACCATCGAAACTTTTAAATTTATTGTGCTAATAACCCAAAAGGTTATGGATGGACAGAATGACGGATGGATGGAATGACGAACAGACAGAATGATGTACAAACATGAGCAATCACATAAGCTCTGCACCCTTAGCTCAAGGCTAAAAAATAAGCAAATTTCTTTAAAGCCATCATAGTCAAACCTACTCCTACCAGATATATCAGTAGGCCTCCAGCGAGGATGTCCAAATTATGTTGTCAAGACCAGTAGTCTTTATAGGAGGTACAAGTAAGGCTAAAAGTTCTACACACAGTATCCTGAAAAGGCAGTCTTTCAAGACAAGTGGTGTTTAAATCTTTGATAGCTTCAAAACTATGGCACACTTAAAGAGCATGCCTTTATAGGTACACTATATACCTTCTCCCAATTGTTTCTCCTTCCTTTAATTACCACAAGTGACTTTCTCTCACTGAAGTGGTCTCTAAAGACATGGGCCACTGTGCTGAACTGTAAGCAGCAACATATACATGACTATATCCCTGACATGTGACAATTCTTGAATGTACACGGTGGTTACCTTTCCACTTATCTCTGAGGAAACTAACCATAAACCAGCCTTCTCAGACCTCTAATTATCGCATGTGAGATAACAAATGGAATCAACTTCAATAGGTAATATATGGTAAGTACTTAGACTGCCCGTGTGAAAACCACTGATTCTTTAAGTAAACAAATAAGGACCACACCCTATTATTTCAGAAATTGGCCTCAGTCACGCAAAATCTCCAATAGCAGGTTGAATCATTTTGACAGAGCTACAGCTGTATTTATTGTATGAAGTCAGGGACTTGGTTGGCTTGGGTACAGGTGCCAGGCAGGCATCATGTTCAAAATCAATAATCCCTTTTAACCATTCCTGCTCCGAGCATGACTGAATGAACAGCTTCCCCTGGCATGGGTTGCATCCAACCCGCATGAAGGAAACCTATTGACCTAGGGCACACCATCATAAAAGGTCTTACATACAAATTTTGGCAAAAATGTTTTTTAGTTACAAGAAATTGAAGTAAAAATGTTAAAGAAGATGACAATTTTTTCCCCAGCGCTTTCAGCAATTTAACCATGAAGAAATTAGCATCGTGTCAGGAATGGAATCTGCTTCTTTCTTATCTGCAGGACCATACACAGCTAGTCAACAGCTTTCCTTGGTGCACTCTGGGAAAAGTACCGAGCAATGTGGTTGACCAGTTCGCCAGAGAGTTCATTTTGCCTGGCTGTGAGATTCCCAGTCATGTTTCCATGCTTTTCACAAAAATTCTGCTTTCTTGCCATTAGCTTTATTACATCATGTGCATTTTAATAGCTTCAAATCTGATCTGATTGCTTCATGGGCCATGTTCTAATATGATGCAATGCAAAAGAAAACAATCAAAGCACACAATTTTCCTCCAAGGGGTTTTGGATATTTTACACTGGACAGGGTTAAAAATACATAGTGTTTTGGCACTCACTGTCTAACTACATGTTTGACATAATATCAAAGAGCACAACTAGAAGCCGATCAGTGACCTAAAACCCCTTGGCCACAATGGACGCATGAACAGATGGACAGACGTGTAGGTGACGGCAATACCCCTCCAGTAGGTCAAGGTTACTTCTGTTTGACCTAATGACAAAGCGTTGGTGCAAATGCAATGAGCATAAATATGGCAAGGCCAATGAGTAATTTAATAATTGAAGATATCATGGTACCGCCATTTTTCTTCAATGAAGCACTGTGACCTAAATATGTGATCCAGGGACCTAATTTTTGATAGGCTTCTGAGGCATCCTTAGGATCAAATAATTGATGAGGCTACATTCAATATTTTTTTACATATTGTGTTAACGCCGTTTTTTTCTTCAATGTAGTACTGTGACCTAGTGACCTATTCTTTGATAGGCACCTGAAGCACCTCAAAGGCCCCCTGTGATAAAAATTTGGTCTCTGTAAAGTGAGTATTTTTGGAGATATGGTGTTAACAAGGCATGGACGGCCAGATGGACGGTAGGACGTGTAGAGGACGACAAAACCCCTGTGGCCTATAAGGCCAAGGGGTAAAAACTACACTGATGATGCTGATTAGTTGCTACAGGCTTTCTTCTGCTGTTAAGCATTACTGAAATCCTTCATAACAACCTGGACATGTGGCCCTAGCAAGTTCCTCTCATTGTAAACATTAAATAATCAAAACGTTCCCAGCAAACATTTGATTATGATGACCCTATCACCTCATCTTTATCCTCCTCTGAGGGCTTTCATTCTGCAACATTTACCTTAATCCCACAAGGCATTTTCAACATACACAGGAAGCATGTTCAATACCTAAGGTCCAAATTAGCTAGTACCGTCGGTAGCCGCTAAAGCGCCAGGGTCATTTCCCAGTGCACCTTGCGGCTGGTTAGGTCATTTCAATATAGCAGCCATATTGTGCCATAGCTATAGTACAAGGAAATGACATCGCAAAGTTGATCGTTATTTTTTCAACATACAACGGCAGTATTTACAAGCTACAATGACAGTCTACAATTGCAAAGTTCCTGACTGTAAGCCAGACACAAGAAAACTGGGTAAATTGGAGAAATATCCCTGGATGCAAGGCGTAGCTTTGCACGGTTTTCCTCCAAAGAAACACAGAAATGAGGGGAGTGGTTGAATATGGTGAAAAGACCAGAAGATTATGAACCCCCAGGCAAATTTGATAAAATTTGTTCAAGGCATTTTGTTGGGGGTCAAGGTCCGATGCCAGAACACCCAGTGCCCACGTTATTTCAGTATAACAACTGGACGATTGCAGAAAAACAACCCACAACAAACTGATGGCAGAACCATGTGAGGCGGCCGAAGATCGAGTGACCTACCCAGCAACGGAGAAAGGCCAGTTGCTAAGTAGAGAGCAGGGGTGCGATCGCTGCATTGCAGCTGTAGCTCACAGTACTAGTTAATTTGGACCAAAGCTATTGTACAGTCTAAAATGATTGAGGATGCATGACAGCCAGTGACCAATGATATTGCAGGATTCAGGTCACCTCAGTGTTAGCAATAGGATTTTTTTCAGGGGGTAAGAGCAAGCGGTCATGGGGTCACAGCCACAGTGGCCATGATAAGTTCCAAAGAGAAATCAAATTTGAAATTTTATGTGATGTTGAATTTACTTGCACTGCAGGTTGATTACTGACAGTACCACTGGCATGGACTCAGGACTCGACAATTTTCTTGAAAATCACTTGTTGCAGGGCAGGCAGATTTCAAAATCCACTCACCCATATCCAAAATCCACTTGTCCGAATATAACTTAACACTATAAACAAACTTTTGTTCATCAATCCATATACAAAGGCAGAGACAAACCATTTACCCTAATACGCCGCTTATTGTCGCTTGCAAATTCGCAAATATATGTCGAATTTTACCACGATTCTAGCTATGCCTGTTGTGAGTGAAACTGGCAAAATATTAAAAATATAAATTGAAAAGTAATCTTGCATGGGGTGACTTGAAATGAAAAATACAGTGTTAATTTCTGGAACTATAGGAGTCACTGTCACAGGTAAACTTTGATAATAATAAAGATTTAAAATAGTTGCATTGGTTTCAGGATCCCATTTCTCAGTGCCTCTGATGGGATGCACATTGTTTGCATACCTACCATGAATGCTATTAGTACATCTTAGTCTATTTGTGTGCACAGTATTGGCAAGTTCCTCAAATTAATGGTGTTCTCAATTCAAATTCAAACGAAAAATTTAATAATTCAAATCAAGATTGAGTGTGCGCACCTTCACCATCTTTCGTACCACTGTACACAAACAGCTGATTGGCCATCTGGTCTCATGCACAACACATCACCTGATTGGTCAATTGAGTCACATGCAAAAATGAGCCAATCACGGCTCATGTTACAGTGTGTTCATCATGGCTTCCTCCCAGTGAACGTGTGAATCTTGCGTAATTTACGGAGGGAACACACAAACGAGATGCTTTGTTTATATTGCATCATGCAAAAATAAAGATTCCAGTATTTATAGCAACAATTATTTGGATTTGTAGGCAAATACGCAAAGGTAGCTACTAGGAGAAAGACGGAACCGCAGAATGTGTCCCAATGTGACAGTCCATGAGAGTGGATCCTACATCTACGATGATGCTCAGTTCACTGGTCCATATATCTACTCCATGCTGTCACTTGTGTGTGACTGGCAGTTATGTGCTGTTTTTGTCCGGGAAGTCATCTCACGGCACTTATACATGATCTTTATTTAAATTTTTCCCCAACACTGTAAGAAAAAACTAATAGGCTCAGCATGTCACAACTTTTAAACCATAAACACAGAGCAGCATGTTCCGAGCATTATTTTAGTGTGCTAATACTGTTCTGGTCTGGTTCATTTATCTATCTATCTATTTATTCTTTATGAATTGCATATGCAATGTTGTGTGTGTCTCTGAGCCACTACCAATCACCTATATGTAGCCTGTGGTTCAGCTCTTGTACTGTAGTGTTTGCCATACCCACCAGATGGCAAGTTGATGCAATAAAGTTTCTATGAAGGTCTGAAGGATCGGATTTTTCCCCTGGGTCAGAAAAACGCAGGGCTGTGTCAATCATTGCATAAGTGCACAATTATTTGCACCATTTGCACACATTTGTGCATTATTGCTAACACTGCACCTGACCAGTTTTTACCAGTTTGAGATGATATGACTCAAATGGCCTCAAAGGTGCTGCAAATTTAATTTTCACGGTCTACCATTAACTAGTGGGCTGTGTGAACAGCCCATCCTTAATCACTCTGTTGATGTAGAGTATTGTGCAACTGATTTGTATTTTGTTGTTTTCATTGACATGATTTTGGGGGGAAAATTATACACTTTTAATATATGGTATTTAGCAAAAGACAAAAGACACATAAGAATTAGTAATCAATCTTGTTTAAATCAACCAAATTTAGGCCTACTGGTTAATTTGCATTCATAGCCACAATATGGTTCTGCAAAACATGTGGGTGTATGATAATTTTCAGAACAGCTGAATGGCTGGTGAAACATAGACAACACTTCGAGGGTTTTGTGGAAATATTAGTGGTATGGGAAGTTTGTGTGGAATAAATAAGGACTTATGTGGAGCAACATTTCAGAGTAAGCTTTAAAGTGACCCTTTTTGATTTTCGTTGCAAGTCAAAATCGTTCAGGCAGCGCAGGAACCTAGAGCTTCACTCTCAGTTCCTACGCTGCCTGAACAATTTTGATTCAGTAACCAAAACCTCAAAAGGTCACTTTAAAGCTATAACATATGTATCCTGCATGGCTGCTACTGAGATGTACAAAGCAGCTGATGTCAGACATTAAAATGCATTAATACCCTCATAACAAGAGGCCCATGGGCCTAATGCGTTGCTGGCTTCGTGGCAATATTGCATCTGTTCATTTCAAAGTTGTGAGTCCTCAAGTGGCTTCTGAACATATATGGCTTATGTAAAGAGGAGGGGGTTCATACCATATAAGTGTACAATAATTTTGATTGACACAAGATTCACCAGTCCTCAGAAAGTCAACTTTCTCACCAAGCCTCAAAACATCAACATTCCCGTGGTTACCTGTACAGTCTTAGTAGCATCAAAATCATCATGCAGTTTCCTGAAAGTCCTGTTACATGAGACCTTCACAAGCTTGGTAATGTAAAAATTGTCCACTAGATGGCACTTCACTCCACAACTAATCATAGCTAATTTGTGCAATTCCTGTGATGGATATTATTGCATGTGGAAAAGAAAATGAGTGAATCCTTAACTTTATGTCCTCAGTGACCTTGGGACAGAAGATCAAGGTCACCCCCGATTATGTAATACAAGAGGCCCATAGGCCTGGTGTTGTGCTCACGTTGCAATTGATGTCCAAGCTACACCCTGCCATTACAAAATCACCTCTTTCAACTTTACAGGCATGGTGACTGCACTAAAATGAGTCAAGGTCACTGATATTACATAGAATTTTAGCTCTGGATATTGTCCATATATCCTTTGAATTTGGCAAGTCTAATCCAATCATTTTTCAAGATATGGAATTTTATACCTTAAAACACTTTTTGGCTCATAAATTCCATCAAATTATAGGTGGCACCACTAGTAGCATTAGCAACTTAGCCTTGACTTCCCCCACAATCCCACCAAATTTGGTGAACATTTGCCAAAAATTATAAGATGCTAGAATGTTCACAAGAATTTCATATTGTGACCCCTATATTGCATAATATTGTAGGTGGCAGCACCAATAATAAAATAAACCTAGATTTTTATACACCCTAAAAGTTCTGAAAATTATATTGGGCTAACTGGAAAACTGTGGGTAGTATTGCGGTCACAAGATTTTCACATTTTGACCTGTATATTACATAAGTACTATGGGTGGCACCACCAACATTGATGTTGACAAAGATTTTATACATTCTATAACTCCTATATATCATATGGGCCTATCTCAAAAATTGTGGAGTGCTGAGCATTCACGAGATGATCCCTATATTCAATCTGGCCATTTGACCTTGACCTTCAACTCGGATTAAAAAATTGTAGCTGTTTAAAATATGAGACCCACATCCAGCTTTCCATTATATGGTCTCTTTGTTCAAATTGGGTAATAACTTTTTCGAATTATTAACAAAAAAACCCAATAAACTTGGGCAAGTGCCAAACTCCATAATTACTGGGTCACAGTGACCCAAAAAGTAGATCACCAAGTACAGTTTAATGTATTATGTAATCAAGTGCAATTTTGATCTGGAGGCCATTGATGTCAAAGACACACCTTGCCATTACAAAATCACCTTTTTAACTTTACAGGCATGTTGACCTCACAAATATAGGTCAAGGTCACTGATATTCCATAACATTCTACCTTTGTCCATGGTCTATATATCATATACATTTGGCAAGGCTTATCCAAACAATGGAATTTTACATCTCAAAACACATTCTGGCTCATAATTTCCATCAAATTATAGGTGGCACCACTGGTATCATTAGCAACTTAGACTTTAACTTTCCCCACCAATCCCATCAAATTTGGTGAAGATCTGCCTAAAATTAAAGATGCTGGTGTGTTCACAAGATTTTCATATTCTGGAAAGTTTGGGTAACTGGTCATGTGTGCTGGTGTACTTGGGGAATTTAAACACCTGGAAAAATAATTCAGTTTGGCCTTCTTTGGACAGAAAAATGTCGTTCAACTTGGCTTCTTCTTCACATGCTCCCTTAGTGTTAGCCAAGGGGTGTTCATGTGCCCTTTTGGACACCCTATTCCACATTTTGACACACACACAAAAAAAAAACTAGAACAGACTGATTTTCCAACAGAAAATCAAATGTCTC